>OFHU01003749.1:600000-1011055 GCA_900245905.1 Lacerta viridis | reverse complement strand
CTTTTACCACCTCAAGCAGCTCCCTCTAAGCTGCTGTTTCCTCAAGCCTGAATTCTGCCTTCCGATATTTTGCAAATATTATTTTTGCGCCCCTAAATCATCGCAACTTGCCAATTGAGCAACCCCCTGCCATTAACAGCGAATAGCCGAAGGAACAGATGGAGCCTCTGGACCATCCTCTCCTGAGCTCTTCTGCTTCCGAGCCGCAAGCCCGATCAGCTGTTTTCCCATCCTTGATGCTGGGAAGAGGGAAGAGGGGAAGGAGCCTTCGCTTGGCTTCTGCGAAAGGTGGATGCCAGCCAGCCAGCCACCGGCTTCTGTTTGTAAATACAGCTGAAGATCTCCTCCGATGGACTCACGCTGCTGAAAGCCCACCTCAATGGTGGGAAAGTGGAAAGGTAAACAAAGGCTGCTCGTTCCCACCAGCCACCGGACTCCACCAGACTTTTAAATCTTCTACCTCTAGAACAAATTGATTTCTTGCCAGTCGGCCGACTTTTTACTGATGTTGTGGCTGTTCTGGTTGAAGACAACCAGGTGCAGAGAGCTGGGATAATCTCCTCTCCCGCCCCCTTCTCCTTTCCTAGTGTCCTGTTCATCACCCCCTTCCTCAGCCCACAGACACACAGATCTGAAAGGGGGAACTAAGCCTATCCCAGAGGGAGCGACTCACCGGTGCGCGGGGGGGGGGGTAGGGTAGGGGGGAGAAGGGAAACCCAATATGGGAAAAGAATGAGCCTTGCCAGGATCTAGAGGCTTATACCGGTTTGCGGCACATTCAACAGCAGGGTCACAACACTCCTTTTGGATTCAAAACTAACATGGGCCAGACCAGTTCAAGCCTTGAATGTGAGACACCAAACTTGCCTGAAAAGGGGACTCAGAAATTGAAGCTCCGGTATGCTTCAAAAATGGCCGTTCCTCCTTTCAGTATCTCTACTGTTATGTCTTTACTCTGTACATATAATGAAGTTAAATATTTTCCCCTCCGTATATAATTTTTTAATTACATTTTTCAAATATTGCTGTTGCATTTGGCACGGTTTAGCGGGACCCCGGTGAAAATTTCTGTTACTATATATCTTATATGGCTGTTTCTTTGCACAGTCGCACCTTGGAAGTCAAATGGAATCCGTTCGACTTCCAAAACATTTGGAAACCAAAGGGTGGCTTCTGATTGGCTGCAGGACCTTTACGCACCCACCAATCACCCAAAAACACACCGCTGGCAATCTCCTGCTCGTGGCAGCCAACAATCGCCCGTCCCACCTCCCAACTATCCATATAGAAGACAACCCCCAATTTTCAGCATATTTTTAAAAATAAAATAACCTCGTCTTATACACAGAAAAATATGGTAAATATGGTGTTAGTATTTCAAAAGACTGCAGTGGGTGCATGATGGCAGACATAGTGCCGTTGTGTTTGTGCATAGATATTTTACATGCCTTTGCACCAGTAACATGATTGACTAGGTAGATTTAACTTCTAGAGACTCTGGAGAAGGAGCTGAACACTGACCGGGCAACTTTAGCAACTCATACCAACAGCATTTTAATAAATCATTTCCAAAACACAAAAACAGGATCAAGGTCAAGTTGGTGGTTCCATTAAAATCAGTGTAGCAAATTATCCATGATATAACTCCCATTGATTTTGTCAGAACTGAGTTTAACTGGCTTACTCGGGATCCAGTGATTTCTGAAGGACTGGAAGACAGCGGCTGCCCCTTGGATAGTGTAACCATCGGAAGGTAGGTTTTTGTACAATCCATATGTCACCTCCAAGGAGTTTCCTGATTGATCAACGTAGGGAATACATTACAAAGATGTTATTGGTTTTTATAAATAGCCGGGAATCTGGAAGATCAGTTCCAAGTATATATAAAATGGTTTGGTCTTTTAAAGGAAAAATGGGATCAATTGAAGAAAGGCTAGATGAAAAGAAAAATGAAAGATGGATCTAATTAATGGAGTCATTGTAGGTTGGAAATAATAATAATAATAATAATAATAATAATAATAATAATAATAATTTATTATTTGTACCCGCCCATCTGGCTGGGTCTCCCCAGCCACTCTGGGCGGCTTCCAACAAATATTAAAATACATTAAAATATCACAGATTAAAAACTTCCCTAAACAGGGCTGCCTTCAGGTATTTTCTGAATGTCAAGTAGTTGCTTATCTCTTTGACCTCTGATGGGAGGGCGTTCCACAGGGTGGGCGCCACTACCGAGAAGGCCCTCTGCCTGGTTCCCTGTAGCTTTGCTTCTTGCAGTGAGGGAACCGCCAGAAGGCCCTCGGAGCTGGACCTCAGTGTTTGGGCTGAACGATGGGGGTGGAGACGCTCCTTCAGGTATACAGGACAACAAATGCCATAGAGGTTGGAAGCAACAAATGCTATAGAGAGAAAAAGTAGTATTATAATTCGAAATTGACTATTATGTTAAAGAGAAGATTCCTAGTCCTTCTTGTAAAAACTATTGTGCTTAAAGAAATGCAATCTGAATCCTGAAATACAGCTCACGAGGGGAGGGGAGCCATCTATTTCTGTTCTTCAATCAATATTACTTTTGTAATGGAGTCACGGCATGGAAAACAAATAAATATATTTATGACTAAGGAGAAGGGGGGGGAGGAAACGATGGGAAAAGCTGTGACTGCTCAACACTTTCAAGACTGTCAAAACAATCTCAGTTTTCTTCCCGCAAATCAGTGGAACAGGGATCCTGGATCCTGCAGAGCCAGCCCGAGCGCTTCCTTTGATTGCAGACATCTATCTCTTCCTTGACAACTTTGCCTGTTAGCAGAGGGAGTCGGCTGTTTAATTCACCTGACTCGTAAAGGGCTCCCTGGTCCCCCCCCCTTCTACAGTATTCTTGTTTGCTTTTTCTGAAGTTCTGGGAAGTCAACGATCTCGCATTTGCAGGCTAAGTGCGGAGTTCCCGTTGGGTGACTAAAATTCACAAATAATCTGGCAATTTGTCCACTGTCTCGGGAGACCGCAGGGAAGCTGATCACTGCAAGAGTTTTTGGTATAAAAGAGGGAGATTGATGAGCTGCCCGGAATGCAGGGCTGGCTGGCAGCTTTCCAAAGCTGAAGATGAAACGCTACAAGCAAAGGGAACTCAATTGGCAACGCTGTCCGTGATTGTTCCTGCATCCTGGGCGGACTCTTGATTTGGCAATCCTTGCTTTAAAAGCCACCGCTGCTGAAACCTCAAGTCCCCGCTGCTCAGATAGACTGCTCCAGGCTCATACACTCTTCTGCAACAAAACAGAATCTGATTAGCTGCCGCTGTCCAGAACCTCGTTTATTTATGGATTGCATTTATCCCCCACCTTTATCTCCAAGGAACTCAAGGTGGTGTGCATGGCCGTCCTCACTCCTTATTTAACCCCCACAGCAACCTTGTGAAGTAGGTTAGGCAGAGAAGCTGTGAACAGCCCAAGGAACTTCATGGCCAAGTTCAGGCATTTGAACCCTGGTCTTCCATGTCTCAGTCCGCAGCTCTAATCATTGAGACACACTGGCTCTCCTGTCATGCCCTCGATTATCTTCTCCCTGTCCCGTTGGCACGCTGAACGTGCTTTACTGTGTTAGGCCGAGAAGCAGGAGCCTCTGTGCTATACTTCCTGACCTGCTGCCCACACTAAGCCTCAAATCAATCTTTTCACTGAGCATCTTGGAGACAGGCTTAGTTATTCTGTGCTGGGGAAGGAAAATCCTGGGCTTGGGTCACGGGCGGGGGAAGTGGTACCCTTCGAGTGTTGTTGAAATCCGACTCCCATCATCGCTAACCATTGGTCATGCTGGCCATGGCTGGCAGAATTGAAATTGAGGCCTAGGATTTTGCTTCCAGTAACAACCGATGGGACCATGTGCAGGACTGGCATCAGCGCCTGGCATCACTGGGCAGCTGCTCAGGCTGTGCCAACCCTTGTCCTGGGCTACCAGGCAGCCGCACCTCACCCCCATTTAAATTTCCCACAGAACCTTCAATACAGCATGATTCTGGGCAGGGGCATCTTGCACATAGAGGCAAGTGGCGTGGAGCTCCAGGGCTCCAAGTTCGCTCCAAGTTCTGGAGGGCGCCTGGGAAGAGGTGGAGGCTCGGCGCAGCGCCTCCCGGCATCAGCTCACTGCCCTCGCCTGCCACACTGAAGCAGCGCCGTGCCCGGAGCCTCCGCCTCTTCCCTGCTGGAGGAGTCACCCTCCAGCCGCTGCCTGCCTCCTCCAGCCCCACAAAGCTGCCGGCAGCACCGTAAAAAGGTGAAACTGGGTGGTGCACCGTAGGGATCTTTGAACCACAGTGCCGGATATCCTTAAGGCAGCCCTGATTCTGGGGCATTGTGGGAAAGGAAAATGGAGCTGGAGCCAGCATATCGGTCCTCACCAACCGTAGGCAAGGGTGGAAGGCTGCCAGCTTTGCTTCCCTCAATTTTTCCAATCTTAAATTTGGTTCTCCACATTTCTGCAGCAATTTCTGAATTTTCTTTCTTTTTTAAAAAAAATCCTCCTGAAAATTCTTCAGCATTTTAGCATGACATTTCCCCATGACCAAAGTACACGTTTTGCAAGCCATTTCTCCTAATACGATGCATTTTGTATGCTACTTGCACAAACACATTCGTTTCCAGGCACATTTTCTCTCGGTAAATGTGTCTTTGTAAACACTGTTTTGGAGAACAGAATTGCAAAATTCAGGTGAGTGCAAATTTCAAAGGACGGTTGCATTTCAGTTCTCATATCGTTTCAGAAAGTGTGAAGACGATAAATTTGGCAAGATGGATTAAAGTTCTCTGCACATCCCTATCTCCAGATAAGTCCACTGGGACAAACATAAGAAGGGGAATTCCCAAAGCGAAACTTGAACCCAGGACTCCTTCAGACCTGGAGCCAGTGCTATCAGTTCTCCTTCTCATCTGTTCTCATCTGAGAGATGCCATCCACACCACACATTTAAAGCGATATGATACCACTTTAAGCAGCTGTGGCAAAGAATCCTGGGAGCTGTAGTTTATTAAGGGTGTTGAAAATTATAAGGAGGCCCCTATTCCCCTTTCAGAACTACATTTCCCAGACTGCCTTAACCATCAGTCCCAGGGACCTTTTGGGAATGGCAGCTCTGTGAAGGGAGGCAGGGAGTGTCCTAATGCCTCTCAGTGCCCTTAATAAACTACAACTCCCAGAATTCTTTGGGCTAAGCCACAACTCCTTACAGTGGATGGTATGAATCTGGCCTCTGTCTTTTTGGCAAAGAGAAGACACACTGGACAGCATGTCCTGCCTTTTCTTATTTAATATTTATAGTGTGCTGTTATAGTTATATGATTATATAGTATTGTTATCATTAATTCATTAATGCATTGTCCCTTAATGTAACAGAAAAGCTATCCCTCCGTTATTAATGGAACAAATTCATATACTGTATACCACAGACTGGATAGAAAACCTTATAATCATGTTACAGGTAGGTAGTCGTGTTGGTCTGCCGTAGTCAAAACAAAACAAAACAAAAAATTCCTTCCAGTAGCTATCTGAAGAAGTGTGCATGCACACAAAAGCTCATACCAAGAACAAACTTAGTTGGTCTCTAAGGTGCTACTGGAAGGAATTTTTTTTTTTACTTATAATCATGGTGTTTTATTTATCCATTTATAAAAAATATCTATATTTCCTGCAGTGCCATGCCATAAAAATACATCAAAGCAGTTCACAGCACTAAAACATAAAACCATGCAGTAGAAAACCCCACCAAAACTTGAAAACAAACATCGGTTAGCCATTGTGTAAGAAAGTATTCTTAACTGTCTGCCTAGGCCTGGCAGAATAGAAAAGTTTTCAGCAGGTGTTGAAAAGAAAGAAAATTTGAAAATCAGGTTTCTGGCCCCCCACCCCCTTGAGCTGCTTATAATATGAAGGCAAAAGGCAGCAACAGGGGCCCCGAAGGCACCTCTTGGTCCCTGCTTGGCTCTTCATTATGACCCCGGTCATCTTGTGCCCCCCTCCCTTTCCCACGCCGGGACGTCACATGGTGTGTCTAAATTTCACGAGTTTCTTCCATGCTCTGAGCCCTCCGAAGCTGCCTCCCGCGAAGGAACGGGCTGGGCTTCGCGCACAAGAAAACACCCACTTCCTTGTCAACATTGTAAAACAACTGAGAAAACACAGGCTGTCAACGCATTATGCGGAGCGAGCATCAAAGGGAACCGGGAGAGCGATTCGGCAAGGCGAGAGCTTCTGCCACACAAAGGAAGCCTCAGCCTAGGCTGCATCCAGTCCATCCAGGGCAGATGTACGATTGGATTGTTGTTGTTTAGTCATGTCCGACTCTTCGTGACCCCATGGAGCAGAGCACGCCAGGCACTCCTGTCTTCCACTGCTTCCCACAGTTGGTAGCTTCAAGAACACTGTCCCACCATCTCGTCCTCTGTCGTCCCCTTTCCTTGTGCCCTCCATCTTTCCCAACATCAGGGTCTTTTCCAGGGAGTCTTCTCTTCTCATGAGGTGGCCAAAGTACTGGAGCCTCAACTTCAGGATCTGTCCTTCCAGTGAGCACTCAGGGCTGATTTCCTTCAGAATGGATAGGTTTGATCTTCTTGCAGTCCATGGGACTCTCAAGAGTCTCCTCCAGCACCATAATTCAAAAGCATCAATTCTTCGGCGATCAGCCTTCTTTATGGTCCAGCTCTCACTTCCATACATCACTACTGGGAAAACCATAGCTTTAACTATACGGACCTTTGTCGGCAAGGTGATGTCTCTGCTTTTTAAGATGCTGTCTAGGTTTGTCATTGCTTTCCTCCCAAGAAGCAGGCGTCTTTTAATTTCGTGACCGCTGTCATGATTGGATGATGCAGGAATCAAAATGAATGTCGAGCCAAAAGTTTCCAAGAGAGAAACTATGGCTTGGCTGTATGTGTGAACGGAGAGCTGAAACCCGCTGATAAAATTTTGAGGCTTTTTGGCATTTGTGTGTGTGTAGGGGCTCTGGTAGTGGGTGGCAGGTTCTGACACCTGCCTTGAATTTCACCCTCCCGAAAAATTGACCCGGCACCTAAGCACCCCAACCATGAATGTGGAAGCAAAAGGGGGTAGGGTTTCAGGGGAGCCATAATTAACTCCTTCCGCCCTGAAATGGACTACAGCATGGGAGCACCTTGGAAGAGGCACCTGGTTGGCAACTGTGAGAACAGGATGATGGAGCGGAAGGGTCACTGGCCTGATCCAGTAATCCCTTCCTATGTTCTTAATTAGGGGAATAGGGACAAATGGCAGGCAAGGCAGCCGATATTTTGCACTAAAAACAAAACAAAAAACAAACAAACACAAATTCCCCATCCAGGTAGAATCCAGCAATCCAGAAGGCACATTCAGGAGATGAATTTCAAACACCTGCAAATGTTCATTTCCGCTCTGTATGGAACCGACGTTGTCAAAGCACTGAAGTGCAGACTCATATTATTCATCCCCAACCTGTAAATAGATTTTGCAGGTTTAGATTTTTTTACACCTGTCCATCTACAGGAAGGATAAATCAGAGAAATTCAATGCAATTTGCCTGCTGTTCCTAGAACGTTCTCTGCCTAATTAAATGCTGGAATCTTACCCAATCTCTTTTTTTCCACTTTCCTCTCTTTCTTTTCGTTATTTCTTGTTGAAATGCGTTTATACTGCCTCCCAAATTGAGGTAGCCTCCTTTCCCCCCTCTCTCCCCAAAATAAACTTATATAACAATGAGTCCATATACAGTCAAACCTTTTTATCGAAACAAAATAGAAAATTCTTTCCAGTAGCACACGAAAGCTCATACCAAGAACAAACTCAGTTGGTCTCTAAGGTGCTACTGGAAAGAATTTTCTATTTTGTTTCGACTATGGCAGACCAACACGGCTACCCACCTGTAACTGAAACCTTTTTATGTTCACCTCTGCTTGCATCCATTTCGCCTAATGTCCATGGCAAACCCTGAAGTAACCAGAGGGATTGCTGCCGTTCGCGCATGCGCAGGGGCGGCGTTTGCCTCCCTCGCCTGCACACAACGCCGCCTCTCCCAGCGACCCGCTTCGACCTCCGGGCAGACCTCCAGAACGGATTATGGTCGCAGGTAGAGGTTCCACTGTGTAGAATAAATACACCTGAAATTGGGCACTAGGAAGTTAAATCGTAAACTGGAATCGGACATCAGCAAAGGCTTGCATACACAAATCTGTTTTAAGGAGGAGCTGAAAGGTCTTCAAGGATGGTGCCTGCCTGTGTGCTTCCACAAAAGGGGAGCCACCACCAGGAAGGCAACGATTTATTAGGGCGGAAGGGATGAAGGCCAAAGCCTGTAGGTCAAAGCCAAAACATCACACCTGGCTCCATATTTGATTGGAAGCCCATGTAATTCTAAGTAGCCCCCCCCTGCCACATTTGGCACCAGCTACAGCTTCTGGAACAGCCTCAAGGGCAGCCCCACGTAGAGGACATTACAGCAGTCCAGCCTTGAGGTTACCAATCAACAAGTCACACCCTACTTTCCCCTCAATTATGAGAGAGTGTACTTGGGGAGTTTCCCCCCAAATTTGCCATATAGTACATAAAGCCCATAACAGCTTGGGACCAGTTTGCTTGCAGGGTTGCCTCGTTCCGCATATGCCCACTCAACCACTTCCACCTGCAGAAATGGCCCTCTGGAACTCCCTGCCACTGGACACCAGGCAGGTCCCTTCGCTGCCCTCTTTCCGGCACCCGCTTATAACATTTTTTGCAGATATGAAGAAGTTAGACATGTTTTAATCTAGTGTTTTTTTTTCTGGGGGGACGCAGGGGTACGCATATCCCTAAACATGTATACTGGTCCGAGGCCGTTTAGGGCTTTAAAGGTCAGCACCAACACTTTGAATTGCGCTTGGAAACGTAATGTAGTAGATCAGGGGTCAGCAAACTTTTTCAGCAGGGGGCCGGTCCACTGTTCCTCAGACCTTGTGGGGGGCCGGACTATATTTTGAAAAAAAAAAATGAACAAATTCCTATGCCCCACAAATAACCCAGAGATGCATTTTAAATAAAAGGACACATTCTACTCATGTAAAAACACGCTGACTCCCGGACCATCTGTGGGTCAGATTGAGAAGGCGATTGCGCCGGATCCTGCCCCTGGGCCTTAGTTTGCCTACTCATGTAGTAGATCTTGCTCCAATTCATGAGTAAGATCCCATCCTATTGGACCTGACAGAGGATTGAACTTGGGGTGTGTGTGTGTGTTTTCACAATTCTACCTGCTCTTCAAGACGAGACAAGTCATTCCGGCAGCCTGCCTTCATTAGAAACCCTGAACATAATCACCATATTTAATGCTTTTATCATGACTCAATGGATCACTGAACAGAGGAGCTACCGAAAGACAATTAGAAGCGTTCGTCTTTACTCAAAATTTTCCCCATCTCTCCAGCTTTTGTCTGAAGACTTATTTGTTCGCTAATTGCAAATATATAATTTGGTCGGGAGACTCTAGTTGCATTCACTGCATGGTTAATGCGCTGACCGGGCAACTTTAGTGCGTGGATACTTCCATTGAAAGGCTAAATCCATATCTAGCCATCTGGATTTGCATGCTGAAATGCAGTTATTTATTACTATTATTGGGTTAAACCACTGAGCCTAGGGCTTGCCAATCAGAAGGTCAGCGGTTCGAATCCCCGCGACGGGGTGAGCTCCCGTTGCTCGGTCCCTGCTCCTGCCAACCTAGCAGTTTGAAAGCATGCCAAAAAGTGCAAGTAGATAAATAGGTACCGATCCAGCGGGAAGGTAAACAGCAATGGCACCCACTGAGAGCTGCTGGAGCTGAGCTCCTGGGAATTCTGGCTGGAACAAAGCCCTGATTATTATTATTATTATTATTATTATTATTATTATTATTATTAGAGTTTGGATTTGATATCCCGCTTTATCACTACCCGAAGGAGTCTCAAAGCGGCTCACATTCTCCTTTCCCTTCCTCCCCCACAACAAACACTCTGTGAGGTGAGTGGGGCTGAGAGACTTCAGAGAAGTGTGACTAGCCCAAGGTCACCCAGCAGCTGCATGTGGAGGAGTGGAGACGCGAACCCGGTTCACCAGATTACGAGTCCACCACTCTTAACCACTACACCACACTGGCTAACCCTTCTCCCAAATTGGGGATTCAAGGCTTAGAAACACCATCACTCCTTCAGACAGAGGCCTCTGGACCAGCATTCCTTGGGGCCTGTGGTTTACAGAGAATTTTGCAAATTTATGGCAGACCCACCATATACATTTTAAGCATATTTGAAGCACATTTGAAGAATCCTGGGAACTGCAGTTTGCTGCAAATGGTAGCTTTGCGAGGAGGGAAACTACAGCTTCCAGGATTCTCCCTGGGGTGGGATGGGGAGTCTAATAATAATAATAATAATAATAATAATAATAATAATAATAATAATTTATTTGTACCCCACCCATCTGGCTGAGTTTCCCCAGCCACTCTGGGCGGCTCCCAATCGAGTGTTAAAAACAATACAGCATTAAATATTAAAAACTTCCCTAAACAGGGCTGCCTTCAGATGTCTTTTAAAAATAGGATAGCTGCTTATTTCCTTGACATCTGATGGAAGGTGTTCCACAGGGTGGGCGCCACTACCGAGAAGGCCCTCTGTCTGGTTCCCTGTAATCTCACTTCTCGCAATGAATGCACGGCCAGAAGGCCCTCGGCGCTGGATCTCAGTGTCTGGGTTGAACGATGGGGGTGGAGACGTTCCTTCAGGTATACTGGACCAAGGCCTTTTAGGGCTTTAAAGGGCAGCACCAACACTTTGAATTGCGCTCGAAAATGTACTGGGAGCCAATGTAGATCTCTCAGGACCGGTGTTATGTGGTCCGGCGGCCACTCCCAGTCACCAGTCTAGCTGCCACATTCTGGATTAATTGCAGTTTCGAGTCACCTTCAAAGGTAGCCCCACATAGAGCGCATTGCAGTAGTCCAAGCGGGAGATAACCAGAGCATGCACCACTCTGGCGAGACAGTCTGCGGGCAGGTAGGGTCTCAGCCTGCGTACCAGATGGAGCTGGTAGACAGCCGCCCTGGACACAGAATTAACCTGCGCCTCCATGGACAGCTGTGAGTCCAAAATGACTCCCAGCCTGCACACCTGCTCCTTCATGTACTTTAAGTGTATGTTGAGTGTATATTTTAAATGTATAGGATGGATTTGACCTCCCATCCTTTGCCCTCTGATGCCGTCACAACCTGCATCCGGAGAAAAGAGTAGGCTATGTTTGGCTTCCTCAACTAGAAATTAAGTCTTTGGCTCACTAAGTAGGAGGGTAAGGGGAGGGGAGGAGATTGATTCCAGGTTTGGGGTCTTTGAGTGAGGGCCCCCCGTAAGTATTAGTGATCGGTTTGGAATCAATGCTCCCCCTTGGCTCTGGATTACACATGGGTTCCTGGAACGAGGACGACCGACCTCCTAGGAGAACGTGCTAAGAGACCTGATTACTCCCATCGTCCCATCCGAGCTCAGTGGGGGATTGGAACAGCAGGCAGACTCTTAGTTAAACACTCAGAGTGAGAAAAACAACTTTCAGGTGCGGTTTACGATGTAGCCCAAAGAGTTCCCACGAGCCGACTCGATGCGGGAAGTCTCGCTGGATAGACCATCGCAAAGAGGAACCCAGGCAAACTCCGACAACGATTCAAACCCACACTTTTGTCTGGTTCCCATTAACCCTCACCACCCCCCCCCGCAAACTTATAGGTTTCCCTATAAGCTGGTTGATGAATTATAAATTCAGTTCCGAAACATGCATCAGTAGCAAAAACGGATTAAGAGTGGGGCTTTTGATTTGCTAGCGTGAAGGATTGACCTCACTCCCCCCACCCCCCGCAACCTCTAAGCAGGAAATGAAAGTTGCATCTGGGTTTGCCCAGACACTCTGGCCGGCTTCCAACAGAATATTAAGATACAATAATCTATTAAACATTAAAAGCTTCCCTAAACAGGGCTGCCTTCAGATGTCTTCTAAAAGTCTGGTAGGTGATGGAAGCCAGAAAGCACAGAAACGCCGTTTACCTTCCCGCCGGAGTGGTACCTATTTATCTACTTGCACTGGCGTGCTTTCCAACTGCTAGGTGGGCAGGAGCTGGGACCGAGGAACAGGACAAACAAACAAACAAACAAACAAACAGGTTTCTTCAAAATGAAGATGGGAAGAAGAGGGTGAACATCGTGCAGGTGTTTGGGGAGGGAGGGAGGAAGAAATGGATCATAATGTATTGGGGTGATGTGGGAGGGGAGAGGGATTTGCTCTACCAGGCCCTGCAACTTTTGAAAACGGATTTCCCTGGCAAAGGCTGCTGTGTTCACGGCTAAACTGGATCAGTGGGGGGGACCTGCTACGACTCCCTTCCGCAGAGGGGTACCTGTTAAGATGAAGAGCGTTAACTCTCGAGCAGCTGGAGTTGGGAAACTCGTGACAACCCCAGTGGCATTTTGAGGCCACTTTGGAGTTCTTGAAGCTGAGGGGAAAGGTTGAAGCACCTGGGACATTAAAATATAGCAATAAGAATAAAAGAAAGGAAAGAAAGTAGGAGGATTTATTTTGAATTAAAATTAAGAAAGATAAAAGATAGGAAAATGATCTAAAACAGATGGAAGGATGAATTTGAAGTAAAGTACTGTATGGAAGGTGGAAGTCACTGTATAGACTATTCGTATGGAACTGTATAGATTATTTGTATGGAACTGCAGCAATGCAGGGAGGAATATAGGAAAGATAAAAAAGTTGAATAATGTGTAACTAGAATTAATTACTGCTTTTTGTTTCCTTTGTTTGTATCTCTCTTGCATTGGAAGAAGTTACTTACGTGACTATACACTTAGTCTTACTTTTTCTTTTCTTTTTTTTTCTTTTTTTTTCCTTTTTTCTTCCTTTTTTCCTTCCCCCTTTTCTACTTTTTGTGGTTTTTATTTTTTTTTGTTTCTGTTTTTGTTTGTTTGTTTGTTTGTTTGTTTGTTTGTTTTTTACCTTTTGTGGTTGTTGTTATTCCTTTGTATTTGTATCTGCGAAAGGTTTTTAAATTCGTTGTGAAATTGTTAAATCTAAATCTAAATAAAGTTGATATTATTATTAATAATAATAAAAAGAATAAAAGAAAATTATTACAAATTAGTTTGGAGATGGTATTTAACACCAATCAGATTAAATAAAATACAATCATACCTTGAGTTATGGCCGCTTCAGGTTGCGCGATTTTGGGTTGCGTACTGCGCCGAACCCGGCAGTTACGGAACGGGTTACTTCCGGGTTTCGGCGCTAGCGCATGCGCAGAAGTGCTAAATCGCATTTTGCACATGCGCAGGAGCACTGAAATGCGTCATGTTTGCAACCCGTGCGTACACTGTAAACAAGGAATATTCGGTGTTATGTTGGAGGGGATGCCAGGAAACCGGGAATTATGTTAAAATGTGGTGGGGGTGTAAATATGTACAATTTTTCTGGCAAAGGGTGTTTAAGGAGATAACAGAAATCACTGGGTTAAAGCTGACCAAAAGTCCAGAGGTAGCATTATTATCAATTTACGATGGGGTGGAAGGTTCGCAGGCTATGAAGGACTTGCTCACAAATTTATTGACAGCTGCACAAATTATGATAGCTAGGAAGTGGAAGGGGCAAGCAGAATATAAAATGGAAGAATGGTATAAAGAGGTGTGGGATATAGCTATTAATGATAAATTAACATGTGCCATTAAGGTAAGACGGGGAATATGCAGGAGAAATGATTTTGAGGAGATATGGAGGGTGTTTGTAGAATTTGTACTGTTAAAACGGAAAGGGGTCAAACCATCGCAAGAGGTGTTGAAATTTTGGGAGGTTGGATAGTTACAATGGAATGGTCTTGGTGGTGGGGAGCACATTTTTATTCTTATTTATGTATGATTATTACTTTGTCAAAATATAATAATAATAATAATAATAATAATAATAATAATAATAATAATAATACAGCGGAACCTGTATTTGTGGCCATAATCCATTCTGGAGGTCAAAACGGGTTGCTGGGAGAGGCGCAGTTGTGCGCAGGCATGGGCGGCAATTGCCCGCTTCTGCGCATGTGCAAACGGCGATTGCCCGCTTCTGCGCATGTGCAAACGACAATTGCCCACTTCTGTGCATGTGCAAAGGCGATTGCCCGCTTCTGCGCATGTGCAAATGGCGATTGCCCGCTTCTGTGCATGTGCAAAGGCGATTGCCCGCTTCTGCGCATGCATGAATGGTGATCGCTGCTCCCGCGCTTGCGCGAATGGCGGCAAACCCTCCAGTTACTTCCGGGTTTGCAGCAGTCGCGACTTGGAACGACCGCAAGAAGAGGCGGCGGTAAGTAGAAGTTCAACTGTAACAACATAGCAAGAGGCGGCATGGCCGAAGTTCATACAATTATGCCTGGCATGGATAAAGTCGACAGAGAAATGCTTTAACCCCCCTCTCAAAACACCAGAGCTTGCGGATTTCCAATGAAGCTGAATGTCAGAGCATTCAGGACAGAGTAGAGAAAGCACTTCAGTGCAAACCATGGAAGTCTCTCCCCCAGGAGGCAGCGATGGCCACCAGCTTGGACGGGAAGAAGAAGAAGAAGAAGAAGAAGAAGAAGAAGAGTTTGGATTTGATATCCTGCTTTTCACTACCCGAAGGAGTCTCAAAGCGGCTAACATTCTCCTTTCCCTTCCTCCCCCACAACAAACACTCTGTGAGGTGAGTGGGGCTGAGAGACTTCAAAGAAGTGTGACTAGCCCAAGGTCACCCAGCAGCTGCATGTGGAGGAGCGGAGACGCGAACCCGGTTCACCAGATTACAAGTCTACCACTCTTAACCACTACACCACACTGGCTCTCTTTAAAAGAGGATTAGACCAATTCATGGAGGAGAAAGCGACTGATGCCTACAAGCCATGATGGCTATGCTTCGCCTGCACGACCAGAGGCAGTAATGCTTACGAATGCCAGTTGCTGGAGACCACAGGAGGGAAGACTTGCTCATGTGCTCGGGTCCTGCTTGCATCTGGTTGGCCACCGTGAGAGTAGGATGCAGGCGTGGATGGACCACTGTCCTGACCTAGCAGTCTTGTCTTTATGTTCTTGAGAGTTTGGCGAAGACCAGTGGAAGCTGGAGGGTGATGGTGGCACCAGCCTAGCCGTGGGGAAACCTGACTCTGCATTCTTGGATTCTCAAAAGCTCTGTCATTTGAGTTTGTGTGTGTGTGTGTGTGTGTGTGTGTGTGTAAGTGGTGTCCAAACTTTTTCCAAAAAGGGCCAGATTTGATGAAGTGAAGGGCTGTGAGGGCCGACTTTTATTTAGGATTGAAGTTGTTGGAGTTTTTTTTTTTTTTTAAGGATTTTACCCCAGGAAATAAATTGCCACAGGGACTGGATTAAACTGGATTAGGCCCCCGAAACGGACTTTGGACATGCCTAGAAGATACCTTCACACTTCAGCTCTTCAGAACTGAGAGAGAAAAGGGGAGGGGGAGAGAAAAAGAGACACACACACACACACACACACCCGGCGGATCAAAATCACTTACCAGGTCCAGCCCAGCCAGGAACAGGTGTGTGAAAATCAGCACCCAGACATCAGATAGAACAACATTTGCCCCCTCCTCTCTCCTCGACTTCCATAAATCAACTCTCTAATCTTTCACTGTCCAGCCAGATTGCTTGCTGGGAGGGTGATGAATCGCCCTCCAGCCCCTGACAGCTGCAGGAATATCACTCATGGCCAAAGACAGACCTCTAAATCTGCCATTATAGAGTGTTGAAAGGAAGAATGTCTGTTTTTGTAACCTACCTCAGTTATAATAAATATTTAAAATCCACATTAACATCCTCTTATAGTTACAATCTGCCCTCTGTGGAACAGCATCCAACTTAGATTTAATTAGCGACTGAATCTTTCCAGTCCGGGCTCCTGGTTAAGCTGACGATCCTTGGGCCTCTTGCAGAATGCCTCTGTTTTCATAAACTACCTGCACCGGCATAAATATCAGCCATGTCGCCCGGCCGCCTTGTTGGAGACAGAGACCCTTTTGTCTTCCTGAATGCTTACATTTAATTTAAATGATTGGATCTTTCCAGACTCCCGAGTGGGGGGGGGGGAGAGAGGGCGAATTATTTCCCTCCTCGCCAAGAACTCCTGCCATGCCACACTTTGAAAAAGCTGGCACAAAACCTTTGGCATCAAGGGGTGAAATGGAGCGATCGGGAGCAGGTAAGAAGGAGTCAGAGGCTCCCAAGACAACATTCTTGGGTCATTACGGATGGGGCTGTTCAAAGGCGAGTTCCGTCAAGTTTCAAGGGGTGAGATCCAGCTCCTCCCACCAGGAGAAAGTCTGCTCCATAGCTGAGTCACCGCGGAATTGCACCCCAAAGTGAAATTCAAGATGAATTTGGAGCTTCCTATAATCAGGAATCTACTGTATAATGAGAGTTTTCACTTTCTTGGGCTCCATGATCACTGCAGATGGTGACAGCAGTCCACGAAATTAAAAGACGCCTGCTTCTTGGGAGGAAAGCAATGACAAACCTAGACAGCATCTTAAAAAGCAGAGACATCACCTTGCCGACAAAGGTCCGTATAGTTAAAGCTATGGTTTTCCCAGTAGTAATGTACGGAAGTGAGAGCTGGACCATAAAGAAGGCTGATCGCCGAAGAATTGATGCTTTTGAATTCTGGTGCTGGAGGAGACTCTTGAGAGTCCCATGGACTGCAAGAAGATCAAACCTATCCATTCTGAAGGAAATCAGCCCTGAGTGCTCACTGGAAGGACAGATCCTGAAGCTGAGGCTCCAATACTTTGGCCACCTCATGAGAAGAGAAGACTCCCTGGAAAAGACCCTGATGTTGGGAAAGATTGAGGGCACAAGGAGAAGGGGACGACAGAGGACGAGATGGTTGGACAGTGTTCTCGAAGCTACCAACATGAGTCTGACCAAACTGCGGGAGGAAGACAGGAGTGCCTGAAGTGCTCTGATCCATGGGGTCACGAAGAGTCAGACACAACTAAACAATCACAACATAATCAGGTCAAACCCCTGTTAGAGGTTTGGAGGAAAAATTTGTCACACAGCCGTTAAAAGCAGAAGAGCATGCCAAGGAAGCAGTTGGCAGCATCCGTTCCTTTTCTAAATCAAGCACTTGGGCTTCATCCTGCATCTAAGTCTCCCTGTACTATTGGAATGGCATTATATGCAAATATAGTCACTAGGGGAGAAATTTATTTCAAAGGTGAATCTATCCCTTACAGCGAGTTTCAACTATAGACCGGGTTGCACAGCTTAACTATGTGCAGCACAAAGCACTTTTTCATGCAGTGAATCTTTAAATTATGAAACCCCCTCTTGCAGGAGGCAGGGATGGCCACCCAACTTGGCAGTCTTTAAAAGAGGATTGGATAAATTCGTGAAAGAGAAGGCTGTTGATGGATACTAGCCATCATAATGGCTGTGCTCTGGTTCCACAGTCAGACGCAACAGTGTTCCCTAATATCGGTTGCTGGAAACCACAGGTGAGGGCTCTCATGCTCAGATCCTGCTCAGGCATCTGATTGGCCACTGTGAGAACAGGATGGTGGACTAGATGGGCCGTTGGCCTGATCCAGCAGGCACTTCTTATGTTCTCTCTTCTCTGTTTTAAGAATTCTAAGGTCTCAAATATAGAATAAAGGTTCATAAAGGCAAGAGGTAAACAAAGGTAAAGGTAAAGGGACCCCTGACCATTAGGTCCAGTTGCAAACGACTTTGGGGTTGCGGCGCTCATCTCGCTTTACTGGCCAAGGGAGCTGGCGTACAGCTTCCGGGTCATGTGGCCAGCATGACTAAGCCACTTCTGGCGAACCAGAGCAGCGCACGGAAACGCCGTTTACCTTCCCGCCAGAGTGGTACCTATTTATCTACTTGCACTTGACGTGCTTTCGAACTGCTAGGTTGGCAGGAGCTGGGACTGAACAACAGGAGCTCACTCTGTCGCGGGGATTCGAACCGCCGACCTTACAAATATAATTTGTAAACCGATCGGCAAGCCCTAGGCTCTGTGGTTTAACCCACAGCACCACCCACGTCCCATATGTACCAGGTACGTAAGTATATAAGCCGCATGTCTGAAATAGTACAGCACAGCAATCCTGAAGCCATCTTGATTCTTAATAACCCCAAATATTTCCTCTGCAGGAGGAAATATCTTGGAGAAAGCTTTCCCAGTAGTTCTTTGCACTTAGAAATTCTATCTTAAGTGCATATTTTGTTTATGAATAGGGTAGGCCTGTGACCTGGATTCAAGAACTAAAGTACAATGGTACCTCAGCTTAAGTACTTAATTCGTTCTGGAGGTCCGTTCTTAACCTGAAGCGTACTTAACCTGAAGCACCACTTTAGCTAATGGGACCTCCCGCTGCTGCCGCTGCGCCGCCAGAGCACGATTTTTGTTCTTAAGCAGAGATCTTAACCTGAAGCGTACTTAACCTGAAGCGTACTTAACCCGGAGTACCACTGTATTTCAAAAAGAATGGCCAGACTGCTCAGGTAATGCAACCAGTAAACCATTATCAGGTATTTTAGCAGAAAGGAGAGAAGCCACACTTTCAAATTTTTGTTGCAGACCTCCTCTTTCTGTGATGGATGCATGATGCTTTTTTAAAGGTCGTTGGCTAAGGGGTTGGGCAATTTCAGAAATCTTCAAAGGTTCCTGCACACTTTGTTCTTGGTCCTCACCTCCTTACAAGGTTGGTGGGTGGGACTCTGTTCAGCATAAAAATAAAGATCTGCCTTGCTTTCACTGCTTCACTGAGAGCCAGTGCGGTATAGTGGTTAAGAGCGGCAGACTCATAATCTGGTGAACCGGGTTCGCTTCCCCGCTCCTCCACATGCAGCTGCTGGGTGACCTTGGGCTAGTCACACTTCTCTGAAGTCTCTCAGCCCCACTCACCTCACAGAGTGTTTGTTGTGGGGGAGGAAGGGAAAGGAGATTGTGAGCCGCTTTGAGACTCCTTCGGGTAGTGATAAAGCAGGATATCAAATCCAAACTCTTCTCTTCTTCTTCTTCTCTGACCGATCATGGACTTTAGGGGACTCTGAATCCCTAGAGGAACTCGGCAGCAAAAGCCAACGCATTTTTTTCTATGCACCTTATTGAGCTGCTTCTGTGGTATGTTTCCCCACCCCTCACATCATTAAAACCCTAAAGTTGTTTTTTGTGTGTGTGTGTGTGTGCTTCTACAAGTTTTGGAGTTTCCTGGGCCTGCTGATAACCTTCTCTTGGTGGATAGCTGGCACTATTTTGGCTACATAAGCAAGGAATCTCACCTCTGAGCACCGGGAGCAGAAGGAGTGATTGAGATAGAACTTTGCCCGGCTCTCTCCCTCCCTCCTGCCACAGCATCCCATCATATGCACGTTTCCCCCCCCCCCTGCTTAGCAGAGAAAACGCTACCCCCCCTTGGGGTCAGCCTCTCTCTGTATATATAGATCCCGCTCTGTCTTAGAAAGGAGGTTAAAAGTAGCTCAATCCACTTAAGGGAGAAGTTAAAATCTTGAGCATTTAAAGTTTGCCGTTGCTTCTGGAAAGAAACTAGCTTGAATTGGGGGAAGGGGGGGCACATAGAGTCCCTGAGTCCAGCAGTAACATGAGCTCTTGCAATAGTTTTTTTTTATCCTTTAACCTTTGCTCTTCCAGATGGCTTTTCATTTCCACAATGAAGCAGGCGAGCAGATCCTTAGATCTGCCAAGGAACGAGGCAGAGAGAAAGCAGAAGCCAAGCATTGGCTCGTGGAGTTTGAAGAGATCTTGGCTGTCATCTAACTCAGCCCCCCCGGCTGAATAGGGTTATCTGGTCAGCAGGGGCGTAGCAAGCTAAATTGGTACCCGGGGGCAAAAAATTTTGTGTCCCCCCCCGGAGGCATAGGAAGGTCAGGTGGTACGGAAAATTTCTTGTCAACCCCCCCATTGTCCCGCCCCCCCCGCAAAAATGGTTTTATGTTATTTCATATTTTCTTACAAAGGAATAATAACAAGTAATAATAATAAAAAACTTTTATTTATATCCCACCCTCCCCGGCCGAAGTCGGGCTCAGGGTGGCTAACATCAGATACATAACATTGGTATAAAATCAAACAATAATTAAATTACCTCCTAAAAACATCTCAAAATCAAATTAAAGTCTAATTAGATGGCTTTCCACAGGGTTAGGGTTGGGAACAGTAAGTGTTCTCTGAACTGAAATTTCAGCCTTCACGACATAGGAAAACAGCCAAGTGAACAGCTATTTTGGTGGAGGAGGGTCAAGATATTAACCGATATGCATGAAATTTCATATATAGCTATATAATCCCTAGTATAGTAAGATAAGACCTTCGGAGCAGGCATTAAAAAAAAAAATTCAAAAAAATATTTTTTTTAATCCCCCCCCAAAATTTGTTCCTTGATAATTTGTCACCCCTCCATTATGGAACCTAGGGCGGCCCCCCCGCCCCCTTGCTACACCCCTGCTGGTCAGGACCCGGAGATTTCAGGCCCTGGACCTGAGCTGGAGGGTTAGCCCCAGGGGATATCATGAGGGGCAATGCCATGGGGGTGGTCTCCAGTGATTATGATTAATATTATTAATTAAATTTGTAAACCAACATTCATTCGAAGATCCCAGGGTGGCTCACAACATAAAAATACAAATTGACGACACAAATCCTCCCCCCCCCAAAGCAATAAACCCCCTCCCACAAAGGACCACAGAATGTTACTCAGCTAAAGGTCTGGTTTTAGATAAACGTTTTCGCCTGGCGCCTAAAGACATGTAATGAAGGCGCCAGGCGAGCCTACCTGGGGAAAGCATTCCACAAACCGGGAGCCACCACAGAAAAGGCCTCTTCTCATGTTGCTGCTCTCTGGGTCTCTCATGGGGGAGAAGCATCATACCCTCCAAGATTTCTTGGATGAAAAAGGGATCGGATTGTGCAAAATGTTAAGAGGGATGTTTGAGGAAGCTGGGTATGTTTGGTCTGGAAAAGAGAAGGCTGAGGGATTATATGATAGCCACCTTCAAAGATCTTGAGGGCTGTCACAACCTTGTTTTCTCCTGCTCCAGAGGGTAGGACTCAATCCAGTGGATTCAAGTTACAAGAAAGGAGAGTCCGACCAAACACCAGGAAGAACTTTCTGACAGTAAGAGCCCTTCAACAGTGGAACAGACTCCCTCAAGAGGTTGTGGACTCTCCTTCCTTGTCGGTTTTTAAGCAGAGGTTGGATGGCCGTCTGTCATGGATGCTTTAGCAGAGATTCCTGCATTGCAGGAGGTTGGACTAGATGACTCTTGGGGTCCCTCCCAGTGTGATGTAGAGGTTAAGAGCGGCAGACTCATAATCTGGTGGACCGGGTTCGCTTCTCCGCTCCTCCACATGCAGCTGCTGGGTGACCTTGGGCTAGTCACACTTCTCTGAAGTCTCTCAGCCCCACTCACCTCACAGAGTGTTTGTTGTGGGGGAGGAAGGGAAAGGAGAATGTTAGC
Organism: Lacerta viridis; assembly: GCA_900245905.1. Taxonomy (NCBI): domain Eukaryota; kingdom Metazoa; phylum Chordata; class Lepidosauria; order Squamata; family Lacertidae; genus Lacerta; species Lacerta viridis. The sequence goes on along the minus strand of OFHU01003749.1, from coordinate 989,498 downwards.
CGCTTTGAGACTCCTTCGGGTAGTGATAAAGCAGGATATCAAATCCAAACTCCTCTTCTTAGATTCTATGATTGGGCCATTAGCAAAATGCAAATCTGAGTAGCATTTGTGGCTTGGTGTTCACAAAGAGCCGATTTCTGGACTGTACCACTTTGGACACAAACTGTGAACCCATCTGAATGAACATATATCCCACGTAGAAAGCTAGACATCCGAAAAATGAGTTCTAACCTTCCTGCTACAAGAAGTTCCTGCGAGGAATTTTGTGGGTTGTTCTACGGAGGGTCATGCAGCCATGTGAGCCCCCGCCTGCAGTTTGAAATGGTACAGTCCAGAAACAGCCTGACGACCTCATCTGCTTTCTTTTTTGTGAGCAGAAGACCCAGAAGCCTCTGTGGTTGTGTTTGCTGTAATGCGGAGGGTCTCTTCCAACATGCGGGCATGCTTTCCCCAGTGGATAAATCAAGCTGCCCCATCAATCAAATGCTGAAATGCTGAGTTCATTCTCACGTGCCTTTCCGTTGCCCCTGAGACCCGGAGTTGTTTCTCTGGCTGGGGCTGGTGGTGATCACCTGGAACCATTTCCCAGTCCTCGGGAGCAGCAGGAGTGTCCATTAGCTGCCACGGATCAGCGGGAATGGTGTGTAAATTCCGGATATCGATGGCGGGCCCCGGCCTCTTATTGGCCGGCGCTTTCCGCTCTCAGAAATGGGTCATTTAAAGAGAAAACTGTAAAGTGTTCAGCGCGCAGAAGGTACCATAACAAGTCTTCTGTCTCCGCCGTGGCGCACACAGAGTAGGCATTCAAAGAGGAAACTTGGGGGAGCTCGTTTAATGGAATGAACCCAAGGACCCCCAACAGACCTCTCCACCCTGCCCCTTTGCTACCGTTTCCCACACAGACACAACAAACGCTTCCCTTCTTTGGCATCGTCCATCGGCACAGACGCCTCCACCCGTTGCTGCCTCCCCCCCCCAAAAAAATTAGTGGGGCAGCTTATTTTGCTCGTAGGCCATGGTGGTAACAGGCTCGGTGATAGCTTGGAAGTCACCGAGAAGAGCGCTGTTGACTTCGACAAGATTTGTGGTTATGAAGCCGGCAGGGCTCTCGAAGGAACAACAACTGGTTTTTTTTATTAAGCCAGAGAATCTATCAGCTACGGAGAAGTCAGGGGCATTCTCTAAGGAAGACCACACCAGTTTGGACAGAAGAAGAAGAAGAAGAGAAGAAGAGTTTGGATTTGATATCCCGCTTTTCACTACCCGAAGGAGTCTCAAAGCGGCTAACATTCTCCTTTCCCTTCCTCCCCCACAACAAACACTCTGTGAGGTGAGTGGGGCTGAGAGACTTCAAAGAAGTGTGACTAGCCCAAGGTCACCCAGCAGCTGCATGTGGAGGAGTGGAGACACGAACCCGGTTCCCCAGATTACGAGTCTACCGCTCTTAACCACTACACCACACTGGCTCTCAGTCAAAGACCTCCGAAAATATGGCTGAGCAATGGAGTACCCAGCTGGAGAAATTCTGAGTGGGACTGGTTATGTTTAGCCTGGAAAAGAGGAGACCAAGAGGAGATATTACAACCATTTCCAAATATCTAAAGGGCTGTCACATGGAAAGCGATGTCCTCCAGATATTGTTGGACCACAACACCCATCTGCCCTGAGTGTTGGCCATGCTGGCTGGGGCTGATGGGAGTTGGTGTCCAGCAGCCACTGGAGAGCACCAGCTTGGCTAGGCTTGCTCCAGGCTGCTTGCCAAATTATCACCAATCTGCTGCCGTGTGCCCGGCTAACATACAGCACCATTCAACTCCCATCTTATAATTTCCTCCTTAGATGCACCTGTCAAATAAGATTTCACTTCATGCCTCTGATGAAGTGAGCCTGAATCCACAAACGTTTATGCCATCATGAATTTGTTTCGAGGTGCCAAAAGACTCATTGCGTAGGAGCCGACTTCCAGGAGGCAAGGTCCATCATCCCCCTTAATAAAATATTTGAGGGGGCAGGGCTCCCCAAAGTTAATGGGCATTGCCATTCAAATGGTGTGCATGCAGTGCATCATGTGACTGATTATGCGGGACAGAGCTTACCTGACCCCCGCCATATTTTATTCAAGATGGCACCCCTGGGTGCAAGAGACTAGCAAGGTTACAGTCCATGGAATTTAAACCAAATTTTAGATTTTGAACCCCATGGGTTGTTTGTTTTTTTAAACCTCAACAATTTTAATAACACATCTTGGGTGAAAACAGCCAGAAGGGTCCACTTGTCTCTATGCATTTGCTGCCTCACTTGAGCTGCGTATTTTGAAGCACGCCTGGTTTCCCGATCCTTGATTTGTCCATTGCTATTTGTGCTTTTTTAAAATGGGATGTGGTGGGCAACATTATAGCATGCTGCATAAAGAAATACAATAGCCATGCCTGGACATTTGTAAGTTTGAAAATCTGAAACTGGAAGTACCGAATTGTGACCTGCGCGTGCGCAGATGCAGCACTGCGGGTTGCGAACGCGCCTCCCGCACGGATCACGTTTGCAACCCGAGCGTCCACTGTAATGATAATTGAGATAATATCTTGCACCTTAGTGACTTTCAGTTTCTGTGATTTGGTTACTTCTTTTCCAGTCGTACTTCTGTGCATTGTTTTGCAGCTGAGCTCGGACAGGTGAGGTCAGAAAGCAGAGCAGGTACATTTAGTCAAAGGTCTCTTGGCAGAACATCGTTGAGCACCCTTCACCGAGAGGCGATTGCCCAGTAGCACATGGAAGGGACTAGGTGGAGAACTTTGATTGTGCACATGGTACCAAACCACACTACAACTCCCAGGGGGCTGGTGAAATAATAGACGTGTGAACGGCCTTATCAGCACCCACATGAAGAGCTGGGAGCAAATTCTTAAAGGAACAGGCCAGCTTTTTCTGACGGCTCGTAAAGACCGAGCCGATTCCGAGTTGCACTGCTCCTAGTTTCAATTAGTGGTGCTGTATCAAAAGGTGACATTTGGTGCTACAGAACTTCGCTATCATTCTTTGGCTGTTGCATGCTGGAAAACAAAGGGGGACGATATCGGCTGGCTCTTGGAGAAAGAGAGAGGACAAATAACTCAGATGCATCTGGAACGGAACTGCCTGTCCAGAGAAAAACGTCTTTCCAGCTACCAGAAGGCCGGTGCCTTGCCCTCGATGCCTGAAGATGGCCAAATCCTAATCAGGAGGGATGCACTTTGCAGAACAACTTGCCTGCCTGCCTGTCTGTCCATCCTTTCCATTTGCTGTGCAAACAGCAATTCCTGACAGCTAATATTTCACCGAAAACAGAGCCAGCATTCTCTCTCCCTCTCCCTCTCCCCTGTTTATGAAGCTGAGGGTAAGTGTTTAATTAGTTGCCTAATTGCCTGGGTAATTGGTAGACATACTCAGCTCTCCAAGTAATCAGTCTGAACAGGCCTTGAAAATAACTGGCCCAATATTCATTAGTGCAGTTAAATCGTTAAACAGTTACTGTGTTTGGTTCCCGACAAAGCCCAGCTAACAGCTGCGCTGGGCGCATCTCAATGGCGCTTCCCGTCCTCGGCGGATGGGAAGAGACAGGGCCAGCCGACCAGTGGACTCTCTCGCCATCGTGGCTGGCAGGGAAGGAGAGGGGAGGAGAGGATGGGACAGATGGAGGCGCCGAGCTGGGCGCGAGAAATGCCTCACTTCGTACGGGGCGAGGTGCTAAGTCGATTCCCCTCGCTGTTGCCTGGCTCCTCTTTTTCCTGAGGATCTGCCAATATTGGGAAAGCTCTGCTCAGGAGAGAGGGGAGACGGGCGTCTGCTGCTGAAATCCGTGGCACCGAGGGAGATGCGTTGAGGGGTTTTGTGCGGCTGGAGCTGTGTTGCAGACGCACGGCCTCAGCGCCCTCATCCAAAGCCACTTGGCGTGCGTGGAACCTGTTTGCCACATTGTCCTCTTCTCTGGTCATGTCAGTTACTGCGTCTCACCAGGCCTGGGAGCAGGAGTCCTGCCAGACACAGGAACAAGGGGGTGAGGGTGGGGAATAAAGATCTGCATTGTGATCTGCTGCCCCTGTGGATCTTGCCACCTGAGGCGGTTACCTCCTCTTGCCATATAGGTGGGCCGGACCTGCTCACACAATACAACATCTGAGGAACTGGGTCTTTGTTCAACACTGTGACCAAGCAGAGGCCTCTAGGAAGCCCGCTAGCAGGACACATGGGCAACAGCCGTCCTTCCTGCTGCTTCTCACCAGCTTTGGTTATTCATAGGTATGCTGCTCCTAAATATGGAAGTTCTATTTAGCTCCACGGAGCGTCCTCTCTCAGGTGAGTCTACCTCTTCACTACAGCAAGCCCAGGGGACTGTTGTCAGTGGACCCCTCGACCAGGCACGGGCCCCACCAGATGCTTGGACAGGCGCTAGCTCCGTGCAGGCCACTCTGTCCCCTGAGTGTCTCCCAACCAGGCCCTGCTCTTTCCACCTTCTCCGGTTGGACTTCTAACCACATTTGCCCCATCAGTCCCGTTCTCTGGTCTTGTCAACTGTTGAGGGAAGCTGCGTTTGCAGACAGCAAAGCCGCAAATGCGAAGATCTGCAGACCTGAAGTCTCTGGATTTGCATGGCCCCCTCCAGGTGGCAGGTGGAGGGCTTGGACCCCCAGGTTGGCGAGAATCCCAATAATAAAAATACCTAACAACAACAACAACAACAACAACAACAACAACACAGTTCAGAAGACTGTGCATGCAGCTTGCAAGCTGCAGCCCTGCAGGAGCTGGCTGCAAATTGAATCAAATAGACTCTGTGGGGTGGGTGTGACAATTTTTTTTGCCCCCGGGTACCAATTTACCTTGCTACACCCCGGGGGGGGGGTTGCCCTCATCTGCTGCCCTCTCCCCTTCTGGTTCTTCTGCATCTCCAAGGCCCACAACCATGCAGGGCCAGATTTAGGTTGGATGAGGCCCTAAGCTACTGAAGGTAATGGGGCCCCTTATATGTCCAGCTGTCCTTTGTCAACAACAAATTGTTGTTTTTTGTGTTGAATATATGCTATATGGTAATTTATGGACCTAATAGGTATCTAAAGCCATTTGCACATGCAGAATGTAGGCACCCTATATATAGAAATGAGCAAACCAGTGATATTTTAGGGAGCAGGCTAGCAGGCGGGGCCCATTACTTACATCATAGGAGCCTACACAACACAAAACACTGTTGCTGTATGTAGGTTTTATTTTATTTGTTTTTTTATCTTATATTTTGGAAATGTACATCCAGTTTTTTCCCTTAATTTTTTGGGGGGGCCCCAAGAGAGTGGGGCCCTAAGCTATAGCTTGTTAAGCTTATACATGAATCCGGCACTGCCACCATAACATCACTGGCAGTGGCGTAGCGTGGGTTGCTTCCAGTGCCCGGGGCCGTGTGGATTGTGGGGTGGGAGGGAAATGGATGGGAGGGAAAGGTAGTTTGCTAAGGGTGCTGAGAGTTGTCCCTGAGTTACAATCCCCAGAGTGTTTTAACAACCAATCCCTCTTCCAAGAGAACTCTGGGAATTGTAGCTCCGGGAGGGGAAGAGGAGCCTCAGCACCCTTAAGAAACTATAGCTCCCAGAATTCTTTGGGGGAAGCCATAATGGTTAATAATAATAATAATAATAATAATAATAATAATAATAATTTATTGCTTATACCCTGCCCATCTGGCTGGGTTCCCCAGCCTCTCTGGGCGGCTCCCAGCAGAATATTAAAAACATATCTGAAGAAATGTGCATGCACACGAAAGCTCATACCAACAACAAACTTAGTTGGTCTCTAAGGTGCTACTGGAAGGAATAAAAAATATGATAAAACATCAAACATTGAAAAATTTCCCTAAACAGGGCTGCCTTCAGATGTCTTCTAAAAGTCAGATAGTTGTTTATTTCCTTGACATCTGATGGGAGGGCATTCCACAGGGTGGGCGCCACCACCAAGAAGGCCCTCTGCCTGGTTCCCTGTAGCCTCACAGTGAGGGAACTGCCAGAAGGCCCTCGGAGCTGGACCTCAGTGAACGATGGGGGTGGAGACGCTCCTTCAGGTATACTGGACCGAGGCTGTTTAGGGCTTTAAAGGTCAGCACCAACACTTTGAATTGTGCTCAGGAAACGTACTGGGAGCCAATGTAGGTCTTTCAAGACCGGTGTTATGTGGTCTCGGCGGCCACTCCCAGTCACCAGTCTAGCTGCCGCATTCTGGATTAGTTGTAGTTTCCGGGTCACCTTCAAAGGTAGCCCCACATAGAGAGTGCATTGCAGTAGCTCTCATTGTTCTTCAGATGTAAGGTGTGAATGTGAGCTGGGTCTCAGCCTCCAGAGCAGCCTTCCCACAACCCTGGTGGCCTCCAGTGGTTTTAGACTACAACTCCCATCAGCCCAAGCCAGCACAGTTCTGAGGTTCCTCGACGGAGTCAGCGGCATGCGCTGAGCAAATTTTACAGCCTTCAAACCACGCCACAAGAATTTTTTCAGTTCGGCTGGAGAGCACGGATCAGCTGCAGGTGCCGGCCACAGTGTGCTATTGGCCTCTTGCTATTTTCCTTGACAGTTCTGTGGCTTTGTTCCACCTAACATCTGCAAGACATTACGTTTGGGCTCCTAGGACGGGCCAATGCCCCCCGTTCCCTCCCTGCAAAATCCCAAAGGCCATGGCTATGAAAGGGAAAGTTCCACTTGGGTGGCCCAAGCGCTGAGTTCCTCCTTCTCCTCCTTCTGATAATGATGATAATGACGAATAACTTTTGGGAGGGCCGGCCCTTCCAGAGGGTGATGAAAGGGCGACTGCCCTTCGACAAGTGAGGTCACGGCGAGGAGGGATAAACAGCTTTTACAAGACAGGTCACATGTTGCTTTCTGATGTCAAAGGGTTGCAGATCTCAGGTCCGTGTGCACATAGTAGTTTTGCAGTTCATTTGTAGATGGCCTTCTAAACCACCACCTCAAAGCAATTCACGCACATGGTGGTTAAAAACAGTTAGAAACACAAATATGACAAATACATTTATTTAATTTATTTATTAATATAAGAACACAAAAATACATAAATAGCAACATACGAAATCAATAAACAATGCCCACCCACCCCATATTTTATTTAAAAGAAGATTAAAACTCTAACAAGTAGGGGGACGAGGGTGGCGCTGTGGGTTAAACCACAGAGCCTAGGGCTTGCCGATCAGAAGGTCAGCGGTTCGAATCCCCGCGGGGGTGAGCTCCCGTTGCTCGGTCCCTGCTCCTGCCAACCTAGCAGTTTGAAAGCACGTCAAAGTGCAAGTAGATAAATAGGTACCACTCCGGCGGGAAGGTAAACGGTGTTTCCGTGCACTGCTCTGGTTTCGCCAGAAGCGGCTTAGTCATGCTGGCCACATGACCCGGAAGCTGTACGCTGGCTCCCTCTGTCTATAGAGTGAGATGAGCACCACAACCCCAGAATCGTCCGCGACTGGACCTAATGGTTTACTTTTACCTTTAAAACTCTAACAAGTGGACACTTGTGCTATAGACCGATTTACGCAGCTGGGAGATCCTGTTGGAAGATAAATGTTCCCAGCTGTTTCTGGAAAGTACAGACAGGGATGCTATTCCACAGAACAGGGATTGCCACACTAAAAACCCTGCTCTGAGTTACAACGGTGTGGGCTTCTGAGATCTTAGGAATTTGCAGGAGAGACTCAAATCTATGCATGGACAAATCCATCAGTTTTGCTTTCTCTAACTTTCTCATTTCCCCAGGCATAAGTTCATTTCTCCATGTCAGTTTGCAATTTATTTTTCCAAAAGAAACGACCATGAAAATTCACCAGCATTTTAGTATGCATTTTCCCCAATATGAAGCATTTTCATCTATAATTTTCACGAATATATACATTTTTTTACGAACACTTTTCACTCGATGTGTCCCTTTTTGTACACACTGGTGGAGAACTGCGTTGCAAAACTTGGGAGAAATAAGGGTTTCGAAAGGTGACATTGCATATTCAGTTCGCCCATTGCTTCGGAAAGGGTGGATTAAACAGATTCACCTTTAAATGCAAGCTGGATCAGATTTCTCCCCCATTCCTAATTAATCAGTGAGACTGAGGGGTGGCCCCCTGGTGATGTCACAGGGGGCGGGCCTCAGTGATATTATTCTCCATGTCTGAGGCCTGGAGATGGAGGTTAATTGGGAGAAGAGAGGAGGGAGGAGAGGAGGGCAGACACCCCGCCCCTGGAGAGTCTATGCAATAATTTGCAGCCGGCTCCTGCCAGGTTGAAGTTTGCAAGCTGAATGCATTGTTTTCTGAATTAAATAATAATAATTGAAGGCACTCTGGCCCACCCAGTGGTTGATCTCCTGCCGCCACCACCCGGAGTGGGTCAGGAAAACCTGGAGACCAGATCAACCCTACTTGGGAGCTTCTCAACATTGCTTGTCCTGCCCTAGGTCCCCCCAGACGTTGTTCCCAAACCTGCTTCTGTCTGACCTTGTTTCGGCATCTCTCGACTCCTGCATTCATTACAAGCCCGGCCGTTTGGAGGGAGCCGGCGTCCGGTGCGCGGAGCAATGCCCCAATGACTTGCTGCCTCAGCTTGTCTTTGTTGGTTCAGCGCTTGCTCGGTTTTAAGAAGCTGTTAGAAGCCTAAAGATCCGGCGCTGTGTTAACATGTTAGCAGCAATTATCCCCTCCCTAGTGAAGGCTTTCCCTGATTGGAGCTTTTGCATATTCATCTGAGGAAGACTTACTGCCTGGCAGAAGCTTCTTCAAGGTCAGGGATTTTGCTTCTTTGGATTCAATACCCATCATAGACAAAGATTATGAGAGAGGGAAGGAGAGGGGAGGGATGGGGGATGGGGAGGGAGGAAGCTTTCGGAGGCAAGCAAATCCCACCGGGCTCACATCTCCCATTACTTACAGGTGGGGGGAGCAGGCACTGGTGTAACTTCTACCTAATTTCATAGTGCGGCCATGGGTGGATTTGCAGCTTCGTTGTTACAGCTCAGAGAATTGCAAACCGCCTTCCTTCGAGGAACCATTTCCCCCTTAAATGCCCCCTTTTGTGTGGACTTTCCAAGACTTCCAGCTGCAGAACCCCTCCATGCTGCTGAGGGTTCTGGGTATATTCTAGAACGTTCCACAAGGGAAGATAGGCAAGCCTGTTGTGCCTAGCGCTGAGGATTCTGGGTATATTCTAGAACGGTTCCACATGGGAAGATAGGCAAGCCTGTTGTGCCTAGCGCTGAGGATTCTGGGTATATTCTAGAACGGTTCCACAAGGGAAGATAGGCAAGCCTGTTGTGCCTAGCGCTGAGGATTCTGGGTATATTCTAGAACGGTTCCACAAGGGAAGATAGGCAAGCCTGTTGTGCCTAGCGCTGAGGATTCTGGGTATATTCTAGAACGGTTCCACAAGGGAAGATAGGCAAGCCTGTTGTGCCTAGCGCTGAGGATTCTGGGTATATTCTAGAACGGTTCCACAAGGGAAGATAGGCAAGCCTGTTGTGCCTAGCGCTGAGGATTCTGGGTATATTCTAGAACGGTTCCACAAGGGAAGATAGGCAAGCCTGTTGTGCCTAGCGCTGAGGATTCTGGGTATATTCTAGAACGGTTCCACAAGGGAAGATAGGCAAGCCTGTTGTGCCTAGCGCTGAGGATTCTGGGTATATTGTAGAACGGTTCCACAAGGGAAGATAGGCAAGCCTGTTGTGCCTAGCGCTGAGGATTCTGGGTATATTGTAGAACGGTTACACAAGGGAAGATAGGCAAGCCTGTTGTGCCTAGCGCTGAGGATTCTGGGTATATTGTAGAACGGTTCCACAAGGGAAGATAGGCAAGCCTGTTGTGCCTAGCGCTGAGGATTCTGGGTATATTCTAGAACGGTTCCACAAGGGAAGATAGGCAAGCCTGTTGTGCCTAGCGCTGAGGATTCTGGGTATATTCTAGAACGGTTCCACAAGGGAAGATAGGCAAGCCTGTTGTGCCTAGCGCTGAGGATTCTGGGTATATTCTAGAACGGTTCCACAAGGGAAGATAGGCAAGCCTGTTGTGCCTAGCGCTGAGGATTCTGGGTATATTCTAGAACGGTTCCACAAGGGAAGATAGGCAAGCCTGTTGTGCCTAGCGCTGAGGATTCTGGGTATATTCTAGAACGGTTCCACAAGGGAAGATAGGCAAGCCTGTTGTGCCTAGCGCTGAGGATTCTGGGTATATTGTAGAACGGTTCCACAAGGGAAGATAGGCAAGCCTGTTGTGCCTAGCGCTGAGGATTCTGGGTATATTGTAGAACGGTTCCACAAGGGAAGATAGGCAAGCCTGTTGTGCCTAGCGCTGAGGATTTTGGGTATATTCTAGAACGGTTCCACAAGGGAAGATAGGCAAGCCTGTTGTGCCTAGCGCTGAGGATTCTGGGTATATTCTAGAACGGTTCCACAAGGGAAGATAGGCAAGCCTGTTGTGCCTAGCGCTGAGGATTTTGGGTATATTCTAGAACGGTTCCACAAGGGAAGATAGGCAAGCCTGTTGTGCCTAGCGCTGAGGATTCTGGGTATCTTCTAGTACAGTAGGGGCACCATTGACCACAGTGTGCACATTGTTCTGTAAACTGCCCTGAGACCTCTGAGTATAAGGCAGTATATAAGTTATAATAATAATAATAATAATAATAATAATAATAATAATAATAATAATATACAGTGGTCCCTCGACTTACGAAATACTCGACATCTGAATTTTTCGACTTATGAACGAAAAAAGTGGCCAACGAATTTTTCGACATCTGAATGGAAATCCGTTGGCATTTTAGATGCGGTTTACTCGACTTACGAATTTTTCTTTTTAAAACTGCTTCAATGCATTCCTATGGGGAAATCGCTTTTTCGACTTACGAACTTTTCGACCTATGAATGTGCTTTCGGAACGGATTAAATTCGTAAGTCGAGGGACCGCTGTAGTCCATATGGGAAAGCAGCTAAGCCTGTCAGACTCTATTTCCCTCACACAGCTATAAATCCCAGAATTCCCTGGGAAGAGGGATTGACTATTAAACCATTCTGAAAATTGTAGCTCTGTGGGGGGGGGACTGAGGGGAATCTCCTAACAAACCACACAACCCTTAACAAACTACCGCTCCCAGAATTTTTTGGGGAAGCAATGACTCCATAAAGTGATATCTTAGTGCTTTGAATGCCCTACTGAGATAGCTGTTTGCCTTAGGCCAGTGGTGGCCAAACTTGGCCCTTCAGCTGTTTTGGGACTACAACTCCCATCATCCCTAGCTGACAGGAGCAGTGGTCGGGGATGATGGGAATTGTAGTCCCAAAACAGCTGGAGGGGCAAGTTTGCCCACCACTGGCCTAAGGCAACACCGAGGTGTTGAAATTTGCGATGGATACTTTCGATGGTGGCTGGCAACAACTTGTTAGGTACAGTGGCGGAGGAAGCCGCTCGGGCACCTGGGGCAGTGCGGCCAGGGGCGGCACATAGTGGTGACACCCAGGGCAGTCCGCACCCACCGCACCACCCTTCCTCTGCCCCTGGTTAGGTACACCTCCCCTTCATGGGTGAGGCCTGAGAGAAAGTTTTTTTTGGGGGGTGCAATGGAGCTGGTGGAGCAGAGAGACGTTTGAAGCTGTGCAACTTACAGTGAAGCAGGAACTTCAGAGGTGCCAACTTACATCAGAGATTGAGGGGGCCCGGTGGTGTGCATGTGGCGCTGCATGTGCATCGCATGCGCATGACATCATGCGCACAACATGGCATCGTCGGGAGGAGGCCAAGCGTGGGACCGAGCATGGCATGGCATGGCTTCAGCGGCCAGTGGCTTCTCCTGTCTCGTGCCCAGCTTCCTTCCATGGCAAGAGGAAGAGCCAATCACTGAATCTGCACCATACTTGGCCTCCCCCTCAACGTGGGGGGGCAGCCCTCTACCATAGGATATTACCCCCCCCACACACACAAACAGCTCAGCCCCCCTGAACTGGCATCCCTTAGGAACCTTTTGGGGGGTGTGGCTCATGTCCCGATATAGATGAAGCAAGCAGTTTTGGTTTCTCTCAGATTCTCAGGCCTAAATTCAGCTTGCCAGTTACCTGTATCAGTCTGTGATTATGTTTTGAAGTCCTCACAAAAAGATTAGCAGCATTTCCCAGCAACTCTCTCCAGAGCCAGTGTGTTGTAGTGGTTAAGAGTGGTAGACTCATAATCTGGTGAACCGGATTCGCTTCCCCGCTCCTCCACCATGCAGCTGCTGGGTGACCTTGGGCTAGTCACACTTCTCTGAAGTCTCTCAGCCTCACTCACCTCACAGAGTGTTTGTTGTGGGGGAGGAAGGGAAAGGAGAATGTGAGCCGCTTTGAGACTCCTTCAGGTAGTGATAAAGCAGGATATCAAATCCAAACTCCTCCTCCTCCTCCTCCTCCTCCTCTTCATATACACATTTTTGATCATAAATTGTGCCTAACACATGCAAAGAACGTGCAGTGGTTCTGTGTAGGGGTTGACTAGCAAGGGGGAAATCAAGGATCTTTTGTGTTGAAGCACACTGTCAATATCTCTTCCATCCCCCAGTTGGATGAGGGGCCCCACAAAAACTCTGTATTTTCCTGCTGTTTGTAGCTCTGTTTTTCCCTATTTTTCCCTTTGTTTATCTAGGACCATGGGTTTTCCAAAAGTGAAACAGCCCCAAATGTTCACTACGGAGTACTGAAGAGGTCGAGCTTCTTTTTTTATGAATGTACAACAGTAGATTTCTTTTTTAAGAAGTTAAAAGCTTCGTTTAAGGGTTATTTTTTCAGTATGAAAGATAATATATTGCTGTGGTTTTACAAAAAATAAATAAACCCTAAGCTCTTCAGAACTCTGCAAGCAGTGCTCTAGACAACCTCGTGTTGAAAGGTCTGTCGGAGGCTGGTAAGGCACTAGAAAGGGCGGTATGAAGCTGCAAAGTTATTAAAAGAAATAGTGAAAGCAGGAATTCATTTGGTTCGGCCACATATTAACTGTTTTAAGGTAAGAAATATAAAGAGGCCAACCCTGCTGTACCTAGAAATTAGGAAATCAGTGTGGGTTATGGAGGAAAGTGAATCCTCACTGCCTTTAACTTCCGCCTCAGAAAGTCCCTGAATTTATTTGTCTGCAATCTGGCAGGCTTAATTCACGCTGAAGGGGCTCCTATGCCTGCAAATTTTACCCACTCTGGCTCAAAAGTTGTGGCTACTTTCAGATTCTCCAATATGGTGAATGGAGAGTCCAGAGCTTTATTTTACAGACCAGGTTGGGACCAGAAATACAGATCAAAGAGGAGAAAGCACAAATCAACTCAGAAACAAATTAGATTTTTTTTTTATTGAACCCAGTTGTGGCACCTGTTGTTGTTGTTGTTGTTCAGTCGTTCAGTTGTGTCCGACTCTTCATGACCCCATGGACCAGACCTGTACACACCCCTAATAAATACATATTTTTGCAAGCCATTTCCCCCAATGTGCATTTTTGAAAGTTCCCCCTAACGTTGTGCATTTTTGCAAGCCATTTCCCCATACGTTGTGCATTTTTGTATTTTGCTTTCAGTAACAAAATGCATGCTAATGCACACTTTCCCGAGTATCATGTTCGCTTTTGCACATGTCTTTACAACAAAGAGCACAAAATTGGGAGACGTGTGAATTTTGAAGGGTAGCTGTGCTCCAGTTTGTGCATCTCTTTCCGAGCGTGTGAATGAGCACATTAGAATGAGATTGGGGCAGAATTTCTCTCCCTTCCCTAATGATGACATGTTTGTTTTGCGAGAACGGGCGCTTTTCAGACTAGCGCTGGGCTGGCTGCCTAGGTGCCTGCTCCCCTCCATACGCACTCGACAATATGGATCTGTCTAAATCTCTTTCAGATTGGATGTAAGGGGCTGGATGGCAGTCGTATTAAGGAGGATGGACGATTCTCCAAATAATCATGGGTGCTGGGTGTTGCCTTTTGAAAAGAAGTCCTCTGAATCCACCTTTGACTTAATTCTACCCCCCCCCCAACCTCCAGCCCCATTCTCTAAAGGGTGCTTTCTCCTTAAGGAACAACACTGTTGGGCATGCATGTGTATGCATTATTCTGTGAAAAGAAGTTAAACCGGAGGGGGATTTTCCACGGAGGCACTTTAGCGCCTCTCCCCTGCTGATTTCTTCACTTTAAAAAAAAAAAGGAAAAAGGAAAAGGAAAAAATAATTACTTCTCAGCCTCTAACCTTTCCAGCAAGTGACTTTGTAATAAATAATCCACATGTCCCTTCAGTGCAATCCATCAGCAGGAACGCCTAATTACTTTAGACTCACTTTGAAAACCCTTCCAGTGCCAGTTTCAAATAAATAAAAAATTAACACGGAAGCTCTCCGGCACCGAGCCAGGAAGAAAGTTTCCTCCAATCTCTTCTTCTGGGCTGGAGGGTTTGATTTCGAGATTGCTTGCAAGCTGATAGCAGCAACCTGGCAGTGAGAGATCGCAGATATTTAGTGGGCGGCGTTGCTTAGGTAGCCAAAACTGCGCCACCCAGGCGCAAGGCGGCGATATCGGTCAGGCTTTGGGGAAACTCCAAAGTTTGCAGAAGTGTAAGGAGTGTTTTGCTTAAAAGAAAAGAGCCCAGTGATGACTGAGCATGCTCAGGGGCCAAAGAATGTTAAGCGAACATTGATTGGAAGTCCAATTAGGAGGGTGTATGGAATGGAGCGCGGGTGGCACTGTGGGTTAAACCACAGAGCCTAGGGCTTGCCGATCAGAAGGTTGGCGGTTCGAATCCCTGTGATGGGGTGAGCTCCCATTGCTTGGTCCCTGCTCCTGCCCACCTAGCAGTTCGAAAGCACGTCAAAGTGCAAGTAGATAAATAGGTACCGCTCTGGCAGGAAGGTAAACGGCGTTTCCGTGCGCTGCTCTGGTTCGCCAGAAGTGGCTTAGTCATGCTGGCCACATGACCCAGAAGCTGTACGCCGGCTCCCTTGGCCAATAAAATGAGATGAGCGCCGCAACCCCTGAGTCGGACACGACTGGACCTAATGGTCAGGGGTCCTTTATGGAATGGAGCAATGAAGAGGAGGGCGTGGCTGACTGAACAGTGGGCAGGCGCACTTTCCCCTTGCCACAATTTATGGCAAATTCCAGTTGTTGCACCTTTGTTTTGCACCAATTTGTGCTCCACTTAGTGATGTATGGAAAACAAAATAAAATAAAAAATTCCTTCCAGTAGCACCTTAGAGACCAACTAAGTTTGTTCTTGGTATGAGCTTTCGTGTGCATGTATCTGAAGAAGTGTGCATGCACACGAAAGCTCATACCAAGAACAAACTTAGTTGGTCTCTAAGGTGCTACTGGAAGGAATTTTTATTTTTTTTGTTTTGACTATGGCAGACCAACACGGCTACCTATCTGTAACTGATGTATGGAAGTGAGAGCTGGACCATAAAGAAGGCTGATCGCCGAAGAATTGATGCTTTTGAATTATGGTGCTGGAGGAGACTCTTGAGAGTCCCATGGACTGCAAGAAGATCAAACCTATCCATTCTGAAGGAAATCAGCCCTGAGTGCTCACTGGAAGGACAGATCCTGAAGCTGAGGCTCCAGTACTTTGGCCACCTCATGAGAAGAGAAGACTCCCTGGAAAAG
This sequence comes from Lacerta viridis, assembly GCA_900245905.1. Lineage (NCBI taxonomy): Eukaryota > Metazoa > Chordata > Lepidosauria > Squamata > Lacertidae > Lacerta > Lacerta viridis. The sequence continues at coordinate 973,846 of OFHU01003749.1, read as the reverse complement.
ACCCTGATGTTGGGAAAGATGGAGGGCACAAGGAGAAGGGGACGACAGAGGATGAGATGGTTGGACAGTGTTCTTGAAGCTACCAACATGAGTCTGACCAAACTGCGGGAGGCAGTGGAAGACAGGAGTCGGACACGACTAAACAACAACAACAAATGCTCCACTTCTTTTAGTTTAAAAAATAAAAATAACAAGGAGCAAAAACATGAATGAACTCAGAGCAGGACCACAATATTTCATTTCATTTTTTATTTGTATGCCGCCTTTCCACAGTTAAAAAAAAAACAATGCTCAAGGCGGCTTATAGCATGACAAGATTTACATAATTGTAAAAGTCATAAACAATAAATAAACCACGTCAAAAAAAACACACAACCAAATGGAAAACAATTTCCACATAAATCAAAATGTAAAACTAAGACTACAGCATTAATATCACAGTTTAAAATGATGTAGGTAAAAAAAAAACAGCAATTTAAACAAAAATCAAAAACAGAACAAAACGGAGCCCTCTCTGCCCAGCAGCGGCAGCAGCGGCAGTCCTGGGCCAGGTGGTGAGTGGCCTGCACAAAATAGGATTTAGAAGTACAAAACAAAAGCAGAACACTGGAAAAAAAACTGCTAAGGCACCAGATTCACTTCCAAAACAGGGCCAGAAAATTCGGAACGCCGAAATCCAGGTAGGAATTCAGAGCGGGATAATTTTAGAGCCTATCAAGCTGCCTTGTAAGAGCTGGCCCATGGAGCTCTGTTCCGTCTACACTCACTGGCAGAGGCTTTCTCGGGTGTCAGACAGGGAGTCCTTCCTAGCCCTACCTGGAGACGCCGGGGATCGAACCCAGGACGCTCTGCATGCAAAGCATATGCTCAGCTGCTGAGCTACAGCCTTCTCAGTACCATGTTGTTGTTCAGTCGTTCAGTCGTGTCCGACTCTTCATGACCCCATGGACCAGAGCACGCCAGGCATGCCTATCTTTCACTGCCTCCCGCAGTTTGGCCAAACTCATGCTAGTTGCTTAGAGAACACTGTCCATAGCATCCTTTGTTATTGGTACATTTTCATTCCAAGTTTAAACACTGGCCGTCTAAAGAGGCAGCGTATGCCAGTCTGCCCACCCCAGCCACATGCTACCACCAGGCTCGAAATTATTGCATTGACACCACAACTACACCCAGGATAGATTTATATCAGCCTGGTTGTGAATAGCGCTAGAGGAACGGGACGGGCAGTTTAATGGGGAACGAGAGACCCACACTATTGCCTGGTAGGGCAAATGTGCCATGTGTTACGGATTTGCTGCGACGCTCTCACATGGGAGCAATGTTTTCTTTTGCTCTTATAATCCCGTAATGAAGACACGGAGAGGCCAGCGGCAGTCAAGCCTCTTCTCCCAGCTCAGATTATTCTGGCAGGTCCCCCGAGTTCCTGGGACAGGGAAATAACAGCAGTGCCCACAATATTCCTTCGTGCGCATTATTTGGGCTCGAATGGTAGCAATAGCAACCTCGTTCTCCAAATGTGTGGATCCTTGGGTCACTATAAGAATGTGAGAGGCTGCTGGAGCAGGACAATGAAGTCCAGGATTGTGTCCTCACAGTGGCCAACCAGCTGCTTCTTCTGGGAAACAACCAAGCAGGATCCGAGCGCAAAAGTCCTCTTCCTCCTGTGGCTTCCAGAAATTGGCATTCGGAGACCATAGCCTTCATGGCTACTAGCCATTGATAGCCCTATCTTCTATAACTATGCCCTGTTCTCTTTTAAAGCCACCCAGGTCGGTGACCGACTCTGCCTCCTGTGTGTGTGTGGGGGGGAGTTTCACAGTTCAACTATGTGCTGTGTGAAGAAGCGCAGCGGTACCTTTGTTTTAGAACAGCTTAGCTTACGAACAACTTGGAAATAGAACGCTGCAAACACAGAAGTAGGCGTTCCGGTTTGTGAAGTTTGCCTTGGAAGCTGACCATGTTCCGCTTTCTGTCGATTGTGTTTGTAAATTGAGTCTCCCGCTGCTAATCAGAGGCTTCCTGTTGAGTCTGTCGGCTGTGGAATCCCAAGCACCCACGCAATACAGAGCTGATATTTGGAGCAATCTCTCTTTTTGCTTTTTTACATTTTTGTTTGTGTGACTTTTTCGGGTTTTTCACTGTGACTTGTGACTCCGTTTTTGTGACTGTCGCTCGTGACTTCGTTTTTGTGACTTGTTTTGTGACCCAGTTCAGCTACTGATTGATTGATTGGTCAGACTCATATTGGTAGCTTCGAGAACACTGTCCAACCAAGATTTTCCTGGTCAGCTTTGCTAGTTCTGCAAAGTCCATCATCTTCATCTGCCGCTCTTCTTTCGTTGCTATTTCTTGTTGCTTCCATTTTTGCATCCTGTTCTCACAGTGTCCAACTAGATGCTCTTGGGAAACCTCCAAGCTTGAGCACAATAGTGCTCTCCTCACTTGTGCTCCCAAGCATCTTGGTTCCAGGAGGCCCATGGGATTAATATGCTGCCATGATGACCAGCTGCCTGCCATTGCCGTATCTGCTACAAATTTGCCCAAAGGCCCTTTTGAACCATCCTACTTGGCGGCTGTTATGTATTGAAGTTCTCACCCTAGGCCACTAGGGGTGTGTGTATATAGTTCATTCTGCTGCAGTTTTCACTCAGGTCCGCATATGCAAATGAAGGATTGTAAACTGACGTTCAGGGATTGGGTAACTACAGAAAGTTGTTACTGTTGCTTTGTAGCTGAGTTCTATATAAGCAGGCTGCTGAGGCCTTCAGCTCACTTCTGTTCCAGCCTGAGAATAAACAAGAGCTGTTTGGAAATCACTGTGTCGTCTGCTGTGTCCACCCACAACTTAACAGCGGCCATCACTACCTCTTGGGGGTAGTCAATTCTTGGAGGGCTGTTGTTGGCCAACGCGATTGGGCCAGGATTATATGCCCAATTTGTCTTGCCCCGGCGAACAACTTGGCCCAATCAAATTTTGTATCAGCTGAAGATGCACCTCTTTATCCCGGTCTTTGACAATTTGACAATTAAGTCTAATTACAGGAGAATATAGGAAGTATCTGAAACAAGACACCAAAATAGAATATTAAAAACATGACAAGACAGCAAACATTAAAAACCTCCCTAAAAAGGGCCGCCTTCAGATGTCTTCTAAAAGTCAGATACAGTGGTACCTCGTGTTGCGCTCACTGCAGGTTGCGAACAGCGCGGGTTACGAATGCGCCGAACCTGGAAGTACCGGAATGGGTTACTTCCGGGTTCGACGGTTTGCGCATGCTCAGACGCATCAAATGACACCATGCACATGCGCAGAGGCACCGAATCGCGACCCGCACATGCACAGAAGCGGCGCTGTGGGTTGCGGACTGCTCATGATGCGAATGGGGCTCTGGAACGGATCCTGTTCGCCTCCAAAGGTACCACTGTAGTTGTTTTTTTCCTTGACATCTGAAGGGAGAGCGTTCCACAGGACAGGTGCCACTACCGAGTAAGGCCGCCTGATTGGCTCGCCTTGTTTCCCTTGGCTGTCTGGCGCCCACTTCTCTCTCCCTTCCCCTTCTCATCGTCTTCCCTCTCGAAAGCATCCTGGAAAAGAGAGAACAATAAGCTCTCGAATAGCTGGGGAAAGGGAGAGAGAGAGAGAGAGAGAGAGTCAGAGAGAGAGAGCTTGAAGGGTTGGGGTTGCGCTCTCTCAAGTCCCAGCAACAATAAGGTCTGATTTCCCCGTGTGTCGGGGGACAAAGGCACTTTCAAACCCTCCACAGGAGAATTAATTAAACGAATTTTGCTCTGCCAATTGTTTGTTATTTTTGCTGACCTCACCACGTGGATTAATATTTAATTAGCCTTTAGGAGAAGTGGAAGGGCACTTATTAACCTGCTATGTCAACCTGTCAGGCCCGGGGGTCTCTGGACAGGTGGTGTGTTACTGTGGAACAATGCGAGGGGGAGTCTCACAAGCTCAGAGACACACACACACACACACCCGGATCCAGGACTCGGCTACACAGGACACCGGTATCCTCAGGAGCCTCTATCCTTCGCCTGTGTTTCCCCCCCCTCCCGCTCTCCCTTCCCAAGATGGTTTGTTGTTTCTTTCCATTGAACACCAGCCTCTGGAGGCCGCAGTCAGGAGCAGAGAAGCGGCGGTGGGGAGGGTACGGCTTAACCCTTTGCTTCCCTGATGTCCGCCCAGAACCGGACCACCCACGAGGCAAGCGGAAGTGACTGCCTCGGGTGGCAGGATCTACAGGGACAGCAGATTTGGCCTCCGAGAAATGCATCGGCCGCCGCTGCTGCTGCTGTTGCAGTTGTAGAAACAGCTGTGGTACGCTTCTTGGAGGCAAGATCTGCTGTCTCCTCGGCAGCCGCCCATTGCCACTGCTACAGCAGCCTCTTGGCGAATAGAAGACGTTGCTGGTCTCCCAGTCCTAGGGAGGAAATAGAGGGGGCTGCCCTCTGGGGTCTCCTGGGGTCTGTGTTTCAGAGCTGGGGGGGGTCCTGCTTTTGATTTCCACTTCAATAGTTGGGTAAGGTTGTTTCCCCTGTTAGGATATTCCATTCCACCTTAAGGTTACAGTCATGGAACTGTTGCGTGTCACGTGTCTGTTTACACACCAGCACAGAGATTGCTGTATAACTTTCGCTTTTCGCTTTGGACATGAAGGAGATCAGACATGTATTCTCTCTGTCCTGGTGTATGCTGAATAAAATGCTTGTAAATACGCTAACACAAGCCTCTCGCACCACTTCTGTTGTGCAATGGACTCTGCTGATCGTGTGCCCAGTCTTGGGGTGTGAGCCAGCTGGGGGCCTGCCAGCTGTCCCTGTTTCCCTGGGAATTTGCCAACATCCCCTTGCTTTCAGTGGTGGCTGGTGCCCATTGAAACTGGTAGGGCAGGAAGAAGGGTGCCAGAACCAATGACAGGCAGAGGCTGCTCATTCTAGTTTTGTCACTATCCTGATGAGTTCCACAAGGGGGCAAGACAGAGGAGGAGGAGGAGGAGGAGGAGGAGGAGGAGGAAGCTAACAGCTAGGGCCACCCTGTGGGCTGGTTAAAAGTTAGCTGGGAGCAGAGTGAGACTGTTGGGGCAGTGTCATGGACTGGTTGGATGCATTGGAATGGTGGTTGGAATCAACTGGGAAACGCCCAGGGGACGAAGGCTCAGAGATGACAATGAGCGGTCAGAGGGAGAAGACTGGTAAGAGGAGGTGTCGGAAGTCAAAGAGGTAACAGGGTTTAGTGAGCAGGGAGACTCTGTGGCAGAGGGAAGTCCAGAATTAGAGACAGAAGCTGAAGCAGGAGAGGAGGGAGGCCAAGAGGCAGAGATGAGTCCGGCTTGTGAAGAATTACTGGTGTCTCTCCCTCCTGTTGTGGCAAGCTCCCCGCCTTCCTGGTCTCCCAGAACCAGAAGAGGCATAAAAAGGGTGGAGGAGAGGTCAGCTTTATTCAGGCGGAGTCTCTGAAAACTCTGGGGAGGCAGGGATTTTCAGTCTTGGCAACTGATCCCTGGGACAAGACCTATCTCGGATGAGCTCATTAGGCCTGATACTCTGCCAAGTCTGTGCAGATCGTGTTGTTGCTAATAAAGTGTTAACTCTAACTTGAACGCTGTGTTTTACTGCCGGCCTGCTCCTGCCAGGCAGTGCCCCATTTTACCCCAGCGGACCAGCCACTGCCACTTGCTGGCCTGGATGGAAGACAGACGCATCTTTGCGTACACCTTCCAACTTTTGCATGTCTGGAGTGTCGCCCCCTTTCTGCGGGTAAGAATCCTCCTTGTCGCCCCACCCACTTTTGCCTCCAGCCCTGCCCGCCTCTGGGATGCGGCCCCTGGAAGGTTGCCAATGAGGAAATGCGGCCCTTTGACTGATTCCTTACCTCTGGTTTAAGGCCGTGGACTCTGGAGTCAAATGGAAACAAATCTTTCGCCTCCTTGTGAGCCTTGGCAGCCGCCCCCGTGTTTCGCATCCAGCTCCTTTTGTTATTGTGCTGTGTTTTTTTATTTTCCTATCATTTAGCTGCAGCGATTCTTTTATCGCTGTTCTCCTGGGGATGCCGAGGGGGGGCCCCCGGGACGCAATCATGTCTCCGCATCAATTAGGGAGACGTTGACGCTGGGTTTAATGCATCCTCTAATGATGAGGAAGGTAAACACTTCATTAAAGGAAGGTACACCTTCAGAGGGCATCCCAGAGAACTTGCTCCAGGAGAACACAAAGGAAGGAGGAAGGGGAGCCTTCTGTGGCAGGGAAATGAGGACCCCAACCCCATAGTCCATGTCACCAGGAGAGCGGAGAAGAGATTTGCTCAGGAACTTCTGGGTTCAAGGTTATTTGGTACCTATGCATCCTTTGAAATTCTTCAAAATTCACACTTGTGATGCAGTTCTAGAATCATAGCATCATAGTGTTGGAAGGGATCATCTCGTACAACCTCCCTGCATTGTAGGAATCCTTTGCCCAATGTGGGGCTTGAACCCACAAGCCGAGATTAAGAGGCACAAAGCAGTGCTAAAGTTGGATTTGGAAGAAGAAGAAGAAGAGGAAGAAGAAGAAGAAGAGGAAGAGGAAGAGGAAGAAGAAGAGGAAGAAGAAGAAGAGGAGGAGGAGGAGGAGGAGTTTGGATTTGATATCCCACTTTATCACTACCCGAAGGAGTCTCAAAGCGGCTAACATTCTCCTTTCCCTTCCTCCCCCACAACAAACACTCTGTGAGGTGAGTGGGCTGAGAGACTTCAAAGAAGTGTGACTAGCCCAAGGTCACCCAGCAGCTGCATGTGGAGGAGCGGAGACGCGAACCCGGTTCACCAGATTACAAGTCTAGCGCTCTTAACCTCTACACCACACTGGCTCTCCAGAAGGGCTGTAGGGCTGGGCCAACCTATTCAAGTGGGGAAGGTTAAACAGAGGGCATGCTATATACCAAGAAGTTGCCAGGGATTGAATCTGGGTAGGGTTGCCATATTTCACACAGTGAAAATCCAGACAGATAAGTTGTTGAGGTTTTCTTGTGTCGTTTTTGAGCTATTTTTATGGAAAATCGGCAAAAAGAGCACTGTCGAAATGGGCTGCCATACGTCTGGATTTTCACGAACATTTTTCCAATTTCCACCTGGACACTGCTAGAGATAGCAATATTCCGTATATATCCGGGAAAACCCAGATGTATGGCAACCCTAAATCTGGGTGGGACCTTCTGCATGCAAAGCAGATGCTCTGCCACTGAGCTGCAGCCGCTCCAAAAAGCATACATGTACACCAAAATATGAATGCAAAACTTACATTAGGGATAAGCGCTTGCAAAAAAAAAGGTGTATTTTTAGGCAAAAAAATTGAATTCAGAAATGCTTTTATTTAGAGAGATGAGCGAAGAATTTTTCATGAACTTTCTTAAATAATAAAAGGAACTGTAGCAAGCTGACCAGATGGTTGGGGGGGGGGATGAGAAAGCAGGACCAGATGGTTGGGGGGGGGGATGAGAAAGCAGGAGAGACAATTTGAAAGGTTTGTCCATCCCTGTTTGTGGCAACACTCAAGTTCTATAAACAGCAGAATCAAATAGTACAAATCCAGTTGCTTGGGGATCCCATAAGGATCTAAGAGAAGCCTCTTTGTCCAATCCTCTTTTAAAGCTACGCTAGCTGGTGGCCATCACTGCCTCTTGTGGGAGGGAGTTCCATAGGATAATAATAATAATAATAATAATAATAATAATAATAATAATAATTTATACCCTGCCCATCTGGCTGGGTTTCCCCAGCCACTCTGGGCGGCTTCCAACAGAATATTAAAATACAATAGTCTATTAAACATTAAAAGCTTCCCTAAACAGGGCTGCCTTCAGATGTCTCTAAAAGTCTGAGAAGAAGAAGAAGAAGAAGAAGAAGAAGAAGAGTTTGGATTTGATATCCCGCTTTATCACTACCCGAAGGAGTCTCAAAGCGGCTAACATTCTCCTTTCCCTTCCTCCCCCACAACAAACACTCTGTGAGGTGAGTGGGGCTGAGAGACTTCAGAGAAGTGTGACTAGCCCAAGGTCACCCAGCAGCTGCATGTGGAGGAGCGGAGACGCAAACCCGGTTCCCCAGATTACGAGTCTACCGCTCTTAACCACTACACCACACTGGCTCTCAAGGTAGTGTTGTTCTCTTTGACATCTGGTGGGAGGGCGTTCCACAGGGCAGGTGCCACTACTAAGAAGGCCCTCTCCTTGGTTCCTTGTAGCTTCACTTCTCGCAGCAAGGGAACCACAGAAGGCCATCGGAGCTGGACCTCAGTGTCCGGGCTGAACGATGGGGGTGGAGACGCTCCTTCAGGTATACAGGACCGAGGCCATTTAGGGCTTTAAAGGTCAGCACCAACACTTTGAATTGTGCTCAGAAACGTACTCGGAAGGTTAACTCTGCTTGGCATGAAACAGTACTTTATGCAGCCATCGTGGCTTGAAGCCACCGAAAGATTTCTCGCGTTTGAAAGCATTAAGCAGGGGAAACATTCCAATATACAAGGTTGCTGGGTCAGGAAACGGCTGGTCTTTTACATATGTAGGCCGCAAGCCGCCACTGGCTCCATGAGTCAAAAGCTGTGCCTTGCCTTTCTCTGCTTGGACTTGCTGGCATTATTAGTCCTGTTTGGAGACAGGCCTCCTCATTAATTTTTGTTTTAAGAAAGGAAAAGAAAGAAATTAAAATCCTCCCGAGTTTTATTAAAGAAGGATGCTGGTAGATAATTAAATTGCAGTTTAATTAAATCTGCCTGCTAAATCCAGGCAAGCTCGCCATCTCTTCTCATGCTTTCCCTTCCAAAAAAATGTTGCAGTGCAAAGAGGGCGACCCCCCCCACCTTGCCTTGGCGCTTCCTCTGAGATCCCCTCCTATTGCTGCACTTAAGAGTCCTGATCCAGGTAGGGTTGGCAGGTGAGAAGCGTGGAGAGGAGGGCCCTGGTGATGCCACAGTGATGTCATGGCAGTGGGCCCTGGAGACGGAGGTTAATTGGGAAAGGGGAGTGGAAAGAGGACAGGTACCCCACCCTGATTGTTTATGCTATAATTTGCAGCCAACTCCAGCCAGGCTCAAACTTGCAAGCTGCATGCAAAGCCTTCTTAATCATATTATTATTATTATTATTATTATTATTATTATTATTATCATCATCATCATCATCATCATCATCATCATCATCAACATGCTCCCCTGGAGACTCAAGCCCTCCACCTGCCACCTGGAGGGAACGAGGCAAACCTGGAGACTTCAGGTCAGACCTGGAGGCCTGGCAACCCAGACCACCAAAATTGCAAGACTTTAAGAAAGAACAAATTCCCCACGTGCCCCTAAGACAGCCCACCTGCGATGGTAGGAACTGAAGGAAACAGTTTGATGCCCGTGAAGAAATATGAGGGGTTTTTTTTCCAGCTAGCTGTCAGAGGCTGGTGCTGTTTGCTTTCAGGGGGAACTGTTGATGTTTTAAAAGACTAGCCCTGTCTGTCTGGGTGCCTCTCCGACGATCCGTGGGCAACGCTGCAAATAAACAGATATCACGCAAATATCCAGCCGTCTCCAGCACTCTTTCCCCACAAGGGAGCAGACCCTGTGTTGCCACTGTCCCTGGAACTGGGAACGAAAAAGGGCAGAAAACTGTAGTTTGGGTGGAAGAAATGGCTTGAAAAGAGGGGTTTTTTGTTCCAGCCAGAATGTCTCCCCCCACCTTGCTCCCTTTGAGGTGATACAGAGCGATCTCATCTCTCATCAGAGGTCTCGGGCTCCTCTCCAAGAAGGAGAGCAGAGGGAGGGATGGCGCTCTGTTGAGTGGAACCAAACATGGACGCCGGCGCATGATGAAGCCTGGAAAACCGCAGCAAGAGGAACTCCTGTCGAAATAGAGGTGAGGAGCAAATTCTTTCGCCGGGTCTGTTTTCCCGGGGAGAATCAAACCCCAGTTAGCAAAACGGCCGAGGTTATTCCCCCCCCCCGCCCGCCACACGCACACCTTGACAGCCTGGGCTTCTTTGTCCGGCGTAACTGAGCCAGAAACACAGGAACCCAGAGAAGGCCTGGCTCCGACGAAGGAGAGATGGTCTTAAATCCGTCACCAGAAGCAGGCTATAGAGGGAGCAGGCGGATTTATGTCGACTGTACAGGCTGGAAAGATCCGGGGATGGATGGAGGCAGGTTCTTTTTTTTCTGGGGGTGGAGGGCTCTCCTCCCAGCAGCAAGACCCCTCCCCCCCATCCCAGAATGGACTCGGGTCCTCCTCACTGCTGTCGGCGCTGCTCGGCGACTTGCCTTTTCCTCCGGTCTCAATCCACAGCATCTCCCAGAAAGAAAGGACAAAGTGTGCCAAAGTTGCCGTAGCTCGGTGGTAGAGTATCTGCCTTGCATGCAGACGGTCTCAACCCCCAGCACCCCCAGGAAGCGATTCTCCCCTATCTGAAACCCTGGAGAGCTGCTGCCAGTCAGTGTGGACAATACTGAGTGAGAAGGACCAGTGGGTCTGCCTTGGTACCAGGCCACTTCCCGTGTTTCTCCCCCTGCTGCTCAGATAGGAGTGGTGTGGAGGCATCAGCAGCAAGCACTGGTGCTGTTGGGGTAGGACTTTTGCAGCAGTGGCCCATGGCCCCCACTCAGGAGGAGGGCCCCAAACGCCATGGGGCTGGCTCATGAGATGTTGAAGCTACTGAAGCTATGAGGTGGTGGCTTCCGTAGGACCACTGAGCCACAAGCCTAAAAATGTCTAGCTGTGCCTCTGATTCACAGCAGCAGGACCAGGATGCTCCAGCGATGGTCAGCTAAGACATTTAACTAGGACATGGGCCTGAGCAGGCAGCCAAGAATGGCGACTCCTTGTGCCAGACCTGCATCGAGGTGTACCAGGCTTCCGTCCACCTTTGTAGCATTCCAGGAAACGAGAGCCCACGGAATTATCATAGTGGTGAGACCGGGTTGGCGGTGGTTTTGTATGCCCCAGTGTGAAGCCAGCACAACATGTCTCTGTGTGCCTTGCGCACTGAGACACATCAAGACAACCTTCTCTTTCAGTGGAGGTTAGGCGACGCAACTGCAGGGATGGCGGCAGAATTTCTGGCACTCGTCAGAATGTAAGGAAAGCCTGGCTCACCTAGTCCAGCATCTCACCAGATGTCCTAACGGGAAGCAGGACCTTCTGCCCTCCAATATTTCTCCAGTGAAAATAGAGATGTCCCGCTGTGGGTTAAACCACAGAGCCTAGGGTTTGCTGATCAGAAGGTCGGCGGTTCAAATCCCCGTGATGGGGTGAGCTCCTGTTGCTCGGTCCCAGCTCCTGCCCACCTAGCAGTTCGAAAGCACGTCAAAAGTGCAAGTAGATAAATAGGTACCACTCCGGTGGGAAGGTAAACGGTGTTTCGTGCGCTGCTCTGGTTTGCCAGAAGCGGCTTTGTCATGCTGGCCACATGACCTGGAAGGTGTACGCCGGCTCCCTCGGCCATTAACACGACATGTGCGCTGTAACCCCAGAGTCGGACACGACTGGACCTAATGGTCAGGGGTCCCTTTACCTTTATTCCATACCCTCCAACGTTTCTGAAAATAGGGACGCCCTAAGGAAAAGCAGGACATTCGGGGATCAAATCAGAAACCAGGGTGGCTTCTGTAAATTGAGGACTGTCCCTGGAAAATAAGGGCACTTGGAGGGTCTGGGGCATGAGTGCAACAGCCCCCTCTCTACTGAATATCTAGGTGGGTGAGGGTACCTTCAATTAAAGATAAATAAATATTAAGAAGGTTGTGCATGCAGCTTGCAGGTGGTCTGTCCACCTCTGCTCTCCTCTCCCAATTAACCTCCATTTCCAGGGCCTACCCTGTGACACCACAAGGAGCTTCCTCCCTGTTGTGTCACTACGGGCTGCCTGTAGGCTTTTGCACCCTGAAATCTCAGGTTCTGGGATACTCCTGACCTGGCCACCTTACTGGAGACAGGAGCCGTATGCAAGTAGCATTGTTTGGAGCGGGAGGCTGGCTAATGGCCAGTGAATCAAGTGCCCACATCAGACGGAAAGCGTCACATAGGAAAGAAGGACGGCGTTAGACAGGCTTGTGAAATTCTTCTTCTCCTTTGAATGCATTCTGGGGCCTTGCTGTCCACGGGAGCTAAACCGCCCGATCTGTCGTGATTTGAGTTACCTTTTCTTCCCGTCTCGTTCCCTTAAAACCGGGGATCAATCTTTCGTTTTATAAGCACAGGATGACGGAACAGCGATTGCAGTTCCACAGACATTGCTTGAAGCAGGAGAAAACCCTGAATGATTTCCCATTATATATTTGGCTAAGGTGCAGGTGGGGGAAAGAAAAATGAACCAATCATATAATGAATTCCCTTCCCGGGTCCCAGGACATCATGATGATTGATATTTATGGATTTTTCTTTTCTTTAAAAAGAGAGAGAGAGAGAGAGAAGAATAAGAACAGCGTACTCTGCGCCGTGAGCCGATGGATGTGAAATGTATTGCCTAACTCTTGGTTCCTGCTTGAGTTTTGTTGCATGGTAGACTCCAGCTACAGGCCTAAATAGCTCAACTCTTGAGTTGAGTGGCATAATTATTTGCTCTGCAAACACCCACCTGAAATGCAACTGCTTCTCACACGCTGTGAGGAATATCAAACCGCGTGTAAGGGATACAAAGTGGGTTTTCTGTTTAATTCCCTTGCGCATCAAGAGAAGACAAAATGGCGGTGTCCGTAGCTCACCCCTGCGGTATCAAAATGTGCCCTGGCCAAAGAAAACTGGCCCCCCGCTTTTCGTTTTAATCCATTTGTTAAAGGTTTCGGTTGTAAGGCCCTTGTAGGCACTGGCGGAGGAAGGGGGTGCGGTGGATGCAGCCCACCCTGGGTGTCATCCCTGTGTGTCACCACACCGCCCCTCTGAGACACTCACCAATTGCCGCAGGTGGCGCCCCCGGGATGCTTGCCCCGCCCCTGTGGGCTACTAGCCCCGCCCCATGGGTGGCTAGCCCCGCCTCCGGGTGCACAGCATGTGCGCTGCTCCAGGTGCCGGAGCAGCTAGCTCAGCCTCTGCTTGTAGGCAGGGAATCACAAGGTAATTGTACTTTGCCGTGCACATTGATTGCACTTATAAATATATCAATGGCTCTTAGCCACAATGGCTATGCTCTGCCTCCATGCCCAGAGGTAGCAATGCTTCTGAATAGCAGATGGGAAGGGAAAGAGGTTCGACAGATTGTCAGCATTGGAGCTTCAATCCAGATTGGGACCCTAACATAGGGGAGCTCCAACTCTTTGCACCCCTTTACTTCGGTCTCAATGCAGTTTGCAAGTTCCACTCCATGCCTGCAACTTGCATCGGATGGGAAAGCTCTCGTTTTAATCGGAGGGTGGGGAACTGCAACAAATTGTTGCAGTGTGGCATGGTCCTGCTGTTCAGGTTTGTTAACTTTACTTGTGTGTGTGTGTGTGTGTGTGTGTGATGCCTATTGGTTTTCAAGGTCTCACCATCTCCCTGTGCACTTGGGCGTGATGTCTTGGACGCGTTTTCCAAACGAAGAACTGCAATTTATTTGTTTAAAAGCCCAGTAAATGAAATAATGAATTCGCAGGCGAGGGAGAAACTTTCCACTTGTGGCTAAGCATGCTCGGAGGCTGGGGTGTGTGTGATTTGGCCAATGTTTATTCACACTCCCAAGCATCCTCGAAAATCAACAACCGTGCCCCACCCCCAGTAGCCCCTCCTCAGGTCGCTCATCTGGTAAATCTATCACATATTCAAAGCACAGCTGGGGGTCTTCCTCCACTTCCCCCCTTCCCCCCAGAACTTTCTGTGCACAAACTGGACCTTGAATATGTGCGGTTACGTGTGGGTGCGTATCACAATTCTCGTGAGAATCTCTGCTCCGTTGCTAAAAAGTGTGCAAGTGGAACCCTTTAAAATCGAAAATACAGTCGGGACTTTCCTTTTAGCTGACCCACGCAGAACAACAAACATCCAGCGACGACAGAGTGTGCTCTAGGAAGAACTTATGTATCAATTCGGTGACAGTGCTTTTGAGGAATGTGTGTGTCTCCGTGTGTGATAGGATCGGAACCACAATGTATAGGGGGTGGGATATTCCCCCACCAGGCTGCCCCCCCAAAAGACCCCAACGCATCAAGTTTGCAGCGTGTGCATGTGTTAAACCCTTGCCCTGTGCCTCACAGTGCCCAAATCCCGATTCACCCCAGTTAGCAACTATAGTCATACCTTGGAAATTGAATGGAATCCATTCCAGAAGTCCGTTCGACTTCCAAAAGATTGGGAAACCAAAGCACAGAAGCCACGCCGGATGTTCGGCTTCCGAAAATCGTTCGGCAACCCAAACACTCACTTCCAGGTTTCGATCGCTCGGGAGCTGATCTGTTCGGGAGCCAAGGCGTTTGAGATCCAAGATACAACTGTACTTTTAAAGAATAGCAGGCACATTAAATGCATTCATTCACTTAATATATCAACTTCTTTCGTCCCCCCTAAGACTAGAATTTGGAGTCATCCAACGAAACCAGTAAAAGATTTGGAATGGATACAAGATAGGACCCCCCCCCAAAAAAACAGGTCATCAAATTTAGCACCCCAGGTTGTGCCAAAATAACTTGTCACACCTTGAGGGTACTGGGAGAAATTCGCAGCAAAATGCTGCTGAATTTTCATGAGGACTAATAACAACAACAAATGCTGCAAACTTGATGTGGAAATGTGGAGACCTGGACATAAGATTGGAACAATAAGAAATAGAAAGAAGCTGAATCTGACCCATAGCCCTACAGCTTAAGGATGGGGAGAAAAGTGATTCGGTTGAACGTTTGCAAGTTCACGTTGACTTTCCGAAACAGTTTGCAAATTGAAAGCCACCCGTCCTTTGAAATTTGCATTTCTCTGGATTACGCAATGCCATTCTGCAGCCTAGCAATGTGTGCAGAAACATGTTATATCCGGGGAAATTGCATTGCAATTATTGATTTGTTTAACAAAATCTGCACACTGCTTAAGTGTAAAAATAAACCTACCTCTAAGCAATTTACAAAAAGAAGAATTATGTATATTGGGAGGATTTTGCACTAAAACCCTGGTGAATTTTCATGGAGATTTCTCTCTCTCTCTTAATCGCAAAGGGGTGCGGAAATGGGAAAGCTGAACCGAAGAAACGAGAAGCTGAGAGAATTTTTTTTAAAAAATGGACATATTCACTCACCATTCACTAATTCATTGCATAAATGTGCAGCTCTGGGCCTGAGATTGGTCCGCTGCAACCTTAACATAGATCACACTAACAGGGCTGGGAAACCTGGGATGTTGGTGAACTTCTGCCATGTTTTTAAAAACCTGGTGTGCACCCACCTCACCCTCATCCCTCTTGAGTCTCAGGGCCCACCTTTCGGATGGAGCTCAGGAAAAACCCAATAATTTCTTTTTGGGGGTGGGGAGCAATTAGGTAACGGTGGAAAAGGGAGTGAGAAGGGAGCCATTGACACCTCCTGCCCCCATTGGCATGGAATTTCCCTGGCCATTAATGGGACGGGGGCTCTGGTGCCTCGTAAATTGGACAACTTATGCCGTGGTGCCGACAGGTGCCTTTGATCTGGACACGCTGCCCTGCCACAAACAGGAAAAGGAAGAGGTGATTTTTCATGGGTTACTTGCTCCCTCCAGCCTCCCAAGTTTTCCACTCGGCTGAAACTTTGACAGCGCCTGATAATCCATCAGGGGGCTTTCCCCCTTTCCTCTCGCCTCCCGCGCTGACCACCTCCAGGAACCCAGCCTCTGTCTGTTGGCTGCCCTTAATGGTCCGGACTTCCTCTTTTCACACGGACCCCGGAAAAAGTTTCCCACCCCTCGGTTCCCTTGGGTGAGCCCCGTCAGGGGAGGTTGCCTCTGCAGACCGCCTGGAAGGAGAGGGGAGTCAAAAGGTGAGGAGGAGGGACAGGAAGGCAGCTGAAGGGATGGAGGAGTCGAGGGAACTGATGCAAAGCTGGGAAGGCAGCAGGAACAGGGAGAGGAAAAAGCCAGCAGCAGCCTTGCCCCCCCCCCCGAAATGCATGTCTCTTTTTTTGGTAAATGATTTTTATTGGTTTTACACATAATCACATTACGTAACATCGTGCCCTCTTATTTTATCTCCTTGGCTCCTCCCGTCTGGTGGTTTACAAAATTTGGTGACTTCCCTCCTCCCGTCTGGTGGTTTACAAAATTAAACTTTACACCTTTACATTCCACTTTGTTCCCTATCCTTGTTATGTTGTTGTTGTTTGGTCGTTTAGTTGTGTCCGACTCTTCGTGACCCCACGGACCAGAGCACGCCAGGCACTCCTGTCTTCCACTGCCTCCTGCAGTTTGGTCAGACTCATGTTGGTAGCTTCAAGAACACTGTCCAACCATCTCGTCCTCTGTCGTCCCCTTCTCCTTGTGCCCTCCATCTTTCCCAACATCAGGGTCTTTTCCAGGGAGTCTTCTCTTCTCATGAGGTGGCCAAAGTATTGGAGCCTCAGCTTCAGGATCTGTCCTTCCAGTGAGCACTCAGGGCTGATTTCCTTCAGAATGAAACAAAATAATAATAATAAAATTTCCAGTAGCACCTTAGAGACCAACTAAGTTTGTTCTTGGTATGAGCTTTCGTGTGCATGCACACTTCTTCAGATACATGCACACAAAAGCTCATACCAAGAACAAACTTAGTTGGTCTCTAAGGTGCTACTGGAAGGAATTTTTTTTATTTTTTATTTTGTTTTGACTATGGCAGACCAACACGGCTACCTACCTGTTCCTTCAGCATGGAGAGGTTTGATCTTCTTGCAGTCCATGGGACTCTCAAGAGTCTCCTCCAGCACCAGAATTCAAAAGCATCAATTCTTCGGCGATCAGCCTTCTTTATGGTCCAGCTCACACTTCCATACATCCTTGTTATAGCATTACCTAAAATATTATATCACTCAACCTGAATGGGTAGCAATTTCATCTTACAAATCTTCAGATAACCCTGCTAATGAAGTTAATTGCTTACAGCTGTCTTTCAAATATAATATACCAGTAAACTTATTCCAGTCCTTTTGGAATGCTTGGTCTCTCTGGTTCCGGATTCTTCCCGTCGCTTTTGCCAGTTCTGCAAAGTCCATCTGAATCCTGGGAGCTTTAGTTTGTTAAGGGTGTCAAGACTTGCTGGGAGATCCCCCATATCCCCCTCCCAGAGCTATGGTTTCTGGAGCAAAAATTAAATACGTAATATCAAAATGGCCTTTCTTTAAAGCGAATGAGAAGCAAAGCACGAATCCTAGTGGAAGTAGCCTCCAGAAACATTTTGTTATTAGGGACAATATTGGCAAAACTGTGTATGATTATTTAGTTATATTCATTTATACCCCACTTTTCCCCAAGAAAGGGACTCAAGGCTGCTTGAACAAATGAAAACAACAAAGTTAAAATACAGCTAAAAAGATATAAAAGGTCATTTTTAAAAATGTAATTAAACTCTAATTTTATACACACACACACACACACACCCCTAGTAAAATCAGCGCAGCACATAAGGCAAAGTCACATTGAAATAATCTGTACAGTTGGCGAAATTTGCACCAAGACGCTGACCATATTTTGCGCAGACTTTTCTAAAATTGCAAACCGTTGTGTAAAGGTTGGAAACCAAATACTGGGGAAATAAAGAAAACTAAGAGAAATTGAGGGATTCCTTCCATCTCAGCCTACTGCAGCTTTGGGCAGAGTTATCCAAAAACACCAGTTATCTTCCAAATGCGTTCTTTCAAATTTGGGTCCTTGCGTGGGCACCCAGGAAAGCCCCAATTGCAACTAAAATGACTCCAGGCGGGATGTTTGGAACCCAGAGCCCAGCCAGAGACCCAAGATAGCTCTCTCCCCACCAAGCCAAACAAAGCAGCACAGGGTCTCTGCAAGCCAATGATCTGATCTGGTACGTGTCACCTTCATATGTACCGTATTTTCCGGCGTATAAGACGACTGGGCGTATAAGACGACCCCCAACTTTTCCAGTTAAAATATAGAGTTTGAGATATACTCGACCGCAGATTCTCCACCTGGCGTACAAGACGACCCTTGACTTTTGAGAAGATTTTCCTGGATTAAAAAGTAGTCTGATACGCCAGAATATACAGTTTATGCAATTATTTTCCGGGATTCTCTCTCTCTCTCCCCCCCCACCTCGGGTTTCCTCCTAATAAACATGCTTCCAGAATCTCGCCATCAAATCTTGAATAGGCCTAGTGTGTCTCCCCTCTTCCCCCCCCTCTTTCTCCACCGTTTCCTTCCCTCTTGGATGGAATTAGCCCTTTCCTAACACAGAGCACAGACAGCGTTGCTTAGCGCTATCGGGTCGAATCCATTCTATTGACAATATCAATTTGTGCAATTCCTGCATTAGGATTTTTGTTGCCAACCCGCGTTTGAAAGGAGCGGCCGACCCCCATTAGCGCCTTAATTGTGGTTAAAGCACTGAGCAATTCAGATACCAGCTCTGTCCGTGCCACGGAGGGGCCTCGCCATGTGACAGAGAAATCAATACTCATTGAGGTCCCCAAGTATAGGGGGGGGGCGGTGTGCAGAGAGAGAGAGCCTTCCCTTATTTTTTCTTATGCGGCTTTCGGCTGGTTCGTGTATCTGCCAGACTTCTCTCTCCCTGCTTCAGCAACGTTCAACAGGGAAGAAAGTTTGCCAGGATAAACAACGTTAAACACAAACAGAATATCTCAGAAAAAAGCAGGGATATAATGATATATAATATATATAATATAATATAATATAATATAATATAATATAATATAATATAATAATAATATAATAATATAATATAATATAATATAATATAATATAAAGTGGGACGCGGGTGGCGCTGTGGGTTAAACCACATAGCCTAGGGCTTGCCGATCAGAAGGTCGGCAGTTCGAATCCCGCGACAGGGTGAGCTCCTGTTGCTCGGTCCCTGCTCCTGCCAACCTAGCAGTTCGAAAGCACGTCAAAGTGCAAGTAGATAAATAGGTACCGCTCCGGCGGGAAGGTAAACGGCGTTTCCGTGCACTGCTCTGGTTCGCCAGAAGTGGCTTTGTCATGCTGGCCACATGACCCGGAAGCTGTACACCGGCTCCCTTGGCCAGTAACGCGAGATGAGTGCCGCAACCCCAGAGTCGGACACGACTGGACTTAATGGTCAGGGGTCCCTTTACCTTAATGATAATAATAATAATAATAATAATAATAATAATAATAATAATAATTTATACCCCGGCCACCTGGTTGGGTTGCCTCACCTACTCTGGGCGCCTTCCAACATATATTAAAAAAAGTCTCTCAAAGGGAGAAGTGTTTCCTAGACTCAAGGAAGGGAACTTAAAAGTCATCTAGTCCACCCTAGGCAGCTGAATGCAACAAATTAGAACCATAAGAGTTATAGAGTTGGAAGGGACCCCAAGGGTCATCCAGTCCAACCCCCTGCAACGCAGGAATCTCAGCTAAAGCATCCATGTCAGAAGGCTGTCCAACCTCTGTTTGAGAACCTCCAAGGAAAGAGAGTCCGCTACCCCTTGTGGGAGTCTGTTCCACAGTCGAACAGCTCTAACTGTCAGAAAATTATTCCTGATGTTTAGTCGGAATCTCTTTTCTTGCAATTTGAATCCACTAGTTCGGGTTTGGCAGTCAATCATTCTTCACAGGGAACTCTGGGAATTGTAGTTCCAGGAGGGGGACGAGGGGGTCTCCTAACAACTCAGCACCTTTAACAAACTACAGCTCCCAGGATTCTTTGGGAGAACCCCAAAGGGGCATCATAGCTCTTTAAATGTGTCGTGCCCCTGTTCTGTGAAATGCCCTTCCCTCTGCCATACATGACACAGCAAACATTAGACGCGTCAGGCACCTTGTAAAGATGTATATTTTTGCCCAGACTTTTTCTGCTTTACGCATGTGAATCCTCCAAATGCCTATCTTATTCGGGGTTTTTTTTTATATCCTTTCATGCCGCTGCTTTATTGGTTTCAGGCTGCATTTCTTTTTTTTAGTGCTATCGATTGTTGTACACCGCTGAGAGATTTTTAAAACATTAAGTGCTTTATAAATGCCTTAACGCGAATGAATAAATAAAACTTCCCATAGTGCCCTGGGGCACCTGATGCGGCGTGCCTCCAAGGCATTGTGGGAGATGTAAAATGGCAGAAGCAAGGGCCGCCATGTTGATTTCCCACTTTGCCTCAGACCAACTGTATGTCCGCACTCTGAGGCATTATGGGAAATCTGTAACTGTCGCTTTTAGTTGGTTACTGTCCACCCCTCATGTCAGATGTTAGTGCCAGAGGGTCCTAGTGGAGGGAAGAGCAGCCCATCTGCTAGTGAAGGATGCTGGATATTGATTGATGTGGGGACATTACATGGAGACAGACTCCACGTTAAAATAATAATAATAATAATAATAATAATAATAATAATAATAATAATAATAATAATTTATTATTTGTACCCCGCCCATCTGGCTGAGCTTCCCCAGCCACTCTGGGCGGCTCCCAAACGAATGTTAAAACAATACAGCGTTAGATATTAAAAACGTCCCTAAACAGGGCTGCCTTCAAGTGTCTCTTAAAAATAGGATATCTGCTTATTTCCCTGACATCTGATGGAATAATAATAATAATAATAATAATAATAATAATAATAATAATAAATTTATTTATACCCCCCCATCTGGCTGGGTTTCCCAGCCACTCTGGGCGGCTCCCAACAGAATATTAAAAACAT
Source organism: Lacerta viridis (assembly GCA_900245905.1). Classification (NCBI taxonomy): domain Eukaryota; kingdom Metazoa; phylum Chordata; class Lepidosauria; order Squamata; family Lacertidae; genus Lacerta; species Lacerta viridis. Next base: position 953,073 of record OFHU01003749.1, on the reverse strand, counting down.
GATAAAACATCAAACATTAAAAACTTCCCTAAACAGGGCTGCCTTCAGATGTCTTCTAAAAGTCAGAGAGTTGTTTATTTCCTTGACATCTGATGGGAGGGTGTTCCACAGGGCGGGTGCCACTACCGAAAATGCCCTCTGCCTGGTTCCTTGTAATCTTATTTTTCGCATGAGGAAACTGCCAGAAGGCCCTCGGAGCTGGACCTCAGTGTCCGGGATGAACGATGGGGGTGGAGACGCTCCTTCAGGTATAGCCTACCGGGTCGAGGCCGTTTAGGGCTTTCAAGGACAGCACCAACACTTTGAATTGTGATCGTAAATGTACTGTAAGCCAATGTAGGTCTTTCAGGACCGGTGTTATGTGGTCTCGGCGGCCGCCCCCAGTCACCAGTCTAGCTGCCGCATTCTGGATTAGTTGTAGTTTCCGGGTCACCTTCAAAGGTAGCCCCGCATAGAGCGCATTGCAGTAGTCCAAGCGGGAGATAACCAGAGCATGCACCACTCTGGCGAGACAGTCCGCGGGCAGGGAGAGTCTCAGCCTGCGTACCAGATATTAAATTATATTATATTCATGGTAAGCCACTCACACATGAAAGTCATCACTTGACGCTGTGGTCCTCAAGTGAGGAACGCCGCCGTGTGTGAACCAGCCCTCCATAGCAACATAATGTAGGGAAACAGGCCCTTTTAGAGATAACGGGGAATTTGCCCGCACTCTCTCTCTCTCTCTCTCCCGCACACACATTATCTGGCAAGAGGTGTAGCGAGGAAGATAAACCATCTTTGAAACCAGATCTTTCAATTAGAAATGACAGAGTCGCATCCCTTCAAGAGCAGCAGGCTTTAATGAATTTTGTATGAATAGAAGCTGTTTGTATTCTGAAGTACCGGCAGACTGTGTTCTCTTCAGGGACCCCCTGCGCTCTCGGATCTATATCCTATTGATATCAAATGGGAGTGGTGTTCATGGATCAAGGAGGGGGGGGGACACACTAACGGGGCCTGGGAGGGCACACACACTCCAACGTACCGGAGGTGGGATGCTTAGTATAACAATTTAATTACAAGCTAAATTGCCGCATCTCTGATAATGTCACATACATTGCAGGGAGGAGGGAAGTTAATTGGGGCATGTGGGGGGGGGAGGATGGAAGGGGAGAAAGAGACGGAGGGAGAAAGAAAGGAAGGAAGGAAGGAAGGAAGAATTCCACTAAAAGGGAATGGTACTAAGGTGGACCTGTTCATTCCCAAGCTACAACCAGGGACTTTTCAGCTGACAGAAATAATTTTTCTTAGCAACCCATTTTTGAGTAGGCTGACCACTTCTGTACTTCTGATAATGATAATAATAATAATAATAATAATAATAATAATAATAATAAAAACGTTATAAAGTCTGTGGCGGCTTTTGAATGATCCTGGAGGAAAATATTGTATGTCAGAAAATGAAGCTGTGTTTGGGTTTGTAGAAGGTTTTGGAACCAAATAAAGAATAAAAGAAAATGTTAAGTACTTTCACAAGCAGAAAATGAACGCTTATCAGGAAAGACAGGAAGTCTACATGTTGTGTGTTTATTTAAATATTAAACTTTGGTTTAGTTTATGTTTGTAATTTAGGTTTATGTTAGAAGTAAAGAAGAACTGAAATGTTTGTGGGTGTGGGTGTGGGAGTGTATAAAATAATTGATTATTTGTTTTATATAAGTTTTCATACGTTGTTATGTCTTATTGGTATTATTGGTATTCTTTTTGTTTCATGTTTTGTTGCTGTTTGTTTTTCTTCTGATTTTGTACTATTATTTTCATGTTTAGTTTGATAAGTGTGTGCTTATGTGTTGTAAATAAACATATTTCAGCTTTGAAAATAATAATAATAATAATAATAATAATAATAATAATAATAATAATAATAATAACAATAATAATAATAATTTTTATTTATATCCTGCTCTTCCCGGTTTAAAAACCGGGCTCAGGGTGGCTAACAGCAAATATAAAACATTGATTAAAATGTGACTTAAAAACAGCATAAAACAGCATAAAATACAACATAAAATGCAGCATCAATATCAATAAAATTCAAAAATTCAGGGGTCATTTTTTGGGGGGGGGGGGGAAACCCCAGTCAGTAGACATCAAATGATCACCAGGGCTAACTGGCCAAGTTGGTCCTACTAGGGCCAGCAAGGAGACCAGGGAAGAATTTAAATGTGGGGTCCCAGAAAGGGTTTCTTCATAGAAGAGGAAAGGGAAAAAGGGAATAGAGGATCAGGCTAATTCAAATGGAAGGCCAGGTGGAAGGAGATCAAGTCCTGCAGGGCCCTAGTCTAATGGGTCAGAGCATTCCACCAGGTCGGAGCCATCACTGAAAAGGCCCTGGCCCTAGTGGAGGATAGGGCCCGGGGCCTTTAAGCTATTATTACTCATGGACCTTAGGGTCCTCTGTGGGACATACCAGGAGAGGCGGTCCCGTAAGTACGAGGGTCCTAGGAAGGTTCATTATCTTTGAACTGTGATGCCTAAGGGATGGGACTCGGGGAGGGCCACCAGTTTCTATGGCTTCAGGAGAGGATTGGACCAGTGTCGGAGGTGGGGCCCTCAAATTTCAGCAGGGCCCTGTGTGGTGCTAAAACTTGGCCCTGCGCCTCTCAGATTCCACTCTACAGCATTGTTATGGACCCCCCCTGCAGTGTGGCACCCAGTGAAGCTGCACTGGTTGGCTACCCTAAAACCGCCTCTGATTGGACATACCGTATTGGCCCGAATATAAGCTGCACTACCCCCCCCCTAAAAAAATTATGACAGTGAAAAGTTAAGGTGCGGCTAATATTCACGACCTTACGCCGCCAGCAAAACGGCATGGCTCACACCCCCACCCTGGGAGCATGGAAGAAGAAGAGTTTGGATTTGATATCCCGCTTTTCACTACCCGAAGGAGTCTCAAAGCGGCTAACATTCTCCTTTCCCTTCCTCCCCCACAACAAACACTCTGTGAGGTGAGTGGGGCTGAGAGACTTCAGAGAAGTGTGACTAGCCCAAGGTCACTGTTGTGTATTAAATAAGATATTCTGGCAGCAGGGTAAAGTATTGCTTATTGGTCAATTTGAAGTGTTCAATCACAATCCACAGCCTGATTGGGTCCCGCCGGAAAGTTTGAATATTATTGGTTCCCGCTAAAATGTATCTTTTCCCTCAGTCCCAATGTGTCTATAAATAGAGCTTTCCCTACCCCCTATCCCCAGTCTTGTCTGATCCCTTACAATAAAGAGCTGTTTTCACTACGAAGTATTGCTGGACTTCTTGCTATCAGAACCCACGACACAACATACTGGCGACGAGGATGGGATTGAATTAGGCCGGCTGAGGGCTGCTGACCCTAGCGACCTGATTCTGGCGACAAGACTCCCTGTGACTGACAGGACAGATCAGTCCACTAAGATGGCTGCGTCACGGTTCATGGAACCATTTCATCCCGGAGCAACTGAGGCCTGGGATGCTTACCTCGAGCGCTTTGAATTCAGCGTGGCAGCAAAAGGGGTCACTGACGAGGAAAGGAAAAAGGCGTTGTTCCTGAGTTGCTGCGGGGCAGAGACCTTTGAGTTGGCTCGGGCAATTCTGGCCCCCACGACACTGCGGGAGGCGTCGTTCGCGAGCATTACGGAACACCTCTCCAATCACCTTAATCCGACAGCGTCGAAGATGACATGGCGCATCGAATTCCACAAGAGGCAACAACGACCTGGAGAGACGGTAGCAGTTTTCCTCACCGAACTGAGGAAGCTGGCGAGACACTGCAAATTCGCCAACTTGGAGGAGGCCCTGCTGGATCGGTTTGTGTGCGGCCTTCGCAGCAGCAAGGGCCGCAGGCGGATTGCGGCAAAACAAGATATGGATCTGTCGACAGCGCTCCGTGAGGCCATTGCGACAGAAAGCGCTGAGAGAGAGGAGCAAGACCCGGACCAGCGAGCCGAAAAGAGAGCTGGAGCGTCAACCCACACCGTGGACGACCAGGATGTCAGCCCCAACCAAAGCCCTGTGCGGGGAATAGAGATGGTGCGACAGGAGAGCACAGCAAATAAAGGTCGGCAGGGAGTCTGCCCTGGCTGCGGCGGATCACATGAGAGAAGGAAGTGCCGGTTCCGAGAAGCTACGTGTCATGCTTGTGGGAAAACGGGGCACATAGCCAGGGTCTGCAAGTCGAGTGGCACGTCGGGGTCCGCGAAATCAAGAGGTCAGAGGACATCCACAGCGACGCACCAACTCGACGATTGCAACTACCTCACGCAAATCGAGGGCAGAACTGTGCCATTTCCAGCCCAAGGGAAACCAGCTGTGCGGGTCCTAATCGAAGGGAAGCCGTGTAACATGGAGGTGGACTCCGGATCCGGATTCTCCATCGTATCGGAGGACACGGCCAGATCGTTATTTCCTAGAGGTAAGCTTCCGAGATTGGAGCCCTTCCCGGCTACTCTGCAATCCTATTCCGCTGGCCGCATAGACATTTTGGGAATGTGCGCAGTGAACGTACAGTTCCGCGAGAGGGAGGCCGTATTAAAGCTTGTGATCGCAAAAGGGAAGCGCACTAGCCTGCTGGGCACGGACTGGTTCCCGGCCTTAGGGTTGGGAATCTCAGGGCTCAACACGGTCCAGATAGCTTCGGAGACATTTAACACCCTGTACACGGAATTTGGGGAGCTATTTAATGGAGAGTTAGGATGTTATAAGGGGCCTCCAATTGACTTAGAACTGGACCCGGGGGTTGCGCCAATGCGCCTCAAACCCAGGCGGGTTCCATTTGCGCTACAGCCTAAAATAGAGGCTGAATTGGAGAAGCTAATACAGCAAGGGGTGCTTTCACCAGTGGACTCTGCTAAATGGGAAACACCCATTGTCACACCCCTGAAGGCTAATGGGGAAATACGAATTTGTGCGGATTACAAATGTACGATTAATAAGGCCATCAGGGGCAACTCGTATCCAATTCCAGTAGTGTCCCAACTATTAGCGAAGCTGGCTGGGGGCAAGGTGTTTGCAAAGATTGACTTGGCACAGGCATACCAGCAGCTTCCAGTGACTCCAGCGTCCGCTGAAATCCAGACAATTGTAACGCACAAGGGCGCCTTTAAGGTGAATAGGCTGCAGTTTGGAGTCTGCGTGGCACCTGGCATATTTCAAAGTCTTATGGAGCGCCTGTTACGGGGCCTGCCAGGTGTCCTGCCGTATTTTGATGATGTGTTAATTGCGGGCAAGGATGCTCAAGAACTACTGGGACGCATCCAGACAGTCCTATGCAAATTCCGGGATGCGGGGTTGAAACTAAAGAAAGAGAAATGTAGTTTTGGGGTAGCAGCTGTGAACTTCTTAGGGTACAGAATTGATGCTGCTGGCATCCACCCCATGGAAGACAAGGTTAAGGCTATCGCCGCAGCACCGACACCTAGTAACAAGGCTGAGCTGCAGTCCTTCTTGGGCCTCGTCAATTTCTATCACGCCTTTGTGCCACACAAGGCATCGATAGCCGAACCACTGCATCGGCTACTCCAAAAGAAGTGTGCATGGCGTTGGGGGCAACCGCAACAGAGAGCTTTTGAAACGCTGCGGGGCGTGCTGTCAAAGGAAAGTACACTTGCCCACTATGATGCTGCTAAACCACTGGTGCTGGCGTGTGATGCCTCACAATATGGCGTGGGGGCTGTCTTGAGTCACCGGGAGGCGGATGGGTCGGAGCGTCCAATCTCATTCTATTCCAGAACCTTGAGCCCCACAGAGCGGAACTATGCCCAGATTGATAAGGAGGCACTGGCTATAGTCACAGGAATCAAGAAGTTCCATGACTACGTGTACGGCCGCCCTTTCACAATTCAAACGGACCACAAGCCTTTGCTGGGTTTGTTCAGCCCGCATAAACAAACGCCTCAAATCTTGTCCCCACGCATGCTCCGATGGTCCATCTTTTTGAATGGATTTCAATACGAACTGTGTCATGTGAAGGGTAAGCTGTTGTGCCATGCGGACGCGCTGAGTCGTCTACCACTACCTGGAGCAGCCGACGACGACCCAGCCCCGGCCGAGCACGTCATGATGATGGAGACACTTCCCGGACCACCCGTGACGGCCGTCGACATCGCCGCAAGAACTAAAAGGGACCCCGTCCTCGCCCGTGTCCTTGTGTGGGTGGGGAGGGGATGGCCAAGTGGGACTCAGGAAGAGAAATTTAGACCTTTCATGGCAAGACAAAATGAGCTGTCCCTCCATAAGGGTTGCATATTGTGGGGCGATAGGGTGGTTATTCCAAGGTCTCTACAGAATGAGGTGTTGGACACATTACACATGGGTCATCCGGGCATGGTTCGGATGAAATCTTTAGCCAGGTGCTATGTGTGGTGGCCTGGCATGGACAAGGACATTGAACAATGGGTGCGCACCTGTCGAGCGTGCCAGGAGGTGCACCCAGAAATGCCCAGGGCACCAGTGCATTGGTGGGAGCGGGCTAAGAACCCGTGGAGCCGGCTCCATGTAGATTTTGCAGGGCCGTTTCAGGGAAAGGTGTTCTTAATTGTAGTAGACGCCTACTCGAAATGGCTGGAGGTCTCAATTGTTCCAAACATGTCCTCAGCTGCTGTAATCAGGGCCCTTCGCATTTTGTTTGCAACGCATGGGTTACCCGAGACCATAGTATCAGACAACGGGGCGGCTTTTGTGTCCCAAGAGTTCAGGGCATTCCTGGCCGATAATTTCATTAGAGGGGTCACTTCTGCTCCCTTTCATCCATCCTCGAACGGACAAGCCGAACGGATGGTGCGCACAGCCAAGGGTGCAATAGCGCGCCTCTTGGAAGGGGATTGGTCTGCTCGCATTGCAAGGATGTTGTTCCTGCAGCACACAACGCCGTGTGCATCCACAGGCAAGTCCCCAGCTGAATTATTAATGGGAAGGAGGTTAGCCACAATCCTAGACTATGTCCACCCTGACAAGGTGCCGGGCCGCGATACAAGAGAACCACCGGCTGCCGAGGGTGACAGAACCCGATACCTGTCAACAGAGGATTTGGTTTGGGTCCGGAACTATGCAAGGGGACCCGCATGGGTGCCGGGGGTGGTCACCCGACCCAGTGGGCCAGTGTCATATTTTGTGACGTTAGAGGATGGCAGAGTAATGCGCCGCCACATTGACCAGCTAAGGCGCCGGTTCCCAAGCAGGGTAAGCCCGAGGGGGGAGGAGCCGCGCACAACTCTGCCGGCGTCCGGTGAATCGCAGCAGTCTAGTCAGGATGACTCCGGGCCACAGGGGGTGGAGGGCTCCGAGAGTCAGGAAACCGAGATCACCACTGATGAACCTAACCCGGAAACAACTAGTCAGCCTAGAGAGTCAGCTAGTGACACAGCTCCAGCTGAGGTACCCGAGGTTATTGGAGAGAGAAGTCTGACCACGGATAGTCCAAGGAGTGACACACCGGGGGTTAGGCGATCCGGTAGGACTCGAAGACCTCCGCAATACTTGAAAGATTACGTGTATAGTCTCAACTAGGTGCGGGGGAGTGTTGTGTATTAAATAAGATATTCTGGCAGCAGGGTAAAGTATTGCTATTGGTCAATTTGAAGTGTTCAATCACAATCCACAGCCTGATTGGGTCCCGCCGGAAAGTTTGAATATTATTGGTTCCCGCTAAAATGTATCTTTTCCCTCAGTCCCAATGTGTCTATAAATAGAGCTTTCCCTACCCCCTATCCCCAGTCTTGTCTGATCCCTTACAATAAAGAGCTGTTTTCACTACGAAGTATTGCTGGACTTCTTGCTATCAGAACCCACGACACAACAGTCACCCAGCAGCTGCATGTGGAGGAGTGGGGAAGCGAACCCGGTTCACCGGATTACGAGTCTACCGCTCTTAACCACTACACCACACCGCCTCACCAACGGCACGCAGCCCGCCCACTGCTCCCAAGCCTCCCCTGAGCCGCCGGAAAGAAGGGGAAAGGGGGGAAGACTGCTGGCAAAGCGGTGCGGCACCCCCCCCCCCAGGAAGCAGCCCGGGTATTGCCTCCCCTCCCCTTCAATTTTAAAGGTGCTGCTTATTTTCGGGTGTGGCTTATATTCAGGCCAATACGGTATTCCTGGAGGAGAGGACTATAGACATGCTTGCAAAGATAGAGGCAATGATGCTTCTGAATCCGAATTGCTGGAAACCACAGGAGGAGAAAGGGCTCTCGTGTTCGAATCCTGCTTGCTGGTTTTCCATAGGCATCTGGTCAGCCACTGTAAGAACCAGGATACTGAACTCGATGGCCCTTGGCCTGATCCAGCTGCAGGCTCTCCTAAAGTTCCTATGTTCTTACTCAAACTTGGACATGGCAGCACTTTAAATGGAGAATGCTTTCAAATCCTAGCCTGCTCAGCCCCCTCTGCATCAGTTGGGCACAGAAAAGTGGGGAAATGTTTTGCAGTGCAATTTTTGTTCAAAGACCTGAAACTTTATGGACATAGGAACATAAAAATGGCCTGCTGGATCAGGCCCATAGCCCTTCTACTCCAGCATCTCACAGGGGCCAACAAGTTGCCTGTGGGGAACCCACAAGAAAGACCCAAACACAAGATAACTCTCCCCTCACCATGAAGTTGTTTCAGTAAGTGCCATGCTTCTAACATTTGGGGGGGGCAGTACTGGTACTGTGCAGCCTTGAGTACCCCAAGAAAAAACCACTGATTATTATTATTAATACTTCGGGCGGCTAACACAAATTAGAACATCAGGAATCACAAGACAGAGAAACCAGTAGGAGAACACGTCAGTCTCCCAGGACATCCTATACAAGATCTCAAATTAGCTGTCTTATTACAAAAGAATTTCAGAAATAGAATGGAAAGAGAAGTTGCTGAATTGCAACTCATTACCAAACTTAAAACCATGGAGAGACCTGGTCTGAATAGAGACATTGGATTCTTATCTCATTATACAGGTGAAACTCGAAAAATTAGAATATTGTGGAAAAGTCCATTTATGTAAGCAATTGTTTTCATTAGCTACTGGAGTTTAATATATGAGATAGACTCATGACATGCAAAGCGAGATATGTCAAGCCTTTGTTTGTTATAATTGTGATGATTATGGCGCACAGCTGATGAAAACCCCAAAGTTGAGAATTGTTAATTTGGGGTTCTCATCAGCTGTACGCCATAATCATCACAATTATAACAAATAAAGGCTTGACATATCTCGCTTTGCATGTCATGAGTCTATCTCATATATTAGTTTCACCTTTTAAGTTGAATTACTGAAAGAAATGAACCTTTCCACAATATTCTAATTTTTCGAGTTTCACCTGTATACATGACAAAGCTATCTTTAGCCATCTCACCCCTTGCTTTTTCCTGTAAGACCAATTGCAGTCGTTAACAGTCGTCAACAGGTTTTCCACACCTATCAGCCAATCACCCATTCCCACCACCCTTCTGAGTAATACCCCTCCCCACCCTCTCACTATATATAAGGGTCTGGTGACTTCTGTTTCAGTGTATCTGAAGAAGTGTGCACAAACTTTGTTGGTCTCTAAGGTGCTACTGGAAGGGATTTTTTATTTTATTTTGTTTCGACAAATTGAAACAACACAGGTAAGATACAGAAGGCCACAAACAGATAATAGTTAAAAAAGCAGTTTTAACATAATCAAAACAATATAAATACACAAATCTGTTAAAATTCCTTATTATTATTATTCTTTATGGAATTTATATACCCCCCTATACCCGGGGATCTCAGTACAGTTCACAGAAGAAAATCAAGATATACAGTAAAACCACAAAATACCTAATAAAATAAAAACAACAACCCAATAACACACACACACACACACACACACACACACACACACACACACAGATAATATAAACAGCACAGCTCTATTTAAAAGCCCATCCCTTAGAAAAAGAGTCAGTCCCCAGAAGCCTATCGGAATAAGAGAACCAATGAAAGGACAGCAAGGAGGGAGCCAGTCTGGCTTCTCTAGGGAAGGAGTTCCAGAGTCTGGGAGCAGCCACCAAGAAGGTCCTGTCCCTTGTCACCACCACGCATGCCTGGGAGGGTTGGGGGGCTGAAAGAAGAGCCTCCCCCAAAGATCCCAGAGTCCTGGCAGGCTCTTATGAGATAGCCTGGACCTAGGTTGTATAGGCTGTTGTATGACCACTGGCCATGCTGGCTGGGACTGGGGGAAGCTTGAGTCCAAGAACATCTGGAAAACCATTATTTTCTCACCCCTGTCCAGCTGGCTGTTCATCAGGCCTGGATCTAAGGGAAAGGATGTAACTGGATCTAGGAACGAGGGGTTCCCAGCAGGCCGAGGAGGAGGAGGAAATGCCTTTCTCCTTAGCCAACCAGGGGCCACGGATTCAAGTCTTACGGGTCACCCGTGGCCTCTAAAGGCGATTCCGAACGAGAGAGACACGGAGACAGGAAAGCGTATTATTTGCGCTTGAGTTGAAAAGGCAATAAAAAGCCCGCCGACCCCTGTCACGCAGGACAAAGCTGGCGTATTTATTGTTTGCTCATTTAACCTGGTTAATTTTTAATAATGTTGAAATTTTCATTTTAATAATTTAGGTAAATTATTTATTAAAGCGGAGGATAATAAGGGATCAGCACAATTATGAATTGACAGTGTTACCTGCGGCTCCCGGAAAGGTAAGGCTCCCCCCACCCAATTTTATTTCCCCAAGAAGTCCTTGTTATTGGGTAAACATTAAATTAGTTACAAGTTGGCTTCTCATAAAATTACTTTCTCTGTCTTCTCTCTCTCTCTCTCTCTCTCCCTCTCTCTCTGAAAGCTTAAGGTGGTTCTTTTATTCCCTCTGCTGCTAAAAGAAAGCAGCGGTTTCGAGGTCTATGAGAATGTAATTATTAAGAGGGTAAGGGTAAAGGTAAAGGGACCCCTGACCATTAGGTCCAGTCGCGGACATCTCTGGGGTTGCGCGCTCATCTCGCTCTACAGGCCGAGGGAGCCAGCGTTTGTGGCCAGCATGACTAAGCCGTTTCTGGCGAACCAGAGCAGCGCACGGAAACGCCGTTTACCTTCCTGCCAGAGTGGTACCTATTTATCTACTTGCACTTTGACGTGCTTTCAAACTGCTAGGTGGGCAGGAGCAGGGACCAAGCAACGGGAGCTCACCCCGTCGCGGGGACTTGAACCACCAACCTTCTGATCGGCAAGCTGTAGGCTCTGTGGTTTAGACCACAGCGCCCCCTGCGTCCCAGTTATTAAGAGTGTATTGGCTTGCAAATTCCTGCTCTAGACCAGGGATGGGGAATCTCCTTCAATCCGGAGGCTGTATACCCTTCTCGGGGGCCACATGCCAGAGTTGGGCAGGGCCAGAAGCAAATGTGGGTGAACAAGAAATGCAAATTCCGCCTCGGCTGGTTTTTGCACACACATGGACATCCTTCCAGGTAAGGAAGAGGTGTCATCAGAGTTCAAGGACAGGTTGCACCCAGGCACAAATGCTGAAAGAGGCTTCAAAAAAGATCCGGAAACAAGTTTGGTGTGGTGATAGTCCCAAGGACTATCAAGAGAGGCATGGAAAGGAGCCTTGATCCTCATCCCAGAGTACCCTGAACCTGGTGATGCCATGGGAGCGGGCTTTGGAGACAGAGGTTAATTGGGAGAGTGGAGCGGAGGAGAGCAGCCTGCCCCCAGAGTGTCTATGCTATAATTTGCAGCCAGCTCTCGCCCGCCTGAAGCTTGCAAGTTGCATGCACAGGCTTCTTAATGTTGTCACCCGTCTGTCTCGAGAGACAACGGAGTGCCCCTCCAAGGGTGAAGCCAAATGGCTGCGTCTGCAGCACCAAAGTGACCTCCCTGGGCCACAAGCCTGGGATGTGTGTCTGGGGGTCCTGGGCTGCCCAGATGACACGACCTCCCTCTTGGCCTCGGTAGTGCGGTCCAAAGGAAAGCAGAGCAAGACGTTTGGCACCAGCTGGGCTTCAGGAGTTGCCAGAAGGAAGCATGGAAGACACCATCGAACCGCCTTAGGGACTCCACTCTGGATTTGTGTAGGGTTCACGCCTTAGCCCTTTTCTTCTCCTGAAGATGTCCTGCAAGGCAGCAGATGTTTAGGATCAGAGTTTTCCTTCTCCTAGATGGGCTCCCTTCCCAGGTGGATGAGCCCCATCTGCCCCTCACTTCCTCACGTCTAGCAACCACCTTCTTTGTTGTTGGCCCCACTATTGATATTGTCCTCTCGATCCACCAAAGCCTGTCTTCACAGACAGGCTAATGGCATGCCACCTTCTTCCATCATCATCATCCTCATCATCATCATCATTAGTGCTATCTCTCACCTGAAGGTCCAAGCCCCACTTCTGCCACCTGGAGGGGGCCACGGCAAACCTGGAGACCTCCGGTCAGTCCTGGAGGTTTGGTAACCCTAGACCAGGCATAGGCAAACTTGGCCCTCCAGAGGTTTTGAGACTACAGTTCCCATCATCCCTGACCACTGGGCCTCTTAGCTAGGGATCATGGGAGTTGTAGTCCCAAAACATCTGGAGGGTCGAGTTTGCCTATGCCTGCCCTCTGGGATCTCCCCCCGGCCCTACCTGGATTGAACCTGGAACCTTCTGCATGCCAAGCACGTGTTCTGCTGCAGAGTTTGCCCCTCCTTTGAGTGACGAGCCCGACAGGCCAATCCGAGGACGTTGCTTTGACATTTCCAACCAGGGTGGGTGCAGAAAAAAAGCTTCTCTCCACCACCACCTCCCCCCCCCACATTCCAGGGGGGAAAGGGGGTGTGGGGGAAGGCCCGCTCCCCTGTCCCTCTCCTGCCATGTTCCCAAGGTGCAAACTAATCTCAGATACCCGGCTTCGCAGCAGCCACCTCTAATTGGCCGTACATTTTCGTCTGGTGTAAGTTCAGCCGTCGTGGCAGCTGCCCCTCCTCCCTCCGGGAATTCTCACCTTCATTATCGCTCTTTACTGCGGAGCGGGGCCAGAGGCTTGGCGGCTTCCAACAAGAGTGCCTATATATATATATATATATATATATATATATATATATATATATATATATATATGCATGCAGGGTGGAGTTTTTCTCTCTCCTACCCACCCCTTCCTTTCCTCCCCTCTTCCCACCAGTAGTTTCAATTTTAATTACCAGCATCACGACAACTCACATCCTCGCCAGGTTGCTTCGCACTAATTAAAGGAAGGAGCAGTTTATGGAAGGGACATGAGCTCCCCTCCACACCACTGCCTGCCTCTCATCTATTATTTACTGTCGGTAATGCAAATAATTTCCAATTTAAACAGGCAGAGCTGGACGGCGAGAGGGAGAGGCGAGGAGAAAGCGTGAACGAAGAGCAGGTCGTTGACGGCGCCGGAAGGGGGTCCACGCATTCGTGGCGGCGGCGGCGGGCTTCTTTCTGGAGCCAGTTTCCTCAAGGCAGGGTCAGCGGTCAGGGGCCCGACAAGCTGCGAGGATGAAGTGGGCTGGGTCACATTTGCACCGTAGGTTTGATGCGCTGTGGTGCCGCTTTGAACCGTCACGGCCAGGGCTAGGCTCAAGACGTTTTGCTGCCCGAGGCAAAGGACATGATGGCGCCCTCGCCCAAGGGACGTACAGAAGTCAATTTAGCTGGTGGTTCATAGAATCATAGAAGTGTAGAGTTGGAAGGGGTCTTGAGGGTCGTTTAGTCCGAACCCTCCAATGCAGGAATCTCAACCAAAGCATCCATAACAGATGGCCACACCAGTGTGGTGTAGTGGTTAAGAGCGGTGGACTCGTAATCTGGGGAACCGGGTTCATGCCAACTTTTTACATATCTGGGTAGGCTTGCTAAAACAAGAACACTTTTAGCAGGTGCCCAAAACAGCACAGTGAAGGTGGTCGCTTGGTGTCAATAGGTGAGGAGTTCCAAAGTGTGGGAATTGGCACACTAAAAGTTTGGTTTCTTATGGAATGAGCATCACTTGACTGAGAGCCAGTGTGGTGTAGTGGTTAAGAGCGGTAGACTTGTAATCTGGGGAACCGGGTTCGCGTCCCCGCTCCTCCACATGCAGCTGCTGGGTGACCTTGGGCTAGTCACACTTCTCTGAAGTCTCTCAGCCCCACTCACCTCACAGAGTGTTTGTTGTGGGGGAGGAAGGGAAAGGAGAATTAGCCGCTTTGAGACTCCTTCGGGTAGTGATAAAGTGGGATATCAAATCCAAACTCTTCTTCTTCTTCTTCTTCTTCTTCTTCTTCTTCTTCTTCTTCTTCTTCTTCTTCTTCTTCTTCTTCTTCTTAGCATCCAAGGAAGGAGAGTCCACAACCTCCCGAGGGAGACCGTTTCACTGTCAAACAGCTCTTACTGTCAGAAAGTTCTTGCTGGTGTTGAGTCAGAACCTCCTGCCTTGCAACTTGAAGCCATTGGTTCAAGTCCTACGCTCTGGAGCAGGAGAAAACAAGCTTGCTCCATCCTCCATGTGACAGGTCTGGACATTTGAAGATGGCTATTATATTGACGTGGGTGGCGCTGTGGGTTAAAACACAGAGCCTAGGGCTTGCTGACCAGGTTTGCAGTTTGAATCCTCATGACGGGGTGAGCTCCCGTTGCTCGGTCCCTGCTCCTGCCCACCTAGCAGTTCGAAAGCACGTCAAAGTGCAAGTAGATAAATAGGTACCGCTCCGGCGGGAAGGTAAACGGCGTTTCTGTGCACTGCTCTGGTTCGCCAGAAGTGGCTTAGTCATGCTGGCCACATGACCCGGAAGCTGTACACCGGCTCCCTCGGCCAGTAAAGCGAGATGAGCGCCGCAACCCCAGAGTCAGACACGACTGGACCTAATGGTCAGGGGTCCCTTTACCTTTACCAGGGGCGGAGCAAGGGGGCGGGGGGGCGGGTCGCCCCGGGTACCGCCCTGGGGGGTGACACTTGGGGCAGCTCCCTGCCCCCGTGATCGGGGTGCGGCAAGTTTTAAGGCTGCAGCGCGTGAACAGCAGCACAGCGTCATCTTGGGTGGACTGCGCGTGTCCGCACATGTGCAGTTCACCTGGGATGCTCCATGCGCGCCGTGACGTAAAGGCACGAGCACACTAGGGAGCGGTGCCCCGGGCGGCAAAGCAGCTCCCTACGCCCCTGACCTTTACCTATTATATTGCTTCTCAGCCTCCTCTTTTCCAGGCTAAACATACCCAGCTCCTTCAACCATTGCTCACAAGGCTTGATTTCCAGACCCACAATCATCTTGGTAGCCCTCGTCTGCACACTTTGAATCTAACTTCAACAGCGGTGGAAGGACAGTATCTTCCAATGCACTTGAGGGCAGCAGGCTTACGTAGGGGATACCCTCCCTGTACCTCAGCATCTGGTGCCTGAGGAAACTGCCTTACTGTGCCTCATCGTAGGGCCGGCCATAGTTATGGCTTCCCCCAAAGGACTCTGGGATCTGTGAAAGGAGTTGTCGGGAGGCCCCTGTTTCCCTCACACAGCAATAATTCCCAGAGTTCCCTGGGAAGGGGGAATGGTGGGTAAAACCCTCATAGCTCTGGGAAGTGTAAACGGACACTTGTGTTTCAGTAGGGTCACCATATTTCAAAAAGTGAAAATTCGGACACAAAAGTGCTTTTGGGGGGGGGGAGCTGTTGAGATTTTTTTGGTGAAATCTCCCAAAACATACTGAAGTTTTTGAGCTGGTTCTTAGGAAATCCGCCCCAAACTCAACATGGTTTTGAGAAATTCCACCCGGACGCTTTTTCTGGCAGACAAAATTCTGGACGTATGTC
Organism: Lacerta viridis; assembly: GCA_900245905.1. Taxonomy (NCBI): domain Eukaryota; kingdom Metazoa; phylum Chordata; class Lepidosauria; order Squamata; family Lacertidae; genus Lacerta; species Lacerta viridis. The sequence continues at coordinate 937,325 of OFHU01003749.1, read as the reverse complement.
AGTCCTGGTTTGGGTTTGTGTCCTGTTTCAGAAAGTGTGAATTGAGTAGATTCACCTTTAAATGCAAATGGAATTTCATTTCTCGCTGCATCCCCTGTTTTTCCGTCACGGGACCCAGGGCTTCCAAGCAATCTCCCAACCAGGCACTGATCTGCCCAATGCAGCACAAAGAGTGTGTTAGCGTCCTTCTTTGGGGCAGGTGTTGAGCAAACAGTGGAGATTGTTCTCTGCACTTGCCATATAAACTGATAAGGTTTTCACCTCCCTGACTACCAGAATCACCCAGAGTAAATCCATATTCTGATAACTAGAAACACTTTAGTTTCACGGCAGTCCTGGGGCCCTTACGAGTCGCAAGCAGATTTACGGTTTCATATTACGCCCTGCAACAAGACAGCAGGACTTTAAAACTTTTTTTTTTCCAGTTTCACTAGCCACAGAGGAGCTAACTCTCTGCGTGTTGCATCGTCAGTGCCTCTCGCACGCAGGGGCCTGTGTCAGGCAGCGTAAAAGATTCTCTGCATTATCCATATTCTGCCACTGTGTTTTGGTACACAGGAAGTTCCTGGAATTCTGCTATCAAACATCGAACAGACTGGTTCTAGCTGTGCTCAGAACACACAGCAGGGAGGTTCCATCTGCCGGTTTGGATTTTGGCGGGTTCTAATAATGCATCTGTTGATATTATAAATTCTTCACTTTAACTGGATGTTTCCATGTGAGTGTGGGGATCTCTCTCTCTCTCTCTCCTTCTGCATCATGGTTTTTGTAGTACAGTCATACCTTGGAAGCCGAACACTTTGGCACTCGTACGTTTTGGCTCCCGAACACAGCAAATCCAGAAATTAGTGTTCCGGTTTGTGAACGTTTTTTGGAAGCTGAATGTCCGGCGCGGTTTCCACGGCTTCCGATTGGCTGCAGGAGCTTCCTGCAGCCAATCAGAAGCTGTGCCTTAGTTTCTGAACGTTTTGGAAGTCGAATGGGCTTCCGGAACGGCTTCCAAGATTCGACTGTATATTTATAGGGACCTGAAACTCAGCTACCCAGATACTGTGTGACTACAACTACCATAAGACCAAGCAAGTTCAGTGGTACCTCTGGTTGGGAACAGGATCCGTTCCGGAGCCCCGTTTGCAACCTGAACAGAGCGCAACCTAAAGCACCACACCTGCACATGTGCACAACGTGATTCAGCGCTAATGCGCAAAGCGTGATTCAGCACTTCTGCGCATGCGCAAAGCGCCGAACCCGGAAGTAACCCGTTCTGGTACTCCCAGGTTCGGCGCGTTCGTAACCCATGCCGAACGCAACCAGAGGTATGACTGTATCACCAATTGTCAAGGATGATGGGACTCATAGTTCAACAACTTCTGGAGGGTACCACATCTGCTATCCCAGCAAAGGCTTTCCAGATACTGCAGAAATTCCACCCACCCAGGCAACCATTGACCCACCTCAATAGGAAGACATGCAAAGGCTTGCTGAACAATTTTGGCCTCTCCTGGCTTCTTCTCTGCCTTTGATGCTGGACATCCAGTCAACTTCTGTTGGTGCACAGGCCTGGCAGTTTCCTATGTGTGTGTTTCACACTGAGTAAGCATCGCCAGAAAGAAGGGTGGTCTGCTGCATTAGGCTTAAAATCCTGCAAGAGAACTTCTTATTTTTGTTCATGTGACAGAAGATGAGGTCAATGTGAATGCACACAAGATCTTGAGTAGGCATGGAGCGATGTTATCAATAGTATGGGAAACAGCCCTATTAGAAAAACTAACCAATAAACTGAAACTGACACGGGGACAAATAGAAAGAAGACGTCTTCACCCCAGTATGGTTCCCCTTTATCACAGACATAGCACAACAAGACAACAAGAAGAATCTGCCAACAGCATACAAATCAATCTGGCTAACCTGTACTGGAAGAAGCCAAGATCACCCGTGTCGAAGCGATGATTCTTCAACATCAACTTCGTTGGACTGGTCATGTTGTGCGGATGCCTGACTGTCATCTTCCAAAGCAACTACTCTATTCCCAACTTAAAAATGGAAAGCATAATGCTGGTGGTCAACAAAAGAGGTTTAAAGACTCTCCCAAGGCAAATCTAAAAGTAATATAAACACTGACAAATGGGAAACACTGGTCTGCGAGTGCTCCAGTTGGAGAACAGCCTTTACCAAAGGTGTCATGGGCTTTGAAGATGCTCAAACTCAGGAGGAAAGGGAGAAATGTGCTAACAGGAAGGCACACTTTGCAAACCCTCACTGTGGTCAACTCCTGCCCGGAAACCTATGTCCCCACTGTGGAAGGACATGTGGATCCAGAATTGGCCTCCACAAAACACAATGCATGTGTTTTTGTAAACTGTATATTAAAAAAAAAATGTATGGTGGGTTCCAGCACAGCTCTCAGGATCAAGGTTTGAAATGGAGGGGATGTCAGTGTCCTTCAATCCCGTTTCCCACCCAAATTGCAGAATTAAGACTATCTGATCCAGTACTTGGTGAAAGCACTGTTTTAATATTTTGCATTTCCTCTTTGGTTGATGGGAACGAGGTGCGGATATTCCTGACATCTTGGTTTAATTGAGTTGTGGATTGAACCATTCCACGGGGTGTTGCTGCAGCACTGATGGGACCTGCAGCACAGGCCAATGGCACAAATTTGCATAAATTAATTTGCATAAAACCTGGGTGGACCTGGGTGTGTGAGTCTTACAGCATTGAACCTTGCAGTGTGCCTATAAACGGATAGATAGGCCCACAGAAGGATAGATTGGGGTTTTTTTTCAGGAGGGAGGGGAAAGAGGCATGCAATATGGTCCTCAGAACAAAAGATCTGGGGCTCAGACCCGCTGGACCACTCCCTAACAACTCACTTCAATGAAGTGGGGAAGCTGGGATAGCTCCGTACGAGACTCCTAATCTCAGGGTTGTGGGTTCGAGTCCCATGCTGGGCAAAAGATTCCTGCATTGCAGAGGGTTGGACTAGATGACCCTCACGGCCCCTTCCAATTCTATGATTCTATGAGTTGTATGTCTTTCCCTTAAAAACACGCACTATGTGCACATTTTTTGGTTGGAGAGCTGGATTGCAACATTCAGAGCAGGGCAGACTTTCAAAGGACAGCTGCAGTTGACTAAGTGTCATGTTTCTTTTTTTTTTATAAGATTTTATTATTTTCCAATAGAACAGAACAACAAAAAACTAAACATTAAAACAACATAACAACATCAACAACATAATACATAAAAGCAAAACATAATACAAACTTAAAAAACATAACATACAAAATACAAACCTCTAACATCTTTATCTATTATTTCTTGTTTTATTACTTCCTTGGGGACTTCCCCCATTCCCTCCACTGCCTTTCTAATTATATATATTATTTAGGTAGCTATATTTCTTTTCCCATTCTCTTTAATCAAAAAGGAAACTAAATCAAACTTAATATTTCTTACTTCGTATATCACGTCTTGATTATCATATCTCAAACTTATTTATCCTAAGATAAAACACATTTAAAAAATTTCTTCTATCCGGTACTATCAACTTAAAACTGCTAACGCCATTGCTTCTATATTACTCTGCACAAATAATTCATACATTCAATTTAACACATTTCACTAAATACTCCTTAAATTTCTTCCAGTCCTGCGTCACCTTCTCCTCCCTCTGGTCTCGGATTCTCGCGGTCAGTTCTGCGAGTTCCATATATTCCATCAACTTCATTTGCCATTCTTCCACTGTTGGTATCTCTTCACCTTTCCAGTTCCTTGCCAATAAAATTCTCGCTGCTGTGGTGGCATACATAAAAAATACTCTATCCTGACTGGGAATTTCTTCATTGGTCATGCTCAGTAGAAATGCCTCTGGTTTCTTAACATAGGTAATTTTCATTACCTTCTTAAGTTCATTATAAATCTTATCCCAGAAGGCACTTACCCCTGGGCACAACCACCACATATGATAAAAGGTACCTTGTGCAGCTTTACATTTCCAACACACATCTGACAATTTAGAATTCATCTTCGCTAGCTTAACTGGTGTCAGATACCATCTATATATCATCTTCATTATATTTTCTCTTAAACTATTACAAGCAGTAAAATTGATACCTTTCTGCCACAATCTCTCCCAGTCATTCATCATAATATTATGACCAACATCTTTCGCCCAATCAATCATTGCCGATTTAACCAGTTCGTCTTTTGTATGCCACTCTAGCAACAAATTATACATCTTGGAAAGGTTTTTAGAGTTTGATTCGATCAGTTCTGTCTCCAGTTTAGATTTTTCCATTTGAAAACCAATCTTTTTATCTAATTTAAATAGTTCATGACTAAGTGTCATGTTTCACGAGGAGGGAAGTAGGTAGAACGACATGGAAATACAAAGCAAGCCAAAAATTTCCCCATCCCTAGGCCCACAGATTCCCCCTTCCTCTCTAGCCTACACTGACTGGCAGCAGCTCTCCAGTCTTTGCCAGATACCCCCCAAGATGCTAAGAACTGAAGCTGTACGTCTGACGCACTGCTGTTCTCCCTTACACATAAGCAACACCTCTTTCTAAGAGTCTGCCTTCTACAAAAAACAGAGGCCATCAAAACGCAAAGGAAACGTGCTTCTTGCCTTTCAGAAGATGGCTTTTGCGCACATGCACACTTAATCGGCAGATCAATCAATTAATTGACTAACACTCCTGTTTAGTTGATTAAAATTTATTTTAACTGGGTTGCAGCCCTAGCAGCAGTGACAACAGGAGGAACACCAATATTATTTTATTAGCTTGTTAAAAAAAATTATATTCCGCTATTTTATAGAAAAGCACATCCAAGCGGCTTACAAGGAAAACGCATAAAAACCATGCAAAAAAGGGTAGAAATATCAGGCATTGTGGAAAGATGCACTCTTCATTGCCTGCATAGGCTTGGCGGAATAGTTTTCAGAAGGCAACCTCCTGGATCGCTCTTGGCAGACTATTCCACAAGACTAGCCTCCATTTCTAGTTGTTGTCAAAGGGGCCTCGCCAACTCGGGGAATGCACGTCCATGCTCCTGCAGGTGATTTCAGTGACTTGGTCGGGATATAAGGATTCGGGGAATCCTGGAGGCACCTTGGCCCAAAGTTGTTAAGGACTTTGTAAATTAAAACAAGAAGTGTTTGAGTCACATTTTTCAAATGCATTGGTTGGTTTTGTGTTTTGACCTGTTTGTAATTGTTGTTGTTGTTTAGTCGTTTAGTCGTGTCCAACTCTTCGTAACCCCATGGACCAGAGCATGCCAGGCACTCCTGTCTTCCACTGCTTTGTAATTAGCTGATGCGCAAATCGCCTTGAAACAGTGGTTTAGAAGGCAATTAATACCTTAATTCATGGGTAGGCAAACTAAGGCCCGGGGACCAGATCCGGTCCAATCGCCTTCTAAATCCAGCCTGTGGGCGGTCTGGGAATCAGCGTGTTTTTATATGAGTAGAATGTGCCCTTTTATTTAAAATGCATCTCTGGGTTATTTGTGGGGCCTGCCTGGTGTTTTTACATGAGTAGAATGTGTGCTTTTATTTAAAATGCATCTCTGGGTTATTTGTGGGGCCTGCCTGGTGTTTTTACATGAGTAGAATGTGTGCTTTTATTTAAAATGCATCTCTGGGTTATTTGTGGGGCATAGGAATTCGTTCATCCCTAGATAGATAGATAGATAGATAGATAGATAGATAGATAGATAGAGAGTCTGGTCCCCCACAAGGTCTGAGGGACAGTGGACCGGCCCCCTGCTGGAAAAGGTTGCTGACCCCTGCCTTAATTGCAATAATATATAAATGAAGCTAATTTGTGTGCTTCTATGGGCATCTGGTTGGCCACTGTGAGAACAGGATGCCATACTGAATCGGTCGTTGGCTGGATCCAGAAGGTTTTTCTTACATTTTTAACTGCTGCACAGTATTAATAGTACAAAGGTCCCACTGCTCTGCACAAAAGTAGCCCCATATCCTTTCCCCAATCGAGCCCCCGTCATAATGCAGGAGCACCCCAGCACTATGAAGCTTTGGAAGGGGGCAGGATTCTACCCGGAGGGGGGCGGAGCTTTCGCCCATGTGTGTCTGCGGGCGACTTTACATAGCAAGTCAAAAAGGAATATCTGCCAGGCAGAGTTCAGCAAGAGGGAGGGGGACTCCTCAGAGAGCTTGGAGCTTGGTCTCTCTGAGAAAGGGAGGAAGAAGGCTCTCTCTCCCCCCCACACACACTTCCCCCCCCACTCCCGTCCATCTCTCTATCTCTCTAATGAGAAAAAGGGTTTTCTAATTTATTGCTTTTACAGGATTGTTCCTCCACAGAGGCACAAATAGCAGCATATCAATAAAGCCAGCCATTTGAAGTTGGATATTTCCACCTCTGTCACAGCAAAAAATAATTAAAAACGGATTCGCCAGATCATAAATTGCATGCCACTGAGGACGGGTCCGCTTTAACCCTGTCCGTGCCAGGTTGTGCCCGCAAGAAAAGTGCATGGGGGGGTGTTATGGGAAAAGATGGAGACGGTGGCACCCACCGCGGGGGGGTGGGTGCACAGTGCCCACTCCCAACTCCTGCCCATCAAACTGCACCACAAAGTGGATTTCTTCCATGATTGATGGAAGTGACTCATCAGAGTTCAGCTCTCTGCAGCCCTGGTTTCTAGGGTCTCTTTGGAGGAGGAGGGTGGGCACGACCCCCAGCATTTCCACACTGCCACCAACCTTATGGAGCTATCAGCTCTAGACAACCTTGCCCCAAGACTGTGAGATGCCTGGGTTCCTGTCCAGCTCTCAAAATCCCCCCATCACCCGCAGGGTGACAGGAGCAGGGCAGATCGTGAGCTAAGCATAAGGTTGTCCGACCTCCAGGTCTGACCAGAAGTCTCAAGGTTTGCCTGGTTCCTTCTAGGTCAGGCATGGCCAAACTTGGCCCTCCACCTACAACTCCCATCATCCCTAGCTAACAGGACCAGTGGTCAGGGATGATGGGAACTGTAGTCCCAAAACAGCTGGAGGGCCAAGTTTGGTCATGCCTGCTCTAGGTAGAAGGCAGAACATTTGAATCTCCCGGGGGTGGGGAGGGAGAGTCCCTTTCATATATATAATTAAGAAGACTGTGCATGCAGATTGTGAGCTTCAGCCCAGGAGGAACTGGATGCGAATTATGGCATAGGGCAGGCGGCCTCAAACTCGGCTCTCCAGATGTTTTGGGACTACAACTCCCATCATCCCTAGCTAACAGGACCAGTGGTCAGGGATGATGGGAATTGTAGTCCCCAAACATCTGGGGGGGCTGAGTTTGGGGGGTGCCTGGCATAGGCAGTCTGCCCTCCTCTGTTCCTCTCCCCCAATTAACCTCCGTCTCCAGGGGCTGTCTCGTGACATCACAAAACACAGCCCCTAGGTCTTAGTTTTGGGCCCTGAAATCTCCAAGTCTGGGATGCTCTTGACCCGGTACCTATAATCTGGGTGAAGCTGGAGGTCACTACTAAGGTGGAGGTACTACTCAGTACCTACATCAGGCTCAGGGTCAGAGTTGCTGAAGCAGTTTCTCATGTGGCAGTCAGTCTGAGCTCTTCCCTTGTATAGCCCTCCAACATTTCTCCGATGAAAATAGGGACCTCCTAGGCTACATCAGGAAGCTTCTCCAATATTCGATCTCACCACAGACGTATATGTCATATCCACATTTACATCGGTCACTTTGAGCCAATTACAATCTCTCTACTGAACCTACCTCATAGGATTGTTGTAAAGAAAAAAAATGTGTGAGGGAGGGGATCATGTACAGGTGAAACTCGAAAAATTAGAATATCGTGGAAATGGAAAGATTCATTTCTTTCAGTAATTCAACTTAAAAGGTGAAACTATTATGTGAGATAGATTCATGACATGCAAAGCGAGATATGTCAAGCCTTTATTTGTTATAATTGTGATGATTATGGCGTACAGCTGATGAGAACCCCAAATTAACAATCTCAACTTTGGGGTTTTCATCAGCTGCGCGCCATAATCATCACAATTATAACAAGCAAAGGCTTGACATATCTCGCTTTGCATGTCATGAGTCTATCTCATATATTAAACTCCAGTAGCTAATGAAAACAATTGCTTACATAAATGGACTTTTCCGCGATATTCTAATTTTTCGAGTTTCACCTGTACAACTCCTTCCACAGATAAATGGAATTAAATAAAATTTTAGCTGTAAACTGTGTAGAGTCCCTGTCAGGGGAAAAGCTGGGTAACAACAACAACAAACAAACAAACAAACACAACAACAACAACAACAACAACAACAACAACAACAGTGCTTTTTCTGGGAAAATAGGTGCCTCACCCTGAAATTGTTACAGTGACACACTTTTTAACAACAGCAAAAAGAGGTGCTGGTACTGCATACCTGTGAGTACCCCCTAAAAAGCAATAATAATAATAATAATAATAATAATAATAATAATAGAAACTGAGAATGATCAGGAACATACGAGAGAGTAAATTGTATTGAATCAGTGGGACTTCTGAGTAAAAATGCTTAGGACTGCAGTGTAAGGTTGCACAGTCTTTACCTGGGAGTAACCTCCATTGAATACAGTGGGACTTACTTCTGAGTATACAGTGTCAGGCTCCATTTATAAAAAAGGAATCAACACTCCCCACATTTCCTAAAAAGTGGTTGGCTGCTGAAGCATTGCAATTAAAGAATTTAAAGTAGATTGGTGACCTTTTCCTTCAAAATTACAGGGAAGGGCTCCGTACGCCAGCTTCACCATTTCCTTCATTTGGTACAGGAATTTTATCTTCAATATAAACAGGGCTCTGGTTTTGCACCTAAAAACACACCACTTTTAATTGTTGTCTGAGACGAGGAGGAGAGGAAAAAGCAAAACCGGGGCATTCCAGGACCAAATCAGAATCTGGGACGGCTTCTGTAATTCTGGGACTGTCCCTGAAAATCAGGGCACTTGGAGGGTCAGAACACTGCAGGCTAACCCTCTCCCATCTAGACTCTGCCCAATACCCAGTGCCTGATTTATGTATAAGCTAAGCAAGCTATAGTTTAGGGCTCCACTCTCTTGGGGGCCCCAAAAAATTTGAAGGAAAAAGCAACTGGATGTACATTTCCAAAATATAAGATAAAAAACCAATAAAATAAAACCTACATACAGCAACAGTGTTTTGTGTTGTGCAGGCTCATATAATGTAAGTCAGGCATGTCCAAAGTCCGTTTTGGGAGTCTAATCCTGCCCACCGGTCAGTCTAATCTGGCCCTGGTGGCAGTTTATTTCCTGGGGTAAAATCCTAAAAAAAACCTCAGCAACTTTAATCCTAAAAAAACTCAACAACTTCAATCCTCACGGCCCTTCATTTCATCAAATCTGGCTCTCTTTGAAAAAAGTTTGGACACCCCTGATGTAAGTAATGGGCCCCGCCTGCTAGCCTGCTCCCTAAAATATCACTGGTTTGCTCATTTCTATATATAGGGTGCCTACATTCTGCATGTGCAAATGGCTTTAGATACCTATTAGGTCCATAAATTACCATATAGCATATATTCAACACAAAAAACAGTGACAATTTGTTGTTGACAAAGGACAGCTGGACATATAAAGGGCCCCATTACCTTCAGTAGCTTAGGGCCTCATCAAACCTAAATCCGGCCCTGCCTATACTGCTGGTGTTGGCCCTTTGTTGTTGTTTAGTCGTTTAGTTGTGTCCGATTCTTTGTGACCCCATGGACCAGATCACGCCAGTCACTCCTGACTTCCACTGCCTCCCGCAGTTTGGTCAGACTCATGTTGGTAGCTTCGAGAACACTGTCCAACCATCTCGTCCTCTGTCGTCCCCTTCTCCTTGTGCCCTCCATCTTTCCCAACATCAGGGTCTTTTCCAGGGAGTCTTCTCTTCTCATGAGGTGGCCAAAGTATTGGAGCCTCAGCTTCAGGATCTGTCCTTCCAGTGAGCACTCAGGGCTGATTTCCTTAAGAATGGATAGGTTTGATCTTCTTGCAGTCCATGGGACTCTCAAGAGTCTCCTCCAGCACCATAATTCAAAAGCATCAATTCTTCGGCATCAGCCTTCTTTATGGTCCAGCTCTCACTTCCATACATCACTACTGGGAAAACCATAGCTTTAACTATACGTACCTTTGTCGGCTGAGAAGAGAAGAATCCCTAGAAAAGACCCTGATGTTGGGAAAGATGGAGGGCACAAGGAGAAGGGGACGACAGAGGATGAGATGGTTGGACAGTGTTCTCGAAGCTACTAACATGAGTTTGGCCAAACTGCGAGAGGCAGTGAAGGATAGGCGTGCCTGGCGTGCTCTGGTCCATGGGGTCACGAAGGGTCGGACACGACTGAACGACTGAACAACAACAACAACCTTTGTCGGCAAGGTGATATCTCTGCTTTTTAAGATGTTGTCTAGGTTTGTCACCGCCCTAGTGAGGACTTAACTTTCAGCTCCCAGCTTTGTGTGCTTGCAGGAACATTGCCTAAGAAGTGCCTGCTGGATCAGGCCATATGGCCCATCTAGCCCAGCATCCTGTTCTCATAGTGGCCAACCAGATCCCCAAATGGGAAACCTGCAAGCAGGATCTGAGCACGAGGACAGCACTCTCCCCTCCTGCATTTTCCAGGAAGCGTTGCTCCCTCCAACTGTGGCGGCAGAGCATCGCCAATGTGGCTAGCAGCCATCGATAGCCCTCTCTCCCACGAATTGGTCCAATCTCCCCCCCAAACATCACACAGATGCACCACCAAGATGGGTTTCTGCGCACTAGGCCATCTGACACCTTTCCCCCCACTCTCTCGCAACGCCACCTCTTTGTAGCATGGGGGGGGGGGAAGGGGGCATGTCCTCGCCCAGCCTCGGGCGGTTGTGAAATTTCCCCAGAGAACCGTGAGGAGAGCACCTCTGGAGTGAGTCTCGGGAGGTAGTTCGATGCAATAATATTGAACAGAAGATGACACTTTATATTGGAAAATCCCAAAGCCGGCAACCATCCCTGGAGGGCGCTGGAAGTTAGGAGAGAGTGCAAGAGGGAGGCAGGCAGGTTTGAATCAATCTTTATGACGCTTCATTCTCCGGACCTGCCTCTGCCCAAAATCCCTTCTGCCTTTCTGAATTCCTCTTTGCTTTCTCCGTTCTGTTGGCGCTTGCGATCTTCATATAAAAACTCATCTTCTCCCGGCTCTTTCGCAGAATGGGGAGGGGAGTGGACACACAAAGAGGCAAAGGTTGGGAGAGGATGCAGTGGCGTAGCAAGGGAGGGGCGATGGGGGCGGGGCGCCCCAGGTTCCAGGGGAGGGGGGTGACACTCTGCGCCCCCTCCCACCACTCCCCAAGCCGAGCCCCGCTGCCCGGCACCCCGTCCGTAAAGCAGCATGCTTTCCACGCATGCTGTGTTTGCCACCCCAGGTGGAGAAGAGGCTTCCTACGCCCCTGAGAGGATGGTAGAGTTTGGGAGGCACCTCAAAGGACATCTAGCTCAACCCCCTTCCCCCCGGGCAGGAAGTTGGCAGCTACAGCATCCCTGCTGGGTCGTCTTCCAGTTGCTGATCAAAAAGATCATTCCTTCAACCTGCAGTCTGAAATAGCCTGGTCTTCTTTGAACGCCCCATTCTGTCGAATGTGTAGACCATATATGTCCACTTGATCACTTAGATCTCTGGAACTGACACTGCTAAGAAAGGAGTCAAGTGATGCTCATTCCGTAAGAAACCGAACTTTTAGTGTGCCAGTTCCCACACTTTGGAACTCCTCGCCTATTGACACAAAGCGACCACCTTCACTGTGCTGTTTTGGGCACCTGCTAAAAGCATTCTTGTTTTAGCAAGCCTACCCTGGTATGTAAAAAGTTGGCATGTGTTTTAATCTGTTTTTAGCTAACCATTGATTTGATTTTTTTTTTAATTGCTGTTTGAAACTGGTTTGGGTTTTTTTTTTACTGTTGATGTTATTGTTTTGTTCTTTTTGCAAATTGCTTTGGGTCCCCCCCTTACAATCCAGCTGTATGCCAATTTTATAAAAAAATAAAACAAAGAAATAAAGAGAACTGTCCTGCTCATTATGCAGAATAAGGCGGGAGAATCCTGACTTTCGCACGTGAGGAGGGGAGGTCATCACTATTAATGTTCCTCTCTGTAAAAACACAAAACACAAAAACACAAGCTCATTGTAAGAAAGGTCTGGCATAGCTCCATCCCTGATATCCATGCAAAGAGCTTCTTACATGAGTGAGCATTGGAAAAATTGATGCCTCCCCCTGCAATCCGAAGTGGTACGGTCCAGAAGGGCCTCATCCTTCCCCCATACTCTGTGCAATGCATAGAACAGCCCTGAGCTAAGAGCGAAAACAAAGAAGCAGAAGACAGAAAAATCCTATTCCTGGCACTCGAGAGCCACGGTTTGGAGTAGGTACACATGGTAATAACTTTTTAATAATAACTTAATTGATAATTTGCCCCCCCTGCCAAGACACTCAAGGCGCTTACACAAACAATTAAAATATGATTGCAATAAATAAACAGCAATAATTAAAACATCATAAAACAGACAGCAGCCGCGCCAAGGCAAATATGAGAAAACAAAAACAGGATGGTTGAGGAAGACGTTTTGGTGAGGAGAAGATTCTCCTACGAATTCATCTTCCAAATCTCCCGTTGCCGTTACATCCAAATTCTCCCGTGAAGCTTTTTCTGCAGTTGCAAAGATTTTGGCAGCCTGGCAGCCATTAGGAAAGGGGTGCATTTTAAAACCACCGTAAATTAGCCAGAGTTTTGCAAAATATAATAATAATGCGGCTTCCGCTTTAATTGGAATAAATCCCAGACGCGGAAAAGGAAGGCTATGAGACTGTGTAGTGCGTTACACCCTCTCTGACAAAGCAGAATTTGCAATATTTACCCACCCAACCTGCCCGTTCCTTCCCTAGAAACCTTGGCTACTGTTTGTAGGTGGGGAGACAGAAGGACAACAGAGAATCCCACTTGAAGTGATACCAGCCATCAAGTGATACCATGGAATGTGCACTAATATTCTAACTTCTGTAGGGAAGTTGTTGTTGTTGTTGTTGTTGTTGTTGTTGTTGTGTCGTATGGCCACCCTTTTTATCCTCACAAGAACCCCGTGAAACAGGTTAGGCTGAGAGGAAGCGACTGACCCATATTCCCCTAGTAAGCTTCCTGGGGGACCATGGTCCCTGGCTAAGGAGGGACTTGAACCTGGTTATAGGCCAATGCACTAACCACTGTACCACATTGCCTCACTCCTCTCAATCTTCAGATTCAAGTTGATCTGATTTCTAGAGCTCGCTTACTCTTCGATAAGGTCCTAGAAAAGGACGCGGGTGGCGTTGTGGTCTAAACCACAGAGCCTAGGGTTTGCCGATCGGAAGGTCGGCGGTTCGAATCCCCGCGATGGGGTGAGCTCCCGTTGCTCAGACCCTGCTCCTGCCAACCTAGCAATTCAAAAGCACATCAAGACTTCCGGCGGCGACGCCATTGCGGGTGGTCGTGGGCTGCTTCGGCTGCGAAGCGCCCAGTCCATCCCGGGGGTTGGAGCCCCGCTACCGCAAAGCGGGGCTCCGGTGGGGTGCGGGAAGAGCGTCCCGCACCCTGGGCTCCCCGGCTGTGCCCGCTGTGGCTCCGAACCCTTCCCTCGCTCCCCCTGTAAAGGGGGAGTGGGGGTGAAGGGGCAACGGAGCCGGGCTATAGGGGACATGCCCCAACCGGGATGTAAATGCGGCGACAAATCCCGTGACGAGCGTCTAAGTTCTACCTGTCTTTAACGATCTAAAAGAACCCGGTGGTTGTGAGTATTTGATTGACTTTTATATTTTTGCAACGATCCGGGGAAAGAGGAAAGGGAGCCTGCCTCTTTCCCTTCGGGAGAAAGAAAGAAAATAACCAGTTTAAGTGACTGCTGCTACAATAATGGATACAAAGTGTTTGAAATTTGAAGACTGAGACTGCTGAGATTTCCCTCTGGGGATTAAGTGGGTAGAAAATATCTCCGTTTAAAAGTTTTGGTCTTTACGCTCTGGCTTCAGAAAAATGGCGATGGAAAATTTGGACTGACGTGGGAAACAATTGAAACAAAGGAAGGAAGAGACAGGAACTGAAATTTGACACTCACCCCTTCCCCCAACATGCTGCACTTTGTGCTTCAACTTGTTTTGAACTCTGGACTAACGGACAAAGAAATGCTTACTGTCTTGAAACTGGAACTGCTTAATCGGAAATTGAAAGTCTTGAGTGGGATAATAAATAAAAAGAATTTACTTTCCACAGAGGAGGCTTTTCAAAAGTTTTATACAATCGAAGAATACCTTGGCAGAGAGTTAGAAGGGATGCTTGAAGGATGGTTGGAAATGGCTGGGCGACTCCGGGAAAAAGACCCGTTCTTTGGGGGTGGCAGCCCCGGAACGGTAAAATTTGCAATATCCAGTCCCCGAGGTGGGAGCTCGGGGGCAAGGGACATGGAATTAAGATATCTACAAGAAGAAGAAGTATGGTACAAAGAAACGGAGGAGCCCAGAAGAGAGGTGATGAGTATCCTGATGCTCGATGCAAGGTTTGTGCTTAATGTTGTCTGGATCTGTGGACAATTGGGAAAAGAAGATAAATGGAAGATTGGTTCCGGCGAAAGACAGAGAAAGACAATGGACAGAGGGGGTGTGGGGTGAAGCATTAATTGTAAATCTAAATGGTCTGTTATGGTATCTGAAATCGGAGGGTGAAGGTTGTTAATTATAAGTTTATAGTGAATAAGTAAGGAGATATTGAGATTTTATGTTAATAGCAGCATGATAAAGGAAAGAAGAAATAAGTTTAGATTTTTTGAGAATATTTTGTTAAGATTTATGATAAAGTAAGATGATTAAGATGATTGTTTTATTTTTAACTAAAGTTAATTTTTAGAGAAAAGTTGTTATAAAAAAAGAAGATTGATTTAAAACCGAAGGTGAATAGGCAGGGGAAGTCATGTGTCAAGATTCGAAACAAGAATTTTTTTTTTTATGGATATAAGTAAGAAGAAAAATCCTGGCTATGTTTGTATTTCTGTTATATATGTTGGTGTGGGTGGGGTTTATGTTGTGTTATGAAAAATGCCAATAAATTCTTATTAAAAAAAAAAAAAGCACATCAAAGTGCAAGCAGACAAATAGGTACCTCTCCGGCGGGAAGGTAAACGGCGTTTCCGTGCGCTGCTCTGGTTTGCCAGAAGCGGCTTAGTCATGCTGGCCACATGACCCAGAAGCTGTACGCCGGCTCCCTCGGCCAGTAAAGCGAGATGAGCGCCGCAACCCCAGAGTCGTCCGTGACTGGACCTAACAGTCAGGGGTACCTTTACCTTTTTAAAGGTCCTATTAATGGTGGTTGGGTGGTTGTTTATTTCTGTCCTCCCTGGTCTCTGGGTTTCTTTCCTTTTTTAAAAAAAGAGTCATCGCCCTACCTCACACAGAGAAGGCAAAGCAGCCCCCTGGGACCGCTTTGAAAATGTAGAAACTTCAGTCAACATTTATCGACTCTGAACAACAATTTGCAGCTTTACTGCCATCTCCCTGAGTTTTCCGAGGGGACGCATTTTGTTGCAGAGAACCAGTTCCCATCTTTTAAAGACCCGAAACCCCAAGGAGCTTTCTTTTGGGGGGAGTTGGGGGGAAAGGAGGGGGTGGGCAAATCATTGCCGCTTCAGGAACGCTCCATTTTCAAACATATATGCACACGCAACTCTCGTGGGATCGAGATTGTTTCCCCAGACGCAGCACCAAGTTCCAAGGGAGCCTTGTGGAGATGAGATGAACAATTCCTTTTGAGAAAATGTTATTGTTCTCCTTTCTATCCCCACTCCCTGGGAAACCACACCAGAATGACTACAGAGTGCCAAAAGATGCTGGTTTTAAGGACCATAACTTTCTCTTTAGTAAGAGGTGATCTGGTAGAAGCTTATAACATTTTGTATGGCATGGAGACTGCGGATAAGGTTTCTCTCTCTTGTAACACTGAAACTCGCAGCTGAATGGTAGAAGCTTCAGGACACATTAAAACAGGCATGTCCAAAGTCCGTTTCGGGGGCCTGCTTAATCCGGCACCTGTGGCAGTTTATTTCCTGGAGTGAAATCCTAAAAAAAAATAATTCTCCACAACTTCAATCCTTAAAAAAGCCACTGTGCCTCTTGGGCTTGCCGATCTGAAGGCTGGCAGTTCGAATCCCTGCGACGGGGTGAGCTCCTGTTGCTCTGTCCCTGCTCCTGCCAACCTAGCAGTTCGAAAGCACAAGTGCAAGTAGATAAATAGGTACGTAAAGGTAAAAGGTTTGCGCTCTGGTTTCCACCGCTGCGCGGGTAGAGGTAAACAGCATTCATGACCGTGCGCTCTGGTTTCGTCATCACGTGTTCCCGTTGCGCCAGAAGCGGTTTAGTGACTGCTGCTGGCCACCCATGTGAAACCTTTGACTGGATGTCTGTGGACAAACGCCGGCTGCCCTCACCTGAAAGAAGATGAGGACCTAAACCCCAGGCCACCCACCAGGGTGACGTTACAGGCTTCGCAGAGGTCCTTTACCTGGCCAACAAGGGTGACGTCAGGCTTAGAAGGCTCTCTCAGCTCATCTTAGGATGAGTAGATGAAGAAAGACATGGAACAGCATCAGGAGCATAGGAAGAGCAGGGGTCTGAAACCAAGGGAAATTGTGACTTTCTCATTGCAGGTCCTTGAGGTATATACAGGTGAAACTTGAAAAATTAGAATATCGTGGAAAGGTTCATTTCTTTCAGTAATTCAACTTAAAAGGTGAAACTAATATATGAGATAGACTCATGACATGCAAAGCGAGATATGTCAAGCCTTTATTTGTTATAATTGTGATGATTATGACGTACAGCTGATGAGAACTCCAAAGTTGAAATTGTTAATTTGGGGTTCTCATCGTCCCTTGTTGGCCAACCTGCATTAAGAAGGTGAGATGTCACATTGTCTAACATTCCCACTAACATATCAGAATGAATACTCATTAAACAGACAATGTCATCTGATCTGCCTGCGGGGGGGGAAATGGAATGAATATTCATTAAATGGGGCTGTGCTTAGAAAAACCCCATCAGAGTTGTGGCCCCAGTTTGTAAATCCAAATAGGACCCAATCTGAACTCATTCTGACCCACCCTGGATCCAAATCTGGTTCAGGATCTGGCAATTACTAATTTCCAGAAATCCCACCTTGCCAGCATCACTTGGGAAGACAGGCAAACTACTGCCAGTGTACTGGAAGAAGCAAAGATCACCGGTTTTGAAGCAATGATTCTTCAACACCAGCTTCGTTGGACTGGTCATGTTGTGCGGATGCCTGATGATCGTCTTCCAAAGCAACTACTCTATTCCGAACTTAAAAATGGAAAGCGTAATGCTGGTGGTCAACAAAAGAGGTTTAAAGACTGTCTCAAGGCAAATCTTAAAAAATGTAGTATAAACACTAACAATTGGGAAATACTGGCCTGCGAGCGCTCCAGCTGGAGAACAGGCTTTACCAAAGGTGTCATGGGTTTTGAAGACACTTGAACTCGGGACGCAAGGGAGAAATGTGCGAAGAGGAAGGCATGCTTGGCAAATACACACCGTGATCAACACCCACCCGGAAACCTATGTCCCCACTGGAAGGACGTGTGGATCCAGAATTGGCCTCCACAGTCACTTACGGACTCACTGTTAAAACCTTGTTTATGGAAGACAATATTACTCAGCTACGAGTGATCGCCAAAGAAGAGGAGGAGGAGGAGGAGGAGGAGGAGGAGGAGGAGGAGGAGGAGGAGGAAGTGGAAATAAAAATATTGTGTAAAATCAAGAAGGAAATGCACTGTGGTTTGCAACTGGAAATATTAGGAGTTGTCTCACCTGTGCCCCCACCTTCTTTTGACTGTGGACTCACCTGCCAGTGGCATACTGGCATGTGGTTTTGCCAGAGGACCCATAAGGTTTGCAACTGTACTGCTGAAAAAAGTTTTCCCATTTCTGTTCTGGATGAAAAAAAGGGGCTACAGAGCAGAGCTCCATGCATTTCATTAATTCCACACAAATTCAGAATTTCTCTTGTTCTTTTTTTTTTAAGTTTCTAGTCCTCATGTTTGCAAAAAAAACCCAACCCACAAAAAAAATACATTTGTTCTGTAATCTCCGAGGTTGGCGGGATGGCTAAGCAGGATTTCAGTGGTCTGGGGAAATTCAATCTCCCTGGCAGAAAGGCAAAGGCAAATGATTCAAATTTATGCAGATTTAATTAATTTATGCAGCTCACTCGCGACAACTTTTCTCAGCCCAAAGTGCTGAGATGCCAAAGTTTATTTTAAAGTGTGGAGTACACACAGCCCTGCTCATGTTCCATTTTGGGGTTTTAGAAATGGGAAGACAAAAGGTGCAGAATTTATTTTATGACAAATCCTAGAGGGAAATTATTCAGAGTAATAAAATAAAGAGGAATTATAAATGAGGAAGAGGAACGGATGAAATATGGAATAAATTACGAGAAAGGAGGAAGGCTCCCATTTGTAAAAGAAACCAAAGACCTGCCTTAAGAAAATTACAATCACAGCAGCCCCTGCTTGTTAAATATTGGAAGGAGGGAGAGTTTATCGCAAAATAAGAACTAAATCATAAATAGGAAAAAAATGGATTGGGCTAAAATGTAATGCTAGGATGGGGGTGTTTTGAATTTTCTAGACATTTTCTTGAAGATCTAGGCCAGGTATACTGTGAGTCCTTGCAAGCAGCGAAAAAGGACAAGATGTAATAACTGGGGTTCAGCTTCTTTCTTTCTTTCTTTCTTTCTTTCTTTCTTTCTTTCTTTCTTTCTTTCTTTCTTTCTTTCTTCCTTCCTTCCTTCCTTCCTTCCTTCCTTCTTTCTTTCTTTCTTTCTTTCTTTCAACTATAACTATTATGGTTCTTGTTATTTGGATCTGGCACTGTTACAGTTGCAACACAATACCCGTTCCCCATTTGTAAGAACTCAATCTTTTAGTGGGGTGGCATTTACCCAATGGAACTCCCTGCCTATTGACATCAGGCCGGCTCCTTCAACTGTACTCTTTTCAGCACCTTCTATAAAAACATTTTTATTTAGGCAAGCTCATCCAGATGGTTAGAAAGTTGATATGAGGTTTGGTGTATTGCTATTTTAAACTTTTCGAAAGTCTTAAATGTTTGTTACCAACTTTTCCCAGTAGTGATTTTATCGTTTCATCTCTCCCCCACCCCCTTTTTGTAACCTGCTTTGAGGTTCTTTACAACCAAGCAGTGCATAAATTCTATGAAAGAAACAAACAGATAAATTGTTGCTGTTTTACTGTAAATTAGAAAAGGAAAAGCGGCAAAACAACACACAACAGATCATCAGTCCAGAGCCTTCCCACTATGGTGCAATGTATTGTTGTTGTTGTTCGGTCGTTCAGTCGTGTCCGACTCTTCGCGACCCCATGGACCAGAGCATGCAAGGCCTGTTGTCTTTGTCCATGGAGTTTTCTTGGCAGGGATACTGGAGTGGCTTGCCAGTTCCTTCTCCAGGTGGATCACATTTAGTCTAAACTCTCCGCTATGACCTGTCCATCTTGGGTGGCCCTGCATGGCATAGCTCATAGCTTCCTTGAGTTATTCAAGCCCCTTCGCCACGACAAGGCAGTGGTCCGTGAAGGAGGCAATGTATTCTACTTCTACTTAAATGCTACTCATAATTTCTAAATTTGCATCTATATAGGGTTGCCATATTTCAAAAAGAGAAAGTCCAAACACTAAAGCTGTTGAGCATTTTTTGCTCAGCTTTTTTCTTTTCTTTTTTTTGCGAAATCTACCAAAAAATAATAATCAAGAAATTCGGCAAAATCTATTCTTCTAAATTGGGTTGCCATACTTCCGGGTTTCCCCGGGGACTTCAGCATTTTCTGCTGAAACATTTCTGAAACAAACTGCGAGGCACAGCCAGCCTTCAGAATTTGCAGCTCTCCGAATTTTGCAACATCCTCCTCCAGATAAGCAATGTGTACAAAATTGTATCAATGGTGGTAGTGCGTGCATTAAAAATGCATATATTAGCGGAAATCATGTTTGAAAATGCAATATACTGGGGAAAACGGGTTTACAAAAAATGTATATATTAATGCTGGAATAACATACAAAAATGTGTTGATTATGAAAAAAGTGCATCAAAATTGGTGAATTTCCATGTGGACATTTGTTTTTTGTTTTGTTTTTTTAAATGCAAACTGATGTGGAGATTTGGGAAACAGAACATAAAGCTGTAAAAAAAATGAGAAACTCTGAAAAGCTGAAATGTTCAGATCCACCCATCATTATGCCCCCGTCTAAACAAACACACACACACCACACACACACACACACTCTGCACCTCACCGTCCCAGTTTTTATATAATTCTCATTTGTGTCTCTGACAAAATGCCTCCACGATGCCAACCCCCCCCCCTATTGACCGTCCTAAATGTTTCTGATTTTGACTTTAGGGAGATGGTTCTGTGGAAAGAAATAAAAGTGGATCCCCTCGGCTGCAAGAGAAGCGTTTCAAGTCTACTAATAAAGTTTACCCAGAGGGAGAGAGGGAGAGCGGGAGAGATAACTGTTTTGTTCCAGGAGAATCCTTTGGAGAGGCTCCTTTAGCCGCAGGTGCAAGAGGAGAAGAGGAGCGGGGAAGCCCTTTATTTAGACCGGTCACCGTCTCCGGGTGTCGCCAGTGGCAGGGGGAAGCTGGTCCCGAGCCCACAGCCCCAGCTGTCACTCTGAGCGATGAATTACATGCTATAAGAAGGTGTTGACAGGAGCAGCTGGACTTCGGAGAGTGATGAAAAGGGAGCAAAATTCATTCTGAGTTCAGGCAGACCGGCTTGTTAGGGAAGAGGGGAGGCCGCAGCAGCAGCAGAAGTGCTCCACCTCCTGGTCAAGAGAGGGACGGACGCCCTTCGTCCCCACAGAGGAAGAGCCTGCAGCTGGATCAGGCCAGTGGCTCATCTGGTCCAGCGTCCTGCTCTTACAGTCGCCAACCAGATCCCTGCGGGAAATCGGCAAGCAAGACCCGAGCACCAGAAGCCTTCTCCTCTCCCGTGATTTCCTGCAACTGGTATTCGGAAGCATTATTGCCTCCAACCGTGGAGTCTGCAGAGCATGGCCATCGTTGGTAGCCACATCCTCGTAGCGCTGCGGCAATAAAACTGCGGGCACATATGCAAAAGCTAAGCAGGGTCCGCTATGGTTTCAAATTGGATGGGAGACCGTGCGTTGAGATTCCTGCATTGCAGGGGGTTGGAATAGATGAGCCTCAGTGTGTCTTCCCACTCTACAGTTCTATGATTCCTCCATGAATTTGTCCAATCTTCTTTTAAAGCCATCCAAGTTGCTGGACCATAAAGAAGACTGATCGCCGAAGAATGGATGCTTTTGAATTATGGTGCTGGAGGAGACTCTTGAGAGTCCCATGGACTGCAAGAAGATCAAACTTATCCATCCTTAAAGAAATCAGCCCTGAGTGCTCACTGGAAGGACAGATCCTGAAGTTGAGGCTCCAGTACTTTGGCCACCTCATGAGAAGAGAAGACTCCCTGGAAAAGACCCTGATGTTGGGAAAGATGGAGGGCACAAGGAGAAGGGGACGACAGAGGACGAGATGGTTGGACAGTGTTCTCGAAGCTACCAACATGAGTCTGACCAAACTGCGGGAGGCAGTGGAAGACAGGAGTGCCTGGCGTGCTCTGGTCCATGGGGTCATGAAGAGTCGGACACGACTGAACGACTGAACAACAACAACAACAAGTTGGTGACCATCACCTCCTCTTGCGGGAAACAAATTCCATAGCTTAACTCTCTGCCGTGTGAAGAAGTTTCTTTTATCTGTCCCGAATCTTCCAACACTCACCTTCTTCTTCTTCTTTTGAATGCTTTATTGGTCGAAATCTTTATAGCAGAAGTGTACAATAGATATTAAAGGCAAAATGAAAAACAAAAACTAAAGTCGTTCATTCTTTAACTAATGCTTGCTTTGTACAGCCATTTGTGATTAAATTTGACAAGACCTCCGATCTTCCCCTTGCATTTCCGATTTAAATGCCTTAAATACGTGCTTAAACTTTACTTTCTCCGTATTATTTGACTTACTATAAATTTTGTTTTATACAGTTATCGTATTTACACACTGAAGCTCAATCAAAACCTGCCAACGGATTGATCTTTTGTCAATGTTCTTTTACATAAACTCTGTATGTATCCCACTCTCTGGAAGTGTTTTCCTCTGTAACGTCTCTTAATCTTGTTGATAATCTCACCAGTTCTGTGTACTCTCTTAATTTATTTTGCCAGTCTGATTTAGATGGGATATCCTCTCCCTTCCGATCTTTTACGATTAGGATTCTGGCAGCGACTGTAACATATATAAAGACTCTCCTGTATTTTGGGGGGATTTCGTTTCCCATAATTCCTAGCAGGAAGGCTTCAGGTTTTTTAGGGAAGGAGCATTTGAACATTTTCTTCATCTCGTTATAAACCATTTCCCAAAATTGCCTCATCTTTTTTGCAGTTCCACCACATGTGCATCCATGTGCTCAGCTTCTTGGGGGCGTGCGCAAGTTCTATTTTTATGAGAGAAAAAGACCCTTTTTGTGGACTGTGATCCTTAGTCCCAAACTCTGGAGTCACTGCTGGGAGGAACGTTTTAACAAACTGGACTGGTTTAACAATCGATTCTCTTCGCAGGGAACTCCGGAAGTTGTAGCTCTGTGAGGGGAACGGGTGCTTTCTAACACGTCTCTCTCAGCACCCTTAACAAATTACAGGTCCCATAATCCTTTGGGGGAAGCCATGGCTGTTGAAAGTAGAATAAGGGTGCTTTAAATGCATGGTAGGAATGTGGCCTTACTCCTGTATCATATTGCAATGAATTTCCGAGCACAATTCAAAGTGTTGGTGCTGAACTTTAAAGCCCTAAACGGCCTCGGTCCATTATACCTAAAGGAGCGTCTCCACCCCCATCATTCAGCCCGGACACTGAGGTCCAGTGCCGAGGGCCTTCTGGCGGTTCCCTCGCTGCGAGAAGCCAAGTTACAGGGAACCAGGCAGAGGGCCTTCTCGGTAGTGGCACCCGCCCTGTGGAACGCCCTCCCACCAGATGTCAAAGAGAAAACCAACTACCAGACTTTTAGGAGACATCTGAAAGCAGCCCTGTTTAGGGAAGCTTTTAATGTTTAATAGATTATTGTATTTTAACATTCTGTTGGAAGCCGCCCAGAGTGGCTGGGGAAACCCAGCCAGATGGGCAGGGTATAAATAATATTATTATTATTATTATTATTATTATTATTATTATTATCATGGGGAGAGTGCCTAGGGCCAGATAAAGATACAATGCTACCTCTAGTTGCAGACACGATCGGTTCCAGGGTGCCGTTCGCGCCCCGAAAAGTCCGCAACTAGAGCAGTGCTTCTGTGCAAGCACAGAGCGTGACAGAGCTCTTCTGTGCACGTGCGCAGCGAAACCCGGAAGTAAACACTTCCGGGTTTGCCGCATTCGCAAGCCGAAAAGACGCAACATGAACCTATCGCAACATGAGGTGTGACTGTATCTGAAGGGCCACTTAGGAACTGAGGGCAGAGGTTCTCCACCTCTTCTGTAGAGGCTGAGCTGCTATTCATACCTGAATTACAGAACATGTATTATAATTGAACATGCATACTTTGTTTCAGCCCAAGATCTCCGTGCTGAAGGGAGATACCATGTTTCAAAGAGATAAGCAAAAAAAAAAAAAAAAAAAAAAAAAATCCCAAATGAGCAGGTTAAATCGAAGGTCTCACTTTGCTGGTCAGTGCTCACACCAATCCTAGGTTATCCTGTCCATTTTTATTATGATAATTCACCTTGTCGGGGGTTTTTCTTTTCTCTTCTATTTAATAAATGATTTTTAAATAATGCGGTTCACCATCTGGAGAATGTTAGTTAATAAACAAACAAAAACAGCATTAATTATAAAACAAGGATCACGTGGGCTTCCAGGTCCACCATTTGCTGAAGGACTGCATTGAATAGCTGCGCAATTCAATTTTTCAGGGCATGCGGTCAAGATGTATGCCCTCCCCAGTTCCTTAGATGTGCCCGTTGCCACCTTTTTCAAAAGCCACTGCTGCTACTTTCATGAAGATTTTCTGCTTCTGATTAAATGAATTTTTTTAAAAGTCCAGTAGCACCTTAGAGACCAACTAAGTTTGTTCTAACTTAGTTGGTCTCTAAGGTGCTCCTGGACAATTTTTTAATTTGTTTCGACTGCGTCAGACCAGCACGATTACCTTCCAGAATCTAGAATCATGTTTCTGATTAGTACATCTTTCTCCTTTCCAGAGTGATCCCAGCCTATCAGGGAGCCCATACTGAGCAGAACGATGTCACAATGTCATGTAGTCAGTCCTGGGTGGCTATGTCCCAGTGTCACTTAGAGCAAATGAATTTGAGTTACAGTGCTACCTTGGTTTACGAACTTAATCCGCTCCGGAGGTCCGTTCTTAAACAAAACCGTTCTTAAACCGAGGCACACTTTCCCCAATGAGGCCTCCCACCGCCAGTGCCCTTCCACCATTCAGATTCCGTTCTTAGACCAAGGACACTATTTCTGGTTTTGCAGAGTTCGTAAACCAAATCATTCTTAAACCAGACTGTTCTTAAATCGAGGTACCACTGTATTATAGCTGGGACAATGTTTCCTCTGTCATTCTAGCCTGCTGGAGATCAACTTATAGTCATAGAATCATGGAATCATAGAGTTGGAAGAGACCACAAGGGCCATCCAGTCCAACCCCCTGCCAAGCAGGAAACACCATCAAAGCATTCCTGACAGATGGCTGTCAAGCCTCTGCTTAAAGACCTCCAAAGAAGGAGACTCCACCACACTCCTTGGCAGCAAATTCCACTGTCCAACAGCTCTTACTGTCAGGAAGTTCTTCCTAATGTTTAGGTGGAATCTTCTTTCTTGTAGTTTGAATCCATTGCCCCGTGTCCGCTTCTCTGGAGCAGCAGAAAACAACCTTTCTCCCTCCTCTATATGACATCCTTTGATATATTTGAACATGGCTATCATATCACCCCTTAACCTTCTCTTCTCCAGGCTAAACATACCCAGCTCCCTAAGCCGTTCCTCATAAGGCATCGTTTCCAGGCCTTTGACCATTTTGGTTGCCCTCCTCTGGACACGTTCCAGCTTGTCAGTATCCTTCTTGAACTGTGGTGCCCAGAACTGGACACAGTATTCCAGGTGAGGTCTGACCAGAGCAGAATACAGTGGTACTATTACTTCCCTTGATCTAGATGCTATACTCCAGAATTGCATTGGCTTTTTTAGCTGCTGCATCACACTGTTGACTCATGTCAAGTTTATGGTCTACCAAGACTCCTAGATCCTTTTCACATGTACTGCTCTCAAGCCAGGTGTCACCCATCCTGTATTTGTGCCTTTCATTTTTTTTGCCCAAGTGTAGTACTTTACATTTCTCCCTGTTAAAATTCATCTTGTTTGCTTTGGCCCAGTTCTCTAATCTGTTAAGGTCATTTTGAAGTGTGATCCTGTCCTCTGGGGTATTAGCCACCCCTCCCAATTTGGTGTCATCTGCAAACTTGATCAGGATGCCCTCAAGCCCATCATCCAAGTCATTGATAAAGATGTTGAATAAGACTGGGCCCAAGACAGAACCCTGTGGCACCCCACTAGTCACTTCTCTCCAGGATGAAGAGGAGCCGTTAATGAGCACCCTTTGGGTTCAGTCAGTCAGCAAGGCCTATCCAGGGCAATACTTTCTGAGCAGTTGATTTATTATTATTATTATTATTATTATTATTATTATTATTATTATTATTATTATTTTGCAAACTGCTCCTTAAACTCAGCTCTACATGGGAGTCAGATCATTACATACATGGACTGATGGTTCCCATTCCATGCCAAAAAGCCAGTGGTAATTTAAAAGCCACATTTCCCCAGATGTCAGCAATACCCACATCCTGCAATAAAACATTGACAATTGTGTGGCTAACAATAATTAGCTAGCATGGTCCTTGGCCCTGTGATTACAAAAAGAAGAAAGTAAAACAGAAACAAACAAACAAAAAAAAATCCCAGTGAATTTAATGTGTGGAGATGTTTGAGGACAAAGAGCATCCATCTGGGATTGTTCCAAAAGCCCGAACATAACAAGAAGGGTTTGTTTGGGTGGGGTGGGGAGAAAGAGAAAAACAGTCTTGGCACGTCTCAAAAGTTGGCAGGAAGAAAAGAGTGTAAATACTTCTTTGCCTTGCTGCATCCCTGATCAACTCTGTTCTCCCTCCTTTCAGCCTTTTCTCTAGTCTTTGGGAAAAGGGAATGGGCGCATAATATTTTGGAACATGGCAGGGGTTCAAAGAATGCTGATTGCTGCAGGTCCCTCACACAAGGGTTTGTCAACATTAGGGTGAACACTCCATACATTCGGAACCCTTTTTAAAAACAAACAAGCAAAAGGCTGAAAAGTAATTGGTCCACAAAAAGGCAAAGAGTGTGTGTGTGTGGGGGGGGATACCAACATAGGCCCCCTTTCAGCAGCGGCATAGGAAGGCTTTTCACCACCTGGGGCGTCGGCATGGAGGCACCCCCCTGGGGGCAGGGCGTCATGGCGCGTATGTCGTGATGCCATGATGCACCGGATGCACTGCGAATGCCCGGAATTTCTGGGCATGCGTAGTGGATCCGGTGGGTTGGGAAGCCCCACGACCCGCTGCTCGCTTGCCGCGCGAGCAGCAGTGCCAGCCGGATGCATCCGGGCCGGCTCTGCTGCTCCTGCAGTGAGCCGGCGAGTGAGCGGTGGGTCGTGGGGCTGCCCCGTCTGGACGTGGTGCCGGGTGGCAGAGAAGGGGCCGAGGAGTGTCACCCCCCCTCCCCTGGAACCCGGGGCGCAGGACCCCCTATGCCCAGCCTTTCCTAGGCCCCGCCCACTGCCTTTCAGTGCAGAGCAGAAGTCTGAGAAAGAATTCAGAAAGACTTTTTGATCCTACATTCTTTGTAATATTCTATCCTGACCATAGAAAGTAAGAAGAGCCTACTGGACCAGGTCATTGGCCCATCTAATCCAGCAGTGGCCAATCACATACTCCATTGGGAAACTGTAGACAGCAGTCTCGGTGAAGCATCCTAGGTCCTGGACTGGCTCCGCCTACCCAGGCTTCCCATTGGATCCTTCTGGGCAGGAAGGATGATAAATGGGATTCCTGTTCCAGCAGTGAGGGCGGGTAAACTGTGTGATACTCCCTTGGCCACCCACCCACTTAAGATCACCAATGTT
The DNA here is from genome assembly GCA_900245905.1 of Lacerta viridis. Classification (NCBI taxonomy): domain Eukaryota; kingdom Metazoa; phylum Chordata; class Lepidosauria; order Squamata; family Lacertidae; genus Lacerta; species Lacerta viridis. The sequence continues at coordinate 909,970 of OFHU01003749.1, read as the reverse complement.
GAAGCAGAAACGTACTGGGAGCCAATGTAGGTCTTTCAGGACTGGTGTTATGTGGTCTCGGCGGCCGCTCCCAGTCACCAGTCTAGCTGCCGCATTCTGGATTAGTTGTAGTTTCCGGGTCACCTTCAAAGGTAGCCCCACGTAGAGCGCATTGCAGTAGTCCAAGCGGGAGAGAACCAAAGCATGATAAAAGATGATTAAAAGTCTGCAAGCCAAGGCCCATGAGGAATGGTTGAAGGAGCTGGGTATGTTTAGCCTGGAGAAGAGGAGACAGAGGTGATATGTTCACCATCTTCAAATATCGGAAGGGCTGTCACATGGAAGGTGGAGCAAGCTTATTTCCTGCTGCTCCAGAGGGTAGGACCTGACCCACTGGATTCAAGTTAGAAGAAAGGAGATTCCAACATCAGGAATAACTTTCTGATAGTAAGAGCCGTTGGACGGTGGACAGACTCCCAGGACCGGTGCTAGGGTTTCTTGCGCCCTAGGAGAGACCACCTTCTGGCGCCCCCGCTGCCCGCCCCCGCCAAAGCCTGCTTTAGCGGGAGGTGGGGGGGTGGAGAGGCAAGCAGCAGTTTCTCTGCTGTAGCGGAGAAGCTGCTGCTTGCCCGTCCTGCCCCCCGCCAAAGCCTGCTTTAGCGGGAGCTGGGGGGTGGTGTAGGGGGCAAGCAGCACCTCTCTGCTACAGCGGAGAAGCTGCTGCTAGCCCGTCCCGCCCCCCCCTGCCCAAGCCTGGCCAGCGCCCCCTCCATTTTGGCGCCCTAGGCAATTGCCTAGTTCACCTTAATGGACGCGCCGGCCCTGCAGACTCCCTCAGAACATGGTGGACTCTTCTTCATTGGAGGGTTTTAAGCACAGGTTGGATGGCCATCTGTCAAGATATTTTTGGCTGTGATTCCTGCATTGCAGGGAGTTGGACTGGGTGACCCTTGGGGATCCATTCCCAACCATTCTATAAATCCATCCTAAGCAAGGGTGTCTGTTACATCTAAACAAGCCCTCCTGCAACTCTGTTGTTCTATTACTCTCTCTAATTTTTTTTTATCCATGGCAAAGCACTAAGCAAACGGCTCTTCATTGAATTATCCTTTCCATCCTGCTTGGAATTCACCTTCCATACTAAAAGGGGGAGGGGGGGCAATCTTCCTCTTGCAAGAATATTAAAATCTCATCATTCGCTATTCAGTTATTGTTTTCTCATTATAGATGTGTTTATTTTTAAGTCGCTTGCGCAGAATTGGGAGTTTGTTTTAAATACTAAGCATAGTTTGTTGTTGTTTTTTCTTAGGCGGAATGAAAAATGCAAAGTTTTTTTTTAAACAAAGAATAGGACCTTCTTATAGGCATTCAGCGAGAGTGAGCCAAATCCCAGGGATTTTAAATTGCAAAGGTAAGTGGCAAATCAAATCAAATAAATAAAAAATAAACACAAGCTGCAGATGAACTAAATACCAAATGTAATTCTAACAGCAGCTCAGCATAACATCTCACGTACCACAATCTCCTTTGAAGGTCTCATGTCTTTGGAAATGGGTTGGTGTTTTTTTTTAATCATTCCTGCCTCTGAATACAATGAGAATTCAGGGTTAGCTGAACTTTTTGTTGTCTACGTTCTGGTTAACGGCTAGGTTAGATTACGGCAATGTGTTACCTGTGGGGCTGTCTCTGAAGACGGTCCATAAACTTCTGCTGGTGCAGAATTGCTCGCCAGGGCAAGATGCTCTGAGCACATAATGCTCTGAGAGCTCTACCTATCTTTTAAATCAGAACCAGTGAAGGCCGTGTGAGTGCCTGGAGGTGGTTGGAGGATGGATGGCAGCTAACAGATTGAGGTTGAATCCTGACAAGACAGAAGTACTGTTTTGGGGGGACAGGGGGCGGGTGGGTGTGGGGGACTCCCTGGTCCTGAATGGGGTAACTGTGCCCCTGAAGGACCAGGTGCGCAGCCTGGGAGTCATTTTGGACTCACAGCTGTCCATGGAGGCACAGGTTAATTCTGTGTCCAGGGCGGCTGTCTACCAGCTCCATCTGGTACGCAGGCTGAGACCCTCCCTGCCTGCAGACTGTCTTGCCAGAGTGGTGCATGCTCTGGTTATCTCCCACTTGGACTACTGCAATGTGCTCTATGTGGGGCTACCTTTGAAGGTGACCCAGAAACTGCAATTAATCCAGAATGCGGCAGCTAGACTGGTGACTGGGAGCGGCCGCAGAGATCATATAACACCGGTCCTAAAAGATCTTCATTGGCTCCCAGTACTATTCTGAGCACAGGGGTCCCCAAACTAAGACCCAGGGGCCAGATGCGGCCCAATTGCCTTCTAAATCCGGCCCGCAGACGGTCTGGGAATCAGCGTGTTTTTACATGAGTAGAATGTGTCCTTTTATTTAAAATGCATCTCTGGGTTATTTGTGGGGCCTGCCTGGTGTTTTTACATGAGTAGAATGTGTCCTTTTATTTAAAATGCATCTCTGGGTTATTTGTGGGGCATAGGAATTCGTTCATATTTTTTTCCAAAATATAGTCTGGCCCCCCACAAGGTCTGAGGGACAGTGGACTGGCCCCCTGCTGAAAAAGTTTGCTGACCCCTCCCCTAAACAGTCTCGGCCCAGTATACCAGAAGGAGCGTCTCCACCCCCATCGTTCAGCCCGGACACTGAGATCCAGCGCCAAGGGCCTTCTGGCGGTTCCCTCACTGAAAGTGAAGTTACAGGGAACCAGGCAGAGGGCCTTCTCGGTAGTGGCGCCCTCCCTGTGGAACGCCCTCCCATCAGATGTCAAGGAAATAAGCAACTATCTGACTTTTAGAAGACATCTGAAGGCAGCCCTGTTTAGGGAAGTTTTTTCTTGTTTGATAATAATAATAATAATAATAATAATAATAATAATAATAAAAATTTGTACCTCACCCATCTGGCTGGATTTCCCCAACCACTCTGGTGGTGTTTTACTGTGTTTTTAATATTCTTTCGGAAGCCACCCAGAGTGGGCAGATGGGCAGGGTATAAAATTATCATTATTGTGTTGTTGTTGTTGTTGTTGTTGTTGTTGTTGTTGTTGTTGTTGTTGTTATCATCATTATGCCAATCCTGCTCCCAATTGGTTTCTAGGCCCAATTCAAAGTGCTGGTCTTAAATCATGTTTCTCCAGAGGCCACATACCCCCAGGCACTGTGTTAACCATAGCAAGTGTTTGAAATGTTACCTGACACAGTCACTATGCGGTTCTCAGGGCAATGGCCTCTGCACCTGCTATCTATGTGGTGCAACTGCAGAATCACGTTGAGCAAAATAAGGCTGCACATGCCCATTTCCTCTCATTACTTGGCTCTTTTTTATATGCAGAATTTGAGCTGAGTTGTACTGATTTGGGAGCCGTGGGAAAGCCACTTCCGCCCATGAGCAGGAGGTGGCATTGTGGGCGTCCCGACCCGAGCACGTGTGCAGGGGCTGATACACAGCCCCTGCGCGATTGGCTGGATTCCCGCCGCTCCCCCCCCTGAAGGCCGACCAATCAGGTCGGCTGAGGGGCGTGGCCGGGCATCCCCTTAACTAGGAGACAGCGGGAATCCTTCCCCCTCTCCTTCTCTGCCCCCAGCTGCATCGGTTCTCCCGCCCACCCACCCTTTAGGTTAGCTATTGACCTTGCTATGGTCGCCCCGGTTGGCTGGGGGGCCTGGTAGGACTTTTTCCCATTTGGGCTAGCCAAATTGGTTTTTTTTTTTTGCCTACCTTGTAGCAATTTGTCACAACTTTTGGTTTGGCGGTAGACGCGTAGCTAGCCGCTGGGCTGCCGGGGGCGGCAAGCCAAGCGGCACCCATGGGGGCGGGGTCGCTCCGTGCGCATGACGTCATGACGCATGCGCACGGAACGACGCCTCCGCCCGGGCCAGTTGGCCCGCCCCTCTCCCGCTGCGCTCCGTGAGCGGAGCCGTCCCGGCGAAAGGAGAGGGGTTGGGCCAGCCAGGGGGTGTCATTCCTGAAGTGTCGTCAATGACTGGAGGCAAGAAGTAGGTTCAACATTTCTTTATTTCTGATGCTGTAGGAACTCAAGGGAATGGGGAAAACTGGGGTTTATATAGAAACAGTTATCAAGTGGAGAGAGATACATTTTGGCGGGAGCCAATGGCACGGCTTCCCTCCTGTGGGAGCCAATCCAACAGAGGATCCAAATTCTGCTCCCTGCCTCAGCAAATGGTTGCTGTTCCCGCTGTAACTAGTACATTCAAATAAAGACTGTAAAACGACACAATACATTATGCTAACATCTAGACTGTGTTATTGCTCAATACACAACACCCCCCCACGCTTAGCGGGAATGACACACGAAGTCTTTCAGGAACTGTGGCTTCCTGCGATCTCTACCCGATCGTCTCACCTCTGGTGTTGTGACATGAGGAATTGGCGGCTGAGGGACCTCCTCGGGTGTATTGGCTACCCCTATCCCTGCTAATGGTTCCCCCAGCTCATTTCCTTCCGCTAACTCTGTGTTTTCAGCGGGTAGTGCACCGTCTGACTGCCCTGGCGGGTCATTAACCTGTGCAGGTGTCTCTACCTGGCTCGGGGATGGCGACTCCCCATTTGATGCAGAGGCGTTAGGTTCCTCGGCATCACTCCGGCTGGGTATCCTGCGTCTCAGCTGATCCACATGCCTGCGCCAGACCTGACCTTGTGATAACGTGACATGATATGACACGGGACCGGTGGCCCGTGAAATGACTCCCGGAACCCAAATCGGACCTCTGGCATAATTTCTCACCCACACGAGATCCTCCGGATTAAAGTGTCTCGTTCTATCCCCTTCAGGTGGGGGTGTCTCCCGTGCAGGACGCGAGGGCATCCTATCTGGATGCACAAAGTCCAGGACTGTCACCAACCTTCGGCCTAACAGCAGCTCAGCTGGTGATTTTCCTGTGGCTGTGCATGGTGTGGCATGCTGCAAGAATAGCATACGAGCTATCCGGGCTGCCCAGTCACCCTCCAGTAGACGTGAAATAGCCCCTTTTGCGGTTCGCACCATTCGTTCTGCTTGACCATTAGAGGAGGGGTGAAAAGGGGCAGAGGTCACTCCTCGTATGAAATTGTCAGCAAGGAACCCTCTGAACTCATTTGACACGAATGCTGCCCCATTGTCTGACACCACTGTTCCTGGCAGACCATGCGTGGCAAACAAACGCCTTAAAACTTTGATAACGGCTGCTGATGTGGGACTAGAAACTAAGGCTACCTCCAACCATTTCGAGTATGCGTCGACCACAACCAAAAATGTTTTCCCTTGAAAGGGGCCCGCGAAGTCTATGTGGATACGGTTCCATGGCGCCCTTGACTGTTCCCACCAATGAATAGGTGCCCCGGGAACCTCAGGTCGAACCTCTTGGCATGTTTTGCACGTGTGTACCCACATTTCTATTTCCTTATCCATTCCTGGCCACCACACATAACAACGCGCCAGGGATTTCATTCTGACCATTCCCGGGTGCCCCATGTGCAGGGTCTCTAGAATGCGATTCCTCAGTGGGTTGGGAATGACCACCCTGTCCCCCCACAGTATGCACCCTTTATGAAGTGACAACTCATGCTGCCGCATTACAAATGGGCGGAATTTTTCTTCTTGGCCCCCACTGGGCCACCCCCTCCCTACCCAGGCAAGGACTCGGGAGAGTGTGGGGTCCTTGCGCGTCCTGGCCGCCACTTCTTCCGCGGTCACAGGAGCGCCTGGCAGTGTTTCCAACATCATGACCTGTTCGGCTGGTGCTGGATCACAATCACCAGTTCCCTGGAGGGGCAGCCGACTGAGGGCGTCTGCGTGACAGAGCAATTTCCCTTTCACATGACATATTTTATATTGGAACCCATTTAAAAAAATCGACCACCTGAGCATTCTAGGAGACAGGATTTGAGGAGTTTGCTTGTTGGGGTTAAACAGACCTAGTAATGGCTTGTGGTCCGTTTCGATTAGGAACGATCGCCCATACACATAGTCATAGAATTTCTTAACCCCCGCTACCACAGCCAATGCCTCTCTGTCAATCTGCGCGTAGTTCCTCTCGGTGGATGTAAGAGTCCTTGAATAGAATGAGATGGGTCTGTCTGACCCATCCGCCTCTCTGTGGCTGAGCACAGCTCCCAACCCATATTGCGATGCATCACAAGCAAGTACGAGGGGCTTCGTTTCGTCATAATGTGCCAAAACACTCTCAGCAGATAACATTCCCCTTATAGTTTCGAAAGCCTTTTGTTGTGGCTTTCCCCAATGCCAGACGCACTTCTTCTGCAGAAGCCTGTGCAAGGGCTCTGCCACCGCTGCTTTGTGCGGTAAAAACGCATGGTAAAAGTTTACCAGACCCAAAAATGATTGGAGTTCCGTTTTGTTGCTGGGTTTAGGTGCATTAGCGATGGCCCTAACCTTGCTTACCATGGGGTGCACTCCCTCAGCATCAATGGTGTAACCGAGGAAATCCACCGTAGGAACTCCAAAAATACATTTCTCCTTTTTTAGATGGAGTCCCGCTTCCTGGAACTTGTAAAGCACCTGTCTGATGCGGCTTTCCAACTCGTGGGGGTTCCTCCCCGATATTAGGACATCATCAAAATACACGAGGGTGCCCGGTACTTCCCTTAATAACCTTTCCATAATGCCCTGGAATATTCCCGGAGCTACACTTACTCCAAATTGCAATCGGTTTACCTTAAATGTTCCCTTGTGGGTTACAATAGTCTGAGCCTCAGCGGTCTGTGGTGTTACCGGTAACTGCTGGTACGCCTGGGCAAGATCAATTTTTGCAAATACTTTGCCTCCCGCCAACTTTGCTAGCAGTTGCGACACCACTGGAATGGGGTAAGAATTTCCCCGAATTGCCTTATTTATTGTGCATTTATAGTCTGCGCAGATACGCACTTCCCCGTTTGCCTTCAGCGGGGTCACTATTGGGGTTTCCCACCTCGCTGAGTCAACTGGCTCCAATACTTTCTGCTGGACTAGTTTGTCGAGTTCTGCCTCTATTTTGGGCTGCAAGGCAAATGGTACTCGTCTTGGTTTAAGGCGGACTGGAGTCACCCCTTGGTCCAGCTCAAAATTGATGGGAGGCCCTTTATAGCACCCCAGACTGCCATCAAATAATGGTGTGAACTCCTCATAAAGCTTCTCGAATGTGTTTGGAGCTATCGTTATGGCGTTCAACCCAGATATGCCCAGCCCTAAAGCAGGAAACCAGTCTGTTCCCAATAGGCTAGTGCGCCTTCCCTTGGCAATCACCAGCTTAAGCACGGCCCTCTTGTTTTTAAAACTTACATTGACGGAACACATTCCAAGGATGTGTATCCGGCAGGCCGAGTACGATTGTAATGTGGCGGGGAAAGGTTCCAATGGAGGAAGCTTACCCCCTAAAAAAAACGACCTCGCTGTTTTGTCAGAGACAATCGTGAATCCTGACCCAGAATCTACCTCCATCTGGCAAGGGTGGCCCTCAATGCTGACCTGGATTGATGCCTTCCCCTGAGCAGGAAACTGAACAGTCTTGCCCTCAATCTCGGTGAGGTAGTTGCAGTCGTCCACGACGTGTGCTGATGAGTTTTCCTGTCGCCGGAACGATCGCGGGGATCCTGATGTTCCCCCGGTAGCCGATCTGCATACCCGAGCAATGTGGCCCATTTTACCGCAAATGCGGCACGTGGCATTCCGGAACCGGCACTTCCGACGTTCGTGCGCACCCCCACAACCGGGGCATTCTAGTTTTCTTCCCTTTGTTTCCGATGAACCAGCCCCCAGGGATCCCACGGCGCGGGATGGACTCTGGGACGGGCTGGACTCCTGGCTGCACATAGCGTGGGCTGTTTCTGCTGCCGGCCTGGTGCTTCGTTGTGGGGTTTTCTGCTTTTCCCCCTCTGCAGTCTCCGTGGCTAAGGCCTTGCGCACTGCCGTTGCTAGATCCACCTCTTCCTTTGCAGCGATTCGACGGCGGGCCTTACTGCTGCTCAGGCCCCCAATGAACTGGTCAAGCAACGCCTCCTCAAGAGCCACGAACTGACATTGCCTCGCCAGGACCTTCAGCTCAGCAAGGAACATGGAAACCGATTCACCATCTTTCTGCCTCCTATTATGGAACTCTATGCGGCGTGTTGTCTTAGTTGCTGCTGGGGCCAGGTGCCTCGTAAGCTGGTCTGTTATCTGCACCAGCGTCGCTGTTTCTAGCGTGAGAGGAGCCACCAACCCTCGGGCCAACTCGAAAACTTCGGCACCGCAGCAACTCAGAAAAACAGCCTTCTTCCTGTCGCTGTTGGTGATTCCTTGCGCGGCAGCAGCAAAACCAAAACGTTGGAGATAGGAGTCCCAAGCCTCTGCGGCTCCCGGTTTGAACGGCTCAATTATCTTACTTCCTGCCATGGCGTGATCAGGAGCGTTTACGACTTCTTCCTCCTCTTCTGCTGACTCCGGCTGCCGATCACTGTCCTCCATTTACGGCAAGCCGGATCCCATCCTCGTCGCCAGAATGAAGTGTCGTCAATGACTGGAGGCAAGAAGTAGGTTCAACATTTCTTTATTTCTGATGCTGTAGGAACTCAAGGGAATGGGGAAAACTGGGGTTTATATAGAAACAGTTATCAAGTGGAGAGAGATACATTTTGGCGGGAGCCAATGGCACGGCTTCCCTCCTGTGGGAGCCAATCCAACAGAGGATCCAAATTCTGCTCCCTGCCTCAGCAAATGGTTGCTGTTCCCGCTGTAACTAGTACATTCAAATAAAGACTGTAAAACGACACAATACATTATGCTAACATCTAGACTGTGTTATTGCTCAATACACAACAATTCCCCTCGCTGGCCTGCCCCTGTCCTTTCCCCCCGGCCCTGGCCTCCGCTCCCTGAGCACATTGGGCAGGGAGCGGAGTGGCGAAAAAAGCCACAGAAAGGGGGAAAGCCCCCTCTTTCAGCGGCTTTTTTCGCCAGGCGGGCCGTGTGCTGCTGCTCCCAGGTGACGGAGGGAACGGTGGCGCTGCTCCTCCCGGGGTGACCGGTGGTGCGTGGGGAGTGGCAGGAGGGGCCGCCGCTTGTAACCCCCACGCGCCGCCATTCATTCCGTCGCCCCAGGAACAGCACCACCACACACACTGTGCGCTGCTGCTCCCTCGGCGACGGAGCGAGCGGCGGTGCGTGGGGGTGACAAGCGGCGGCCCCTCCTGCCACTCCCCACGCACCACCGGTCACCCCGGGAGGAGCAGCGCTGCACGGACAGGGTGCTCGCGAGCACTCCGTCCGTGCAGCGCTGCTGCTCCCGGGGTGACGGAGGGAGCGGCGGCGCGTGGGAGTGGCAGGAGGGGCCGCCGCTTGTCACCCCCACCCGCCGCTTGTCACCCCACCCTCCCCTGTCACTGGGCGGCGTACTGCCCCTGCCGCCCCTCCCCAGCGATGCCCCTGTTTGGCGGTTAGGCATTGGATAACATCGATAGAGGTAAAAAGGGGAGGTAGCGCCATCACCTGCCCCTCATTGGAAGGGTATTCCGTTAAAGGTTTCCGGGGGCGTGGCCCTGTCCGAAGCCTAGGGAGGTTAGGGCCTAAGGCACGCCCCAACGGTGATCACAGGGGGAGTTCCCCTTGATAAGCATCAGTGGGGCTCCCCTTGGTGGTTAACCCTTCACGGACCTCCAACACCCAGGTTGGGGTCAGATATAGTGGTTAGGGTCCAATGCCTAAGCCAATACCGCTCAACATCCGTAACCAATAAAGTTGTGGCCTTTACGCCCATTAATTTGATACGTCTCATGTGTCATTATTCATTCGGGAGGGAGGGACATTGCCACGCAACTTATTGGCAAGTAATCAAAGCCATCTTTGGATCAGCTTGTGATGGTACGTAAGAACAGCTGGTTGGTTATGATGACGCAGATAGGACTAATCCAAGAAGTTAAGTTGAATTATTCTGATTTGAGAGCTGTGGGAACTTTGGGGCAAATCATCAAAACCATCTTTGGGGCAGATGGTAACAGTGTATAACAGCAGCTGACTGGTTGTGATCACACAGTTCTGACCAATCCAAGACACATAATTTTCTTTTTTTGCTCCCACCAGGTTCTCTAATGCAGGCATATCCTACCAGTCAATCATGATCTACTGGTCAATGGCGGGATGTCCCTGGTCAAAAGCTCAACAACTTTGGGTCAAGCCTCCCCCCCCCAAAAAAACTCAAAAACTTTGGTCCATCCAATGGGTAGATCACTGCCAGTTTTTTAATAGTGGGAGTAAATCTCAGTCTCTTGGGAGCTGGACGTGGCTGCTGTAATGCATTTGCCATCATATTCACCCTGGGGAGAGAAGGGAAAAGAGAAGAAGATGAAGAAGAAGAAGAGGAGGAGGAGGAGGAGGGAGGAGGAGAGGAGGAGAAGAAGAGGAGAAGAAGAAGAGGAGAGAGAGGAAGGAGGAGGAGGAGGAGGAGGAGGAGGAGGAGGAGGAGGAGGAGGAGGAGGAGGAGTTTGGATTTGATATCCCGCTTTATCACTACCCGAAGGAGTCTCAAAGCGGCTAACATTCTCCTTTCCCTTCCTCCCCCACAACAAACACTCTGTGAGGTGAGTGGGGCTGAGAGACTTCAGAGAAGTGTGACTAGCCCAAGGTCACCCAGCAGCTGCATGTGAAGGAGCGGGGACGCGAACCCTGTTCACCAGATTACCAGTGTATCGCTCTTAATCACTACACCACATTACAACACTATGATTCCTGATTGGCTGGATTCGCCCATGTGATTAATCTAGGAAGGAGGAAGTTTCAGGCAGGGGATGCAAACCGGATTAGAACCAAACAGGATTAAAGAGCATACTGGCATAATAACAAATTGTTTGAGGGAAATATTTCTGTCCAGTTTCGGGACTTAATTTTGAAACAGAAACTTGGGGGGGGGGGATATTGCCAGTGGAATCCATGGCTGGACCAAAAGAGGAAGAGATTAAGTACTGTAGATAGAGAAAGGGTTTTTTAAAAAAAAAAAAAACCCACAGGTGCAACATTTAATGGCCAAAAGTGGATCTCGACTTGCAGGTTGGAGGTGAAAGTGGTCCTCCAGTTTGCAAAATGGTAACGACCCTGCCTCGAATCACCATTTACAAAGCACAGCTGCCAACGCAGAGCCAGGAGGAATCTTCATTAATCAGGAATTCAATTAAGTTGAATAGTCATTATTAATTTTATAGGCATTACGTCTAAGGGAAGCCGGAGCAAAGGATGGGATCCGGGAGCCGTTTCTTCAGTCGGTGCCCCGGGTCAGAGTCGGGGAGGCAGCGCTGTCTGGCCAGTTGAGATATTAATGAGATGCCTTTAGGTGCAAATGATAGTTTAAGAGGTGTTACTTAACGGCCGCGCACCTCGTACAAACACCCACACACCGCCGTGTGCCTCTCCTGGAGAGCTGTCCTCCTTGTTAGAAGAAGTAATTAGAATGTAGGAACACTCGCTTTGACACTTTAATAAAGTGCCTGGCGTCATCAATTTGGTATTTAATAAAAAATAACATGGAACATTCATTGCATTTTGTACAGCATTGTATGTTTTTTATAATAAAACAAACCCCAGATTTTAAGGAATCAGGGTACCTCTTCTTCTGCAGTGTCTCAGGGAGCCCAAAATCAGTGGCGGGTTTGCTTTGAACTGCAAGACGTGGGAAACAGGTGGTGGTTGGGAGCGGCTGGGTCAAAGGAACGCGGGAAGCAACTTACACGGAGTCAAGCACAACACTCACAACCCCATGTATGAAGAAAAAACATCAATGATGTGATATTTGTAGAGGAGATCAAGACGATCAAAGGTCTGGAAGCCAAGCTTTATAAGGAAGGGTTGAGGGAGTTGGGGATGTTTAGCTTGGGAAAGAGGAGACTGAGAAGAGAAAGGACAGTCGTCTTCAAATATCTCAAGGGCTGTCACACGAAAGAGGGAACAAGCTTGTTTTCTCCTGCTCTGCAGGGTAGGACTCGAATCAGTGGCTTCAAGTTACAAGAAAGGAGATTCCAGCTAAACATCAGGAAGAACCTTCTGACAGTAAGAGCTGTTGTTATGTCCCGAGTTGAATAGGATCCAAAATGCAGCAGTCTGATTGGTCCTAGAACAATAGGATTCAGAATGCAGCAGTCTGATTGGTCCTAGAACAATAGGATTCAGAATGCAGCAGTCTGATTGGTCCTAGAACAATAGGATCCAGAATGCAGCAGTCTGATTGGTCCGCAGGAGCCACCCAATCCAGCTCCAGGTGGAAGTGAATCCGCAACCCGATTGGCATACAGGAGTATCCCGGAATTAGCCAATCACGTGGGGCCCATTGTGTAAATAGTGTATATAAAGCAGACGTTTTGGGGGAACTGCATTCCTCACTACTATGAGCTGAATAAAGAGCATGAAATTCACACTTGACTCCGAGTATATTTCAGCTGTTCAACAATGGAACGGTCTCCCTCACAACAACTGAACAAGTTGCGTATGAACATAGACTTGTCCTGGACAAATTCAACAATATTTGGAGATCATTTGTAGAAACACTGTATTAGGAAAAGTTTAGGGTAAGTGTAAAAACAATCTCAGATCATCAGCTTCTTATAGCAAAATTCCAGCTTAAACTGAAGAAAGTAGGAAAAACCACTGGGCCAGTAAGATACAATCTAAATCAAATTCCTTATGAATACACAGTTGAAGTGAAGAACAGGTTTAAGGATTTAGATTTGGTGGATAGAGTGCCTGAAGAACTGTGGATGGAGGCTCGTAACATTATACAGGAGGCAGCAACGAAAACCATCCCAATGAAAAAGAAATGCAAGAAAGCAAAGTGGCTGTCCAATGAGGCCTTACAAATAGCGGGGGAGAGAAGACAAGCAAAATGCGAAGGGAGATAGTGAAAGATACAGGAAATTGAATGCAGATTTCCAAAGAATAGCAAGGAGAGACAAGAGGGCCTTTCTAAACGAGCAATGCAAAGAAATAGAGGAAAATAACAGAATGGGAAAAACCAGAGATCTGTTCAAGAAAATTGGAGATATGAAAGGAACATTTCGTACAAAGATTACCACAATTAAGGACAAAAGTGGAAAGGACCTAACAGAAGCAGAAGACATCAAGAAGAGGTGGCAAGAATACACAGAGGAATTATACCAGAAAGATATGGAGGTCTCATACACCCCAGGTAGTGTGGTTGCTGACCTTGAGCCAGACATCCTGGAGAGTGAAGTCAAATGGGCCTTAGAAAGCCTTGCTAACAACAAGGCCAGTGGAAGTGATGATATTCCAGCTGAACTATTTAAAATTTTAAAAGATGATGCTGTTAAGGTGCTACACTCAATATGCCAGCAAGTTTGGAAAACTCAGCAGTGGCCAGAGGATTGGAGAAGATCAGTCTACATCCCAATCCCAAAGAAGGGCAGTGCCAAAGAATGCTCCAACTACCGCACAATTGCACTCATTTCACACGCTAGCAAGGTTATGCTTAAAATTCTACAAGGCAGGCTTAAGCAGTATGTGGACCGAGAACTCCCAGAAGTGCAAGCTGGATTTCGAAGGGGCAGAGGAACCAGAGACCAAATTGCAAACATGCGCTGGATTATGGAGAAAGCTAGAGAGTTCCAGAAAAACATCTACTTCTGCTTCATTGACTACGCAAAAGCATTTGACTGTGTCGACCACAGCAAACTATGGCAAGTTCTTAAAGAAATGGGAGTGCCGGATCACCTCATTTGTCTCCTGAGAAATCTCTATGTGGGACAAGAAGCTACAGTTAGAACTGGATATGGAACAACTGATTGGTTCAAAATTGGGAAAGGAGTACGACAAGGCTGTATATTGTCTCCCTGCTTATTTAACTTATATGCAGAATTCATCATGCGAAAGGCTGGGCTGGATGAATCCCAAACCGGAATTAAGATTGCCGGAAAAAATATCAACAACCTCAGATACGCTGATGATACAACCTTGATGGCAGAAAGTGAGGAGGAATTAAAGAACCTTTTAATGAGGGTGAAAGAGGAGAGCGCAAAATATGGTCTGAAGCTCAACATCAAAAAAACTAAGATCATGGCCACTGGTCCCATCACCTCCTGGCAAATAGAAGGGGAAGAAATGGAGGCAGTGAGAGATTTCACTTTCTTGGGTTCCATGATCACTGCAGATGGTGACAGCAGTCACGAAATTAGAAGACGCCTGCTTCTTGGGAGAAAAGCAATGACAAACCTAGACAGCATCTTAAAAAGCAGAGACATCACCTTGCCGACAAAGGTCCGTATAGTTAAAGCTATGGTTTTCCCAGTAGTAATGTACGGAAGTGAGAGCTGGACCATAAAGAAGGCTGATCACCGAAGAATTGATGCTTTTGAATTATGGTGCTGGAGGAGACTCTTGAGAGTCCCATGGACTGCAAGAAGATCAAACCTATCCATTCTTAAAGAAATCAGCCCTGAGTGCTCACTGGAAGGACAGATCCTGAAGTTGAGGCTCCAGTACTTTGGCCACCTCATGAGAAGAGAAGACTCCCTAGAAAAGACCCTGATGTTGGGAAAGATGGTTGGACAGTGTTCTCGAAGGTACTAACATGAGTTTGGCCAAACTGCGAGAGGCAGTGGAAGACAGGAGTGCCTGGCGTGCTCTGGTCCATGGGGTCACGAAGAGTCGGACACGACTGAACGACTGAACAACAACAACAACAACAAACAATCTTGTAAGTTTATAAATGTTCTTTTCTTCCCTTTTCTTCTTCTTTTGTCTTATAATTCTTTTTATTTATAAAATAAAGAAAACACACACACACACACACACACACACACACACACACGTCTACGAAGGTTTTAAGGGGATAATAGCGCCCCCTGCCAAAGAAAATTTTGTGGTGACACGTGGAAAGAAAGAAACAGTGGCAACTTGCTCTTTGTGTGCTGGAAGATGAGGAGGGGAATGCCAATCTAATTTGGCGAAGCCACAATAACCGCTATAATTAATTTAAGCAAGAGCCCTTATGATGAAACGACACCCAATGCATTCCATTCCCATCTAGGAGCCAGGCTCATTTTTCCAGTTAAGCCATGGGCTGTGCTAAAGAGAGTCGGAAATTGTGGGGGAGAAGAGGTATTTTCAATATTTCATATAATTTCATATACCTTCTAATATCTCTCCTGCTAATTTCATTATGCAACATAGTCAGCACAAGTGATATAATTATTGAAAAGTAATTTCGCAATAAATGGATTTAAATGTGTTCGAGCCCACGGTAAATTCAATCTCTCGGCAAGAGGGGGCTGGGTGCAGGCTGGGAGGAGGCAGCCAGGATGGTGCAGGGTGAAATCTGAGGCTTCCTCCGTGTCCCATGTCGGGGCTCTAATTACACCAACTAATAACATCCACTTTAGATGGCGAGCGATCACCTCATCAGTGTCTTCCTCCCCCACCATCACCCTCCTGCAATGAAATTTCCTCCTCCACAATCTTCTCTACACTCTTGAATTTCGCTACACTTGGGCAAAAAAAATATGAAAGGCACAAATACAGGATGGGTGACACCTGGCTTGAGAGCAGTACATGTGAAAAGGATCTAGGAGTCTTGGTAGACCATAAACTTGACATGAGTCAACAGTGTGATGCAGCAGCTAAAAAAGCCAATGCAATTCTGGGCTGCATCAATAGGAGTATAGCATCTAGATCAAGGGAAGTAATAGTACCACTATATTCTGCTCTGGTCAGACCTCACCTGGAATACTGTGTCCAGTTCTGGGCACCACAGTTCAAGAAGGATACTGACAAGCTGGAACGTGTCCAGAAGAGGGCAACCAAAATGGTCAAAGGCCTGGAAACAATGCCTTATGAGGAACGGCTTAGGGAGCTGGGTATGTTTAGCCTGGAGAAGAGAAGGTTAAGGGGTGATATGATAGCCATGTTCAAATATATAAAAGGATGTCATATAGAGGAGGGTGAAAGGTTGTTTTCTGCTGCTCCAGAGAAGCGGACACGGAGCAATGGATTCAAACTACAAGAAAGAAGATTCCACCTAAACATTAGGAAGAACTTCCTGACAGTGAGAGCTGTTCGACAGTGGAATTTGCTGCCAAGGAGTGTGGTGGAGTCTCCTTCTTTGGAGGTCTTTAAGCGGAGGCTTGACAGCCATCTGTCAGGAATGCTTTGATGGTGTTTCCTGCTTGGCAGGGGGTTGGACTGGATGGCCCTTGGGGTCTCTTCCAACTCTATGATTCTAATATTTAGTCTCATTTGCTGACCAGTTCTGAGAATATCTCTTGGGTTAGTGGTAGGTGGTTGGCCCTGCTCTTTTGGCCAGCCATCGAAACACAGAGTTGGAACGCCATTGATGGGGAGAAACGTTGGACCTGCAGATACTGCTGGACTACAAGAGAGCCAGTGTGGTGTAGTGGTTAAGAGTGGTAGACTCGTAATCTGGTGAACCGGGTTCGCTTCCCCGCTCCTCCACATGCAGCTGCTGGGTGACCTTGGGCTAGTCACACTTCTCTGAAGTCTCTCAGCCCCACTCACCTCACAGAGTGTTTGTTGTGGGGGAGGAAGGGAAAGGAGAATGTTAGCCGCTTTGAGACTCCTTTGGGTAGTGATAAAGTGCGATATCAAATCCAAACTCTTCTTCTTCTTCTACAACTCCCAGCATTCCTGGTCATGTTGGCAGGGGCTGATGGTAGTTGGAGTCCAGCAACACATGCAGGGTTGCATATTATCTGTCACTAGTGTATTCCAGCCCTGTGCTCACTACAGGACCCAGCAGCAGAAAATGAAATAAAAAGCATACAATTTTAATGCAAACTTTCCATGCATTCCATTCCCAGGAACACAGGAAGCCGGCTTTCCCAGAGTCAGACCATCAAGCTCAGTTCTTGTTTGGGCAATCTATCTGGAAGATATTTGTATTTCGAGGAGTTAGTGATCTGACATGGTTATCTTTCCTGCCCCGTGTTCCTTCCTTTTGCCTATCTCTTGCTCAGCTCTTCGATGGCAGAGAGCAGCCTTTAATATTGAGAGGAAGTGATAGTGAGAAGTACCTTCTTTGATTACAGGTAGGTAGTCGTGTTGGTCTGCCATAGTCAAAACAAAATATAACATAAAAAAATTCCTTCCAGTAGCACCTTGGAGACCAACTAAGTTTGTTCTTGGTATGAGCTTTCGTGTGCATGCACACTTCTTCAGATAACTCTAAGGTGCTACTGGAAGGATTTTTTGATTTTATATTTTGTTTTACCTTCTTTGATGTTAGACATTGTCGAGAAAACGAGGCATTGGGAGAGGATGGTCATACTAGGCAGTAATGTATGACTGCACATAGCTAGTCAGGCAAGCCACACGGGCTGCCTATCTAGTTATCTATAAAACAGATGGTGTTGGGCATAGTTTGGGAGAAGCTTGTGCTACGGACTGATGGCCACGGGGCCATGCAAATTGAGGCTACCTGGGGGAGTCACTTTGCCGCTTCTTGAGGGCTTCCAAGTGGCAGATTGGCAATGTATATATTGCTTGCTGTTTAGAATAAAATTTTAAATCTTCTCACTCACTTGCTTGTTTTTTTTGGGGGGGGGGGATGTAATCCACTAAGAGCAGTCAAGTACAACATTCCTTGTAATGCTAGAGAAGACAAGCGAGGGAATGTTTGGTCCAGCCAGTCGAAAACTTCCTGTTTCCTCCTGGCTGGAACATCCTTCCTTTGCATGTGACTAGAGGTGGGCGTGATTTTACCTGTCTTTGTGGGAATGTTCAGGGAGGCAGGAGATGATAAATTGTTTATTAATATCCTTCCTAACTTGGGCTACCAAGTTCTTTTACTTAGCAGAGTTTACATTCCCTTTCTAACGCACAGCAGATAGCTGGTTGCAGGCTTGTGTAAGCCTCTCACTATTTTATACAATTCAGTATTGAATATTCCTTCCTGGTAAGCTCCCTTTTATTCCCCTTAAATGAATAAACACACGACAATCTTATTTAAAGTCAATAAAAGAAGTTTACTCACATCAGATCAGTTCACAGTTGGATCCCTGAAGGCAGGCTTAGTTACAAATATGTACATGTGGATCTACCCCATATTTGGGGGGGGGGGTTAATCCTCGTGACTGCATACTGGCAGACGCACAGGTATTTCCCCTTACTTTTTAGGAGGAAAAAAGTGCGTCTTATGGAGCGGCTCAGGATTCACATAACTCCATACTGATCAACATTTCTCCGATGAAAATAGGGATGACCTAAGGGAAAGTGGGACATTCTGGGATCAAATCAGAATCCAGGACAGCTTCTGTAAATCTGGGACTGTCCTCAGAAAATAGGGACACTTGGAGAGTCTGGGTAAATGCAGTTACCTGGGAGAAACTCTCACTGAACATACATAGGTTAGGTGCATCACTGAGTTGATAAATCCATTAACTAAATCTAATTACTTTTGTATGTGGGTGAAAACAGTGCCTCTGAAGTGAGAAGCATCCATTCTTTGTAAGATGATGGATGCATGTCAAAGCAAGTATTGTCTCGGAAAAGACTTGCCATCCTGCACGAGAGAGAGAGAGAGAGAGAGAGAGAGAGAGAGAGAGAGAGAGAGAGAGAGAGAGAGAGAGAGAGAGAAGTCAAAGTGTCCCTTCTTAAAATGGCACTTGCCATCTGGAGTTTTTAAAAATACTGTTAATAAAAATAATGTTTGGGTTGTTGGTGCTGTTTTTTTAAAAAAAATCTGCTGCACATTTTTAATTGATTTAAAACACACGCCATCGATTCCTCTAACAGTCAGATTCTAACTAGGGATGGAGGAGAAATGTTATCCAGTTCACATTTAAAAGCAACTTCTCTATGAAGAAAAGTTGTAGTGTTGGACATTTTAGTTCAGGAAGAGGTTTAGTGAGAGGTGACACGACAGAAGTTTAGAAAATTCGGCATGCCTTGGAGAATGTGGATACAGAAAAGAACTCATGGGCAGCCAACGAAGCTGAATGTTGGAGAATTCAGGGCAGATAAAAGAAAGGACTTCTTCATACAACACTGAGTAAAACTGTGGAACTCCCTGCCACAAGAGGCAGTGATAGCCACCAACTAGGATAGCTTTAAAAGAGGTTCGGACAAATTCACAGAGTAGGCTGTGAATTGTTACTAGCTATTCCACCCGGCCTATGCAAGCAGTTAAGAATATATTCTTCCACAATGGTTATTTGATGTCCGCTTTTAATTTTGTTTTGTTTTGTTTTATTGTATGGTGTTCTTACTGGGGTGGAAGAAGGGGGTTGTGGTTGTGGGGGTGGCTGCCCTGGGTGTCACCACTGAGTGGGGGGACAAAATGCCAGGCGGCACTCACCGTGGGGCCTGCAGCGCCCCAGAGCCACGCGTCTCTCCTGGGAGTGACGCGGTGGGTTGGGTGCCCGCAGGCTCCGCGCTGCTCCAAACGGTCCGCCCGCTGCCTCCCCCTCGGCTGTAGGGCGGCTGAGTGGGAGGCGGCAGGCAGACTCCTTGGAGGCCCCGCGGAGAGTCCTGCCCCGGCTCGCCCCGCCCCACGGGTGGCTGGCCCTGCCCCTGGGCACAGGGCACATGCGCTGCCCCAGGCGCCCGATCGGCTTGCCCTGCCACTAGTTCTTATCGCTGTGAAATGCTTTGACACATATTTACTGTGACATAATGTACAGAAAATTTTTTTTTTTATAAATAAACAACTCCTGGGCGCTGAGAGTTGTTAAGAGTAAGGTTACCAGATGTTTTCTGATGAATCCGGGGACACTTTAAATAAATAAATAGTACATGTTCGGGACGTTGATGCTGCAGTGATGGCGGTGGCAGAGGGGCAGCCGCCGCCTTGACCTCAACCACCACGTTTCCCCTTCCTCCGAGGCTTCTATCTCCTTTCTCCATGAGCCTGGGCAGCCCCTGAGTTGCTGGTTCTTCGGTGGTGGTGGTGGTGGGGAATTGGTGCGCCGTGGGTCAGGCATGGAAGGCGGAGAAGGAAGTCCAAGAGCTGCGGCGGTGGCGATGCCTCCCTTCCCATCGGAGCAGCCCCAATCCCATTCCTACTTGCGTGCAAGCAGGAGGGGGCGGGGATCCCTCAGCTGGGAAGGGAGGCTTCCCGTTGCCTAACTGAGAGATCCCTGCTCCCTCCTGCTTGCACGCAAGTAGGAGTTGGGAGGCTGCTCCGATAGGCAGCATGAAGCCTCCCTTCACAGCTTAGTTGCTGGGGTCAGGGAAGGTGGAGGCAGCCTGGAAGCTGCATCTTAGAGCCCCTGCACCACCATCATATGGGGACTTCCGAGCAGCTCCTGAAGCCAGCCAGAGCCAACTGCTCCGGGCTGCTGAGACAGCCGCTGCTGCGTTTCCCAGGGACATTCAGCCATGTTCAAATATATCAAAGGATGTCAACTAGAGGAGGGAGAAAGGTTGTTTTCTGCTGCTCCAGAGAAGCGGACACGGGGCAATGGATTCAAACTACAAGAAAGAAGATTCCACCTAAACATTAGGAAGAACTTCCTGACAGTAAGAGCTGTTCGACAGTGGAATTTGCTGCCAAGGAGTGTGGTGGAGTCTCCTTCTTTGGAGGTCTTTAAGCGGAGGCTTGACAGCCATCTGTCAGGAATGCTTTGATGGTGTTTCCTGCTTGGCAGGGGGTTGGACTGGATGGCCCTTGGGGTCTCTTCCAACTCTAGGATTCTATGATTCTATGGATGGAATTTGTCCAGGGACTTATTCGCAAATCCGGGGACTGTCCCCGGGAAATGGGGACGTCTGGTAACCCTAGTTGGGGGGGGGGCAGCTGCAATTCCAGCATCTTTGAGAAACTAGTTCCTAGAATAATTTGAGGGACGCCATGATTGTTAAAATGACATTGTAGCACTTTCAAATGTTTGATGTGGGTGTGCCCTCCCCACGCCCATTAACTTCAATGGATGTGAATAGCTCAGTTGGTTAGAGTGTGGCGCTGATAACGCCAAGGTTGCAGGTTCAATCCCCGCATGGGACAGCTGCAAGGGAATTGGACTACAATTCAGGGGTCAGCAAACTTTTTCAGCAGGGGGCCGGTGCACTGTCCCTCAGACCTTGTGGGGGGCCGGACTATATTTTTTTTGGGGGGGGGATGAACGAATTCCTATGCCCCACAAATAACCCAGAGATGCATTTTAAATAAAAGCACACATTCTACTCATGTAAAAACACGCTGATTCCTGGACCGTCCATGGGCTGGATTTAGAAGGCAATTGGGCCGGATCCAGCCCCGGGGCCTTAGTTTGCCTACCCATGGACTAGATGATCCTCAGGCTCCCTTCCAACTCTACAATTCTATGATTCTACTCAGAGTAGGATGAACACTGGGTACGCCTCCTGTTACGCTCTTTTAATGTTTGTACATTTTAAACTGAAGTAAGGGTTCTTGTTTTCGTATTAGAAACAGGCTTTTTAGGAAATGTAATAAACTAAGGAAACTGAACAAGCCAACTGGTGCCCAAAGTGAAACGAGGATGGCCTGATTCACAAGTCACCAGATCCGAACCATTTATTACCGGGGAAAGAATTTGTAACGAAGTCTGGCAACAGAACTTGGGGCTGGAAAAAATGTTATATTCTCGCATCGCCAGTGAAAACCCCTTGCATTGCAGCAGCCCCCCCAATTAACTTTTGTTTGGGGATCCTGTTAATTTCCAAACCAACCCGTCAAAGCTGTATGCGAAACAGTCCTTAAAAACAAAGGGTGTGTGTGGTTGTTTCGTGTTATGATGTTATGCTACTAATTGCTAAACACTGGGGTGTCTCCTTCCTCTCTCCCCACCTCAACCTTTCTTATTTTGCAACCTTAACCGCCAAGGCATCCCTAACCGTGTGGGTGTTTTTTTGGTGTTTTTTTTTAAAGAAAACCTGTAAAATGGCAAGATTGTGCAAATAGCACTCGGATCATTTGCATAAAAATTGGTTGCAAAGAGCAATTAGCACTTCATTAATAATCAATGAAGTGCCAATTTACACATTGCCCAAAAGCAAATTGTAAATTCAATTTGGTTGAGGATGGAGAAATCCACGCTTGGCAGCCGGAGTGGGTTGCTGCCGCAGAGGTCTGCCCAGGCAAGGTTTCGATCCGACCTCCAGTGCCAATGCAGTTCTGGGCTGCATCAATAGGAGTATAGCGTCTAGATCAAGGGAAGTAATAGTACCACTGTATTCTGCTCTGGTCAGACCTCACCTGGAATACTGTGTCCAGTTCTGGGCACCACAGTTCAAGAAGGATACTGACAAGCTGGAACGTGTCCAGAGGAGGGCAACCAAAATGGTCAAAGGCCTGGAAACGATGCCTTATGAGGAACGGCTTAGGGAGCTGGTATGTTTAGCCTGGAGAAGAGAAGGTTAAGGGGTGATATGATAGCCATGTTCAAATATATAAAAGGATGTCATATAGAGGAGGGAGAAAGGTTGTTTTCTGCTGCTCCAGAGAAGCGGACACGGGGCAATGGATTCAAACTACAAGAAAGAAGATTCCACCTAAACATTAGGAAGAACTTCCTGACAGTAAGAGCTGTTGGACAGTGGAATTTGCTGCCAAGGAGTGTGGTGGAGTCTCCTTCTTTGGAGGTCTTTAAGCGGAGGCTTGACAGCCATCTGTCAGGAATGCTTTGATGGTGTTTCCTGCTTGGCAGGGGGTTGGACTGGATGGCCCTTGGGGTCTCTTCCAACTCTATGATTCTATGATTCTGTGATTCTGCTCCCACCTCACTTGAGACACCTTCCTCCGCAAGCCACAAACTCGGTGTCCCCTGGTTGCCTGTTCTTTCTGCAGCCACGCACCAGGATTGCCAGAGTAGCCCTGCATTCGGATCCAGAAATATGACTTCACCAAGTTGGGGTGAGGAGGGCGGTTCTTTCCCAAAGGGAATCTAAACCAGGAAATCAGGAATGGACGCAAAGCACAAACTCGGTGTTCCCTGATTGTCTGTCATGGTTTATTTCTGGAACGGAAGCAGAATCAAGATGATCGTGGGTCTGGAAACCAAGCCTGATGAGGAACAGTTGAAGGAGTTGGGGTATGTTTAGCCTGGAAAAGAGGAGCCTGAGATATGATAGCCTTCTTTGAATATTTAAAGGACTGTCACGCGGAAGATGGAGCAAGATTGTTCATGGCTCAGTCAGTAGAGCATGAGACTCTTAATCTCAGGGTCATGAGTTTGAGTCCCACTTTGGGCAAAAGATTCCTGCACTGCAGAGGGTTGGACTAGATGACTCTCATGGTCCCTTCCAATTGTATTCTCTGATTCTCCTGCTCTCAAGGCTAGGACCCGAATCGATGGCTTCAAGTTACAGGCAAGGAGATTCCGACTCAACATCAGAAAGACCTTTCTGACAGTAGGAGCTGTTCAACGGTGGAACGGTCTCCCTCGGGAGGTGATGGACTCTCCTTCCTTGGAGGTTTTTAAGCAGAGGTTGGATGGCCACCTGTCAGGGATGCTTCGGCTGAGATTCCTGCATTGCAGGGGGTCAGACTAGATGACATTTGGGGGTCCCTTGCAATTCTACAGTTCTATGATTCGATGATTCTAGGTCCAGAGGCAATCTATCTCTGAAGACCAGATCCAAAGGACAATAAATATTTTTGAGCAGGAGAGTGCTCTTGTCTTCATGTTCTTCTTCTTGTAGACTTCCTTGGAGGAGACCCACTGCCCACAGTTTGAAACCAGGTCTTGGCTAGACGGACCACCCGTCTGATTCAAGATGGGCACGGATTTCAGGACCTCAGAAGTCATCAGTGCTTATTCAGACCCCTGCATTGCCAGAGACTGGATTAGATGCCCTTCCAGGGTTCCTTCCGACTATTGATTCTGAGAGGCCCAAGAGCGGGAGGAAACGTGGAAGGTTTTTAGGCAGCGTAACAATAAAATAGTTAGTAAATCTAAGCGGCCATTTAGTTATTGATGAAGTAAGAGGAGCTGTTTAATGTGGAAAACATAAGCAAGATCGATAGGCGAGAACACAAATAACTGAGAACTATTGACACGTAAGTATTTTAAGCCTAACTGCAGCCATATGCACTTTCTGAGGGTATCTCACCTTCTAATAGCACCCTAGAGATGATGGGGTTAATTGATGCAGCTGTTTACTCGCAGCTCACGTGAGGAATCTCCGGGGGGACCTGTTATTAAACTAAAGTGTTTAATGAAGCACTAAGGAGCGAAGTTCCTAATATCGAAGGAAATTAAATAAAAAAAGAGGAACAAACGTCTTTCCTTTTTTTCTCTCCCTCCTTCCGACGATGGGTGTTTCAGAGCGATCTTAAGCGTTGCATCCCACAAGTTCCCCAGGGGGAAGTTGGGGAGATGGAATGAGGAGCCTCGCTTTCACTGCCTCGGGAGGGTTCTCCTCTCAAACAAAGAAGCCTGGAACAAATCACACGGAGCGAAGAATGGTATTCAGGCGCAGTAGATGAAGAAAAACGCCAATTGCAGAACTGGGTGCAGGATACAGTTTCCTTTTTTAAAAAAACAAGTTTCTAGTCCTTATGGGTGCAAACATTAGCTGGAATGTTTCTGTTGAAATATCAGGCACTAGATTGCTGGGTTTAAGAGTCAGGTCGTCTCTTCATATGTCTCACTATTGCCTTCCCCAACCTGGTGCCCTCTGGATGTTTTCGACCAAGCTCTCGTCAGCCTCAGCCAGGACAGAGGTCACCAGATTGGATAAGGCTGTTCTGCCTTGATGGAAGTGGCTTTCTAGGGTTTCAGAGGAGAGTTTCCCGGACCCTACCTGGAGATGTCAGAGGCTCAACCTGCAGCCTCAGATGCTCTGCAAATGAGCTGCAGTCATAGGTGTAGACAGGTGGGTGCAGGGGGGGCAGCTGCCCCCCTAAATCAAGTAAATAAATAAAAATACTTAACTAACTGACCAATTGCATCACAGATAACTGGGTTCTTCCCCCCACACACATACAACCCTGGCCTCCCCCTAAAATAAATCCTGCCTTCAGCCCTTCTCTTAAAAATGGAGGAATAAAATTGCCATTAGGTGAGGTCAGTGCCGGATTTACGTATAAGCTAAACAAGCTATAGCTTAGGGCCCCACTCTCTTGGGGGCCCCAATTTTTTTTAATATAGGCACCCTATATATAGAAATGAGCAAACCAGTGATATTTGAGGGAGCAGGCTAGCAGGCGGGGCCCATTACTTACATCATAGGAGCCTACACAACACAAAACACTGTTGCTGTATGTAGGTTTTATTTTGTTTTTTATCTTATATTTTGGAAATTCAGCTTGTTGTTTTCCTTTAAATTTTTTTGTGGGGCCCCAAGAGAGTGGGGCCCTAAGCTATAGTCCCCAAAAGACCAGCCGATGTTCATCCTTAATCGCACAACACAAAACCACACGCCACAAAGGTGGTCTTTGCCATCCATATTCAGAGACTTCCCTGGACTCTGAGAAATTGATTCACACTACTGAAAATGATATTACATATTAAAAAGGATGGTAAAGGGGGGGGATTAAAAATCAGGAAAGCAAAGTATGAATTCTGGGCTATGGAGTGGCTGTGATGGCCATTCACTGGAGAATATTTATCACTCCCTTGCAAGTCTGCCTCCTTTTATAATAAATAAATTTTAAATAACTAAAGACCCCCTCTGCGGTTCAGTCTCCATTGCACTCCTAGCCTCTTGCTTTGCAAATTCCCTCTCTCCCTTCCTCGTGCTGCCTCTGACAAACCGTGCAATTCTGATGGAAAATTCATTAGCTGGCATCTTCCTCTCCTTTTAATTTTTCTTTTTTTAAAAAAAAATAAAAAATAAAAAAAATCCTTCCCCCATTTTCCCAGTCAGCTTCGCGCCTGATCTGTCAGCCTCTTCCATCCTGATTATCTGGAGACGCCAATTTCAAAGAGACATCTTAATAGTGATGTCAACGAATTAATTAGATGTGTTAATGAGCTAAAAGCAACCCAAATTAAATTAATGCAGTAATAAGCACAGACAGCAAAATTAGCTCCAATTTCTGTAAATGATTCTGAACTGTACACAACATCTCATCCTGCTCGAACATTACCATCCCCCAAAGCTAATCAAGAACTCCAGTGCAATTAACTGCTTAATTACAAAACACACACACACAGCTCGTAAGATCCAACGGCAGGAGGGGGGTGGGCTGTGGCAGCGCGGTGGAGGCAGAAGATTCTCCGAAAGAAATATGAGGGTCTCCCTCTCTCTTTCCAGCCTTGTGGGGTGGCCCCCTCCCCAAAAACAGAGTGTAAAGAAGAGGATGGAATGGAACTGGGTGGGAGAAGGTCTGGATTGGATTCTGATGGGTGTCTAATCCTGCCAGGAGCTTCTCATTGCACTATTCCCTGGCTCAATAACATGGCGGACGGTGAAGAAATCCCTCTGGAGATCTTTCAAATCTTCTCGAAACTCCTCAGGTACTTTGTTTTGGGAGGACACCTGCTCCTCACAGACGTTTGCTTCAGGTGGAATTTCCATGGTGACTAAAAACAAAATGGAGCTGGTGGCAGCAAAACCTTCAGGTTGGTTGGGCCTTGTGTACATATAGTCATGAAATTAGAAGACGCCTGCTTCTTGGGAGGAAAGCAATGACAAACCTAGACAGCATCTTAAAAAGCAGAGACATCACCTTGCCGACAAAGGTCCGTATAGTTAAAGCTATGGTTTTCCCAGTAGTGATGTATGGAAGTGAGAGCTGGACCATAAAGAAGACTGATCGCTGAAGAATTGATGCTTTTGAATTATGGTGCTGGAGGAGACTCTTGAGAGTCCCATGGACTGCAAAAAGATCAAACCTATCCATCCTTAAAGAAATCAGCCCTGAGTGCTCACTGGAAGGACAGATCCTGAAGTTGAGGCTCCAGTACTTTGGCCACCTCATGAGAAGAGAAGACTCCCTGGAAAAGACCCTGATGTTGGGAAAGATGGAGGGCACAAGGAGAAGGGGACGACAGAGGATGAGATGGTTGGACAGTGTTCTCGAAGCGACTGGCATGAGTTTGGCCAAACTGCGGGAGGCAGTGGAGGATAGGGGTGCCTGGCGTGCTCTGGTCCATGGGGTCACGAAGAGTCGGACACGACTGAACGACTGAACAACAACAATTTGTACCCCGCCCATCTGGCTGGGTCTCCCCAGCCACTCTGGGCGGCTTCCAACAAATATTAAAATACATTAAAATATCACAGATTAAAAACTTCCCTAAACAGGGCTGCCTTCAGGTATTTTCTGAATGTCAGATAGTTGTTTATCTCTTTGACCTCTGATGGGAGGGCGTTCCACAGGGCGCCACTACCGAGAAGGCCCTCTGCCTGGTTCCCTGTAGCTTCGCTTCTCGCAGTGAGGGAACCGCCAGAAGGCCCTCGGAGCTGGACCTCAGTGTGGGCTGAACGATGGGGGTGGAGACGCTCCTTCAGGTATACAGGACCGAGGCCATTTAGGGCTTTAAAGGTCAGCACCAACACTTTGAATTGTGCTCGGAAACGTACTGGGAGCCAATGTAGATCTCTCAGGACCGGTGTTATGTGGTCTTGGCGGCCACTCCCAGTCACCAGTCTAGCTGCCGCATTCTGGATTAATTGCAGTTTCCGGGTCACCTTCAAAGGTAGCAGGATGTTCTGAGCTGCCAGCCAGCCTGCATTTCAGATTCTTTGCTCTAGCTATGCACCTCAGGGTCTCTGAGATGAACAACTCACCGTCCAGGTCTAGACTTGGGCCTGGTTGGGCAGAGCCTGAGTAGATGATGGGAGGGACCAGAGCCACGCTTTCTTTCATGACGTAGGGGAACATAGGTTTCGTAATGCACATTGAACAGCCATGAGACTGGTCACAGCCTCAAGAATCCGTGGCAACTACTGATGGCTTCCTCCTGATAGCTGTTGAAGGTCGGTTTGTGCAATGCTTGGACACATGCTGCCTCTTCTGGTCTCTTTGTATTCAATCGAGACAAAGCAGGGCAGAGGAATCTTTTCCCCATGAAGGAAGAGTGACCCAATGAAGGAAAAGTCAACCAATAATGGGTGGAGCCAGAGCAGGTGGTGGGAGGGACCAGAGACCAAAGTGGGTGGGGTTTTCAGCACAGCAGAGCTGTACAGCTTGGGGTGATGAATGGGGTGCCTGTTTAGATATTGTTGGACTACATTTCCCATCAGCCCTAGCTGACACGGCCAATAATCATGGAGGATGGGAGTTGGAGTCCAACCATTTCGAACCTTCTTGGCTACCCACGGCATAGCTCTTTCCCTCTGTGTGCCATAGCTCAGTGGAAGAGTCTGCCTTGCGAGCAGAAGGTCCCAGGTTCAAGCCCCAACATCTCCAGGCAGGACTGGGAGAAATCCCTGCTTTGAAATTGCAGGGGGTTGGACTGGGTGACCCTTGGTGTCCCTTTCCAACTCTACAATTCTATGAAATCTCAGAGTGCCTCTGCCAGTCAGGGCAGACAATACTGAGCTAGATGGACCAGTCTCTCAGTATAAGGCAGCTTCCCATGTTCCGTCCCTCCTCGGCTTCTCTCTCACGCACAAGCACACTCAGGGAATGGAAGATTCCCAGGGGGGCAGCCCAGGGAGCAACGATGGGCTCACAACATGTGGGCACCGAGGGTCAGACGAAATGAGTCCAAGAGCTGGGGGTGCCCTACTGCAGCCATTAAGCCTACTCACATGCAACCATCTATAATAATAATAATAATATAGTTTATTATTTATAATTATATTATTTATACAGAGAAAGCAACAAGCAACATTCCCCAGCCTGATGTCTTCTTTATTATATACACACACACACATACACACACACACACACACACAGTGGTACCTCGGGTTACAGACGCTTCAGGTTACAGACGCTTCAGGTTACAGACTCTGCTAACCCAGAAATAGTACCTCGGGTTAAGAACTTTGCTTCAGGATGAGAACAGAAATCGTGCGGCGGCAGGCGGGAGGCCCATTAGCTAAAGTGGTGCTTCAGGTTAAGAACAGTTTCAGGTTAAGAACGGACCTCTGGAACGAATTAAGTTCTTAACCCGAGGTACCACTGTATTTCAAATTTATACATTTCATTAGTTTTACAATCAATTTAACATTTCAAAGTTTGACTTCCTTCCCCCTCTTTCTGCGGTTCCTTAATTTATTTATTTTTAAATATCTTCTGCACGCCTATGTTCATTTAACTTGCTCGTTTATTTATCTACTATATATACTCTTATAAAACTGCAGGTTAATTACATTAATCCTGCCAATGTTCTTATCTGTTTACAATTTATCTGTAAATATTCAATAAACCATTTCCATTCTTTTATAGAAAGAATGCTTTATAGAAAGACTGCTATCTTATTCTTCCGGTAAGTTCCGCCACTTCTGCATATTCCATAAGTTTTTGTATCTATTCTTCTTTTTCCGTGGCTTCTGCTTCTTTCCACTTTTGGGCAAGTAGCATTCTTGCTCCTGTAGTAGCTGATGTTGTCCAGGTGTCTTGGACTACAATTCCCATCAGCGTCAGTCACCATGCCCGATGATGATAATAATAATAATAATAATATTTTTTTATTTATACCCCGCCCTTCCCGATCCAGTAACCAGGCTCAGGGCAGCTAACAACAGATATAAGACAATGATTAAAACAACTTAAAAAACAGCATAAAAAACAAACATCACTGGGATCACCAGGGCTAACTGGCCAAGTTAGTCTTGCTAGGCCAGTAGGGAGACCAGGGAGGAATTTTAATGTGGGGACCCAGAAGGGTTTCTTCAGAAAAAAGGGAAGGGGAAAAGGAATAGGGGATCAGGCTAGATTAAAGGCCAGGCGGAATAACTCTGTCTTACAGGCCCTGCGGAAGGAGGTCAGGTCCCGCAGGGCCCTAGTCTCGTTGGACAGAGTATTCCACCAGGTCGGAGCCAACACTGAAAAAGCCCTGGCCCTTGTGGAGGATAATCTGGCTTCTTTTGGGCCCGGGACCCTTAAACTATTGTTATTTGTGGACCATAAGGCAGGGGCGTACCCAGGATCAAAACTGGGGGGGGGGCAAGCCATGGTCATTCAGGTTGTGACATTTCAGCACGGAAAAGGCGAATGAAACCAAAATTTTAAGAAAATTATATATAATTATAGCAGTGCTTTATTACGGTAGTTATTACAATTATTTGCTTGAATTTTTTTTTTATTCTAGTTACATGTCTTATACTAATATCATTTTTCTTGGGTTTGAAGAAAACTTGTTCAAAACTTTCGTTTCAATCCAGTCCTGATTTTCCTTGAAGAATTTCCGATGGACGCTCATCAAACACAACCCAGTCAGTCTGTCCTCTCCCATTGTACTTCTGAGCCAGGTCTTTACCCTTCGAAGGGTACTGAAAGATCGTTCAACAGTAGCCGTGGTGGACGGGAAAGCACTTAAAATACTGATCAACTAGCGGCGGGCGGCTCAGTTTATATAGTGACGCGGAACTCACTAGACCCCTCTAGAAGATTCCCTCTTCTCTCTGCTAGAGCCCGCTAGAGACCTCTCCCTCCCTTGAATCCCACTGGCTGGCTGACATACATTTTTCGACTCCATAAGATGCACTTTTTTCCTCCTAAAAAGTAAGGGGAAATATCTGTGCGTCTTATGGAGCGAATGGTGGTCCCTGGAGCTGAATTGCCCAGGGGCCAAAAGAGGATCATGCTTTTTATTTTACAAAGAGAAAAGGGGGTGTTGAAAGGACCCCGCTCAGCAGCTGATCAGCAAGAGATCGGGAGAGAGATAAGAGTCCCTCCCTCCCTTTCAGCCCCGCCCTCTTGCCCAGGCCTCCATTGTTGAATGTGCTGCAGAGGGAGGTTGTTTGTTTCCCCAGCGACATGTGACTGGCTGATTAGATTATCTGTCTGGAAACTGTAGAAAAGGCTCCCTTTCCTTTAGAAGCTGCAGAAATGTGAGTTGAACCCCATAAAAACAGGGGCTTTTCCTCTTTGCTTTTCCCCCTTTGCAAAAGGAGCTTTGCTTTTCCCCCTTTGCAAAAAAGCTGCAAAACTTTTAGCTGATCCTAAAAAACTTTTAGCTGATCCTCAAAAAACCAGGGCTTTTCCCTTTGCAAAAAAAGCTGCAAAACTTTTAGCTGATCCTCAAAAAAACAGGGCTTTTAGAGGAGGAAAACCAGAAAAAAAATTCTTGTTTCCTCCTCTAAAAACGAGGTGCGCCCTATGGTCCGGTGCACCCTATGCAGCGAAAAATACGGTATATATGAAGAACCCTGATGAATCAGGCCAAAGAACCATTTAGCCCAGCATCCAGATCTCACAGTGGCCAACAGGGGTGCCAACCTGAATAAAATATTGGGAGGGCAGGTTGGCCCTGCCCTGCTTAATCAATCGCAAGTCGCAGCACATGCGCACCCAATGCCCATCAACTTTGCAGGGACCTGACCCCCTCAAATATTTTATTGGGGAGGGGTGCAAAGGGACCTCAGCCCCGAGGAGTTGGCTCCTGTGGTGGCCAACCGGGTGCCTCTTTTAGGAGACCCACAAACAGGGCCTGAGCAGGGCAAAGCTCTTCCCAGTTGCCATCCCTAGCAGCTGCTAAAGGTAAAGGGACCCCTGACCGCTTCCGGGTCATGTGGCCAGCATGACTAAGCCGCTTCTGGTGAACCAGAGCAGCGCACGGAAACGCCGTTTACCTTCCCGCCGGAGCGGTACCTATTTATCTACTTGCACTTTGACGTGCTTTCGAACTGCTAGGTGGGCAGGAGCAGGGACCGAGCAACGGGAGCTCACCCCGTCGCGGGGATTCGAACCGCCGACCTTCTGATCGACAAGCCCTAGGCTCTGTGGTTTACACCACAGCGCCACCTGCATCCCATTAGCAGCTGCTATTCAGAGGCATATACCGAATGGATGAGGAGGTTTAGATGCCCGCGATTTGCAACGGCATTGAGATGCCACATTCACAGCTTATCAGAGATCATGAGGCCCCACAGTAGAAGGGAATGGTGGTTTTCACGAGCTCTTGAAACAATGGCTTTCTGGTCCTCCCAGCTCGTTCCCCACCATGTGCTAGAAGGCTCCACGTCCTGGTTTTCCACCTCTCCCCACCCCCACCCCCTGCAATACCCACTAGTGTTTTTATGGGCTCCCTATCCAATGTTTTCATCTTCTCTTTATGGGTCCCGCCAGTGACAGTTGCCAAGGGAGTGACTTGCCGTTACTGTGCAAGATGCATGGATCAATTAACTCAGTTGCCGGGTTTCGCTTCTGAATCAATTAACTGGAACTGAAATTAACTAAAAATATCCTTTGCTTATTAACAGACTGAACTAATTGCAATAAAAAAGGTGGAGGGGCGGGGGGACGGAGGGAAGAGAGCGGAATGGGGAGATTTTATTTATCGCAGCCAATCTCGACCCGTATCATTATCTCAAATATTCCTCACTTGCTAAACAAACTAATAACTCTACGAGCATCAAATCATTATGATGTGGGGGGTGGGTGGCCTGTTGGATCAATCTCATCAGTGACTCGCTAGCCCGGAAATGTGGGGGCTCCCCCCCCTGCACAAAGCAACATTTGCTCCTCGGCCGTGAACTGATCTATGGGTTGTAGGGTGAATTCAGTTCCCCAACAATGGGGGGGGGGGAAATAAAGGGTCCTATCATGACACCCACAGGCCCCAGCCACGTAAAGGAAAAGTTAAAGGGACCCCTGACCATTAGGTCCAGTCGCGGACGACTCTGGGGTTGTGGCGCTCATCTCGCTTTACTGGCCGAGGGAGCTGGCGTTTGTCCACAGACAGCTTCCGGGTCATGTGGCCAGCATGACTAAGCCGCTTCTGGCGAAACCAGAGCAGCACACGGAAACACCGTTTACCTTCCCGCCGGAGTGGTACCTATTTATCTACTTGCACTTTGACGTGCTTTCGAACTGCTAGGTTGGCAGGAGCAGGGACCGAGCAACGGGAGCTCACCCCGTCGTGGGGATTCACATCCAATTTTAGCCAAATAAGGCTCCTCGCTCTGCCTTTCTGGAAACAGAAGCTAAGGCAGCATCACAGGAACTAAGGAAGAGGGGAAGCCGCCTTAAGCCAGACCCCTCGCAGGGTTTCTCAAAGTCGGGTCCCCAGCTGTTGTCGGACTACAACTCCCATCATCCCTGAGCACCGGTCCTGCTAGCTACGGATGATGGGAGTTGTAGTCCAACAACAGCCGGGGACCCGAGTTTGAGAAGCACTGGGCCATGCAGACTTCCTGTTGCACCGCCCCAATTCAATGGTAAAACCCGGGTTTCCCCGGGGCAAAGCTAAGGGACAAAAAACTCCACACACACTCGGATAAGGAGTTTTAAATCTTGGACCTGTGCCTACAAACACATCACAAAAGGCAGTCTGGATATGCCCTAGCTGAGCATTGTTGACACTGATTGACATATTGTCTCCAAGGCTTCTTCATCATCATCATCATCATCATCATCATCATCATCATTTATTTATTTATTATTTATACCCCGCCCCTCTGGCTAGGTTTGCCCAGCCACTCTGGGTGGCTCCCAACAGAATAATAATAATAATAATAATAATAATAATAATAATAAGCGATAGAACATCAGACATTAAAAACTTCCCTAAACAGAGTTGCCTTCAGGTGTCTTCTAAAAGCCAGGTGGTTGTTTATTTCCTTGACATCTGATGGGAGGGTGTTCCACAGGGTGGGTGCCACTACCGAGAAGGCCCTCTGCCTGGTTCCCTGTAAGCTCACTTCTCACAGGGAGGGAACCACCAGAAGGCCTTCGGAGCTGGACCTCAGTGTCTGGGCTGAACAATAGTGGTGGAGATGCTGCTCCTTCAAGTATCCTGGGCCGAAGGAACACCCTCCCATCAGATGTCAAGGAAATAAACAACTATCTGACTTTTAGACGATATCGGAAGGCAGCCGTAGGGAAGTTTTTAATGTTTGATTTTTAAAAAAATCTTTCTTTCTTTCTTTCTTTTAATTTTATTAAATTTAATGCAGATGCCAAAAGAAAAATTACAAATAAGTACAAATAAACCTCAGAAAATACCGGTGTATATACACCGTATTTTTCGCTCCACATATATATATATATATATATATATATATATATATATATATATATATACACACACACACATATATATATATATACACACACACACACACACACACACATACACATATATATACACACACACAGATATATATATATATATATATATATATATATATATATATATATATATAAATATGCCATTACAGTCATACCTTGGGTTGCGACCGCTGCAGGTTGCGCGTTTTCAGGTTACGGACACACCGAACCCTGAAGTACCAGAACGGGTTACTTCCAGCTTTCGGCACTCGCGCATGCGCAGAAGCACTAAAACACGCTTCGCTCATGCGCAGATGCGCCGAATTGCGTCACACGCGTGAGCAGACGCGGCACTGCAGTTTACAGACACTGTGGGTTGCGAACGTGCCTCCCGCACAGATCACGTTCGCAACCCGAGCGTCCACTGTATTCCATAAAATGTATCAAATGGGTTTGCAACAAATCCACCTGTGCAGTAAAAACCATGTGAGAGAGAGAGAGAGAGAGAGAGAGAGAGAGAGAGAGAGAGAGAGAGATTAAAATCAGACATCAGCCAGCCATTGTGGCATTGTGGAAGGGTGTTTTCTTGATTGCCTGCATTGGCCTGGCGGAAGAGAAAAGTTTTTAGCAGGCCTTTAAAAGTTGGAACGGAAGGCCCCTGTGGAATGGTAGAGTTGGAAGGGATCCCGTGGGTCATCCAGTCCAACCCCCTGCAATGGGCTCGAACCACCAACCTTCTGGCTAACAGCCAGATGCACTGCCCCAGAAGCTGGGATCAAAGGGTTCAGTCAATCCCTGAGGCACCCTGGCCCTAAGTTGCTCAGGGCATCATGAATTAAAACAAGAACGTGTTCTTGCCAAGGGCAGCCCCACATAGAGTGCATTACAGTAACCCAGCCTTGGGGTTATCCCTGTCCATGAATAGCCTGAGCTGTTGGGTTTGCACAATGCTTTTTTCTGGGGGTGGGGGGTGGGGGGACGCAGGGGTACGCATACCCCTAAACATTTTGTGAATCTTCATACTTTTGTCCATTTACTGTCGGCATGGCCAAACTTGGCCCTCCAGCTGTTTAGGGACTACAACTCCCATCATCCCTAGCTAACAGAACCAGTGGTCAGGGATGATGGGAATTGTAGTCCCAAAACAGCTGGAGGGCCAAGTTTGGCCATGCCTGATTTGCTGTATTTATTTCCCCAGATTTGAACTATAAAATGGTGATGTTCTTGAGTCAAAATCAGAGTACAGTACCCCTAAACATTTTTTTAGGGGGGGAAGCACTG
The DNA here is from genome assembly GCA_900245905.1 of Lacerta viridis. Lineage (NCBI taxonomy): Eukaryota > Metazoa > Chordata > Lepidosauria > Squamata > Lacertidae > Lacerta > Lacerta viridis. Next base: position 874,685 of record OFHU01003749.1, on the reverse strand, counting down.
GGTTTGCAAACTGTCCTCCAATATCTTCTCTTGCCTGATGTGAAGGACGTCGGTGCCTTCCTGCCCATTGCATGTACAAGACTGGTTCCTGAATCTTACCTCAATGCTGTTGACGCTACTCCCCTACAGGATCAGGCCTTCTGGTCATCAGACTAGGTCAGCAGTGTGGAAGAAGGCATGGCCTTGTTCAGGCTTCCTCAACCTCGGCCCTCCAGATGTTTTGAGACTACAATTCCCATCATTCCTGACCACTGTTCCTGCTAGCTAGGGATCATGGGAGTTGTAGGCCAAAAACGTCTGGAGGGCTGAGGCTGAGGAAGCCTGGTCTTGTTGGACGTTCCCCAGCGAAGGAGCTTGGCTGAGTCATCTAAGAGGGATGCAGAGCTTGGGAACTAAGCCAAGGTATCTTCTAAGAAGCTAGGATGGTGGAGAGGGTACTTGGAGGTCAGGCAACACAAGCAGAAAGAAATAATCTGGTATCCTCACATCCTGCTCGCGGGGTTCCCAGAGGCATCTGGCTGGCCAGTATGTGAGCACAGGATACCGGACTACGATGGGTCTCTGAGCAATCCCAATGTGTCTTCAGGAAAAAAACATTATTATGCATTCTCCAAACGTTCTCCAAATTGAGCAGAACAGGAAAAACAATCAGTTTTCACCTAAGTATCTAGCAGGCAAGGCCATGGGCCACTCGCCTAATGCAAAGCACCTAATGCCTAGTTTTACTGATTCCCTAGAAACAGCCAGGGTTGCCATATTTTTTTAGTGCCCAGTGCTCCTGTGTTCATAACAACATTGGCAGACATCAGCAGGAGTTCTCAAGCTCCCCTCTCGACACTTAAAAGCATCAGCTGCTGATTTCTTCTAATCAAGCTGCTGTCAGTGGCCCAAGAGCAGGCAGGAGTGGCATTTTCTGGTCAGTTGGCAACCCCAAAACCACCATTCTATCTCAGTTTCCTTGATGAAATGCAGATGAGCCCAGGTTTGAGGCAACAGCAGAAGCTTTTGCAATAGACCATGAGGCCGAGCTGAGAAAGCCCTCAAAGAAAGGAAAGATAAGTTTGTATTGGGTGGTGTAGGAAATGAGGGAGAGTTGGACCACCTTGGCAGCATAGGAATAACCCATCAGAGTCACTATGTGACCTTGGGGAAAATTCACCTTTCCAGTGATTGTTCCATCATCTGTTAAACTGGGATTAGTTCTTGCTTCGTGCAGGATAAAGGCAAGGCTGTTGTTGTTTAGTCGTTTAGTCGTGTCCGACTCTTCGTGACCCCATGGACCAGAGCACGCCAGGCACTCCTGTCTTCCACTGCCTCCCGCAGTTTGGTCAGACTCATGTTAGCTTCAAGAACACTGTCCAACCATCTCATCCTCTGTCGTCCCCTTCTCCTTGTGCCCTCCATCTTTCCCAACATCAGGGTCTTTTCCAGGGAGTCTTCTCTTCTCATGAGGTGGCCAAAGTATTGGAGCCTCAGCTTCAGGATCTGTCCTTCCAGTGAGCACTCAGGGCTGATTTCCTTCAGAATGGATAGGTTTGATCTTCTTGCAGTCCATGGGACTCTCAAGAGTCTCCTCCAGCACCATAATTCAAAAGCATCAATTCTTTGGCGATCAGCCTTCTTTATGGTCCAGCTCTCACTACAATACATCACTACTGGGAAAACCATAGCTTTAACTATATGGACCTTTGTCGGCAAGGTGATGTCTCTGCTTTTTAAAAAGGCAAGGCTAAATCTCCTTTCATGGTTGCAAGATGATTTTGAAATATTTCCATTAGAGGAGATTTCGGATCACAGAAACATACTGTCTTACAGCAAAGTGTGTGCATGTGTGGGAGGGGGGAATGTCGAACATTCCAAAAATATTTTTTCATCATCGTTTCAGAGAACCGAAGCAGATGGTCACTCTCTTCACTCGCACCAAAATAATAATTTTTTCCCCTCTCTCGTGACTTTGGGGGAATGAATCTGAAACTTTGCTAGATGGTCAGCCCACAGATGTGGCGTCTGCAGTTCTGCAATTGCACTGAGCAAGCAAGGGACTTGTACTGAGGACATGGCTCAGCATCTTTTGCATGAAGGCTTTTTAAAAGAGCAAGCAAATCAAAATTCAAGGGCTTAAGGTGTTAAGGATACGTTTGGAAATGTAAGGGGGCGAAGTCTGACAAAGCCCTGCCCTGTTTCATGAGGGTGAGGACCCTTGGTACCCCGTCCAACTCTACAATTCGACGATCCTATGACTAGTTTGAAAGCTCCAGAACTGAGGTCTAATTGGAATTCTATTGAAAGATGCATTCACAATGCTAGTGATCATTCCATCAGCTTCCTTTGCCCTACATATGCATAAGGTTTCTACTAGGGCTAAGCCAATCAGCACTCATTGGCTGTGTCCAAAAACAAGAAAAAAAAGAAATTGGCAATGCCTCATTTGCATTGCCTTCTCTTATGGCACACTTTCTCTCTCTGGACTTAGTGGCATCCTGATCAAGTTTGCAGATGACACCAAATTGGAAGGGGTGGCTAATACCCCAGAGGACAGGATCACACTTCAAAATGACCTTAACAGATTAGAGAACTGGGCCAAAGCAAACAAGATGAATTTTAACAGGGAGAAATGTAAAGTACTACACTTGGGCAAAAAAAATGAAAGGCACAAATACAGGATGGGTGACACCTGGCTTGAGAGCAGTACATGTGAAAAGGATCTAGGAGTCTTGGTAGACCATAAACTTGACATGAGTCAACAGTGTGATGCAGCAGCTAAAAAAGCCAATGCAATTCTGGGCTGCATCAATAGGAGTATAGCATCTAGATCAAGGGAAGTAATAGTACCACTGTATTCCGCTCTGGTCAGACCTCACCTGGAATACTGTGTCCAGTTCTGGGCACCACAGTTCAAGAAGGATACTGACAAGCTGGAACGTGTCCAGAGGAGGGCAACCAAAATGGTCAAAGGCCTGGAAACGATGCCTTATGAGGAACGGCTTAGGGAGCTGGGTATGTTTAGCCTGGAGAAGAGAAGGTTAAGGGGTGATATGATAGCCATGTTCAAATATATAAAAGGATGTCATATAGAGGAGGGAGAAAGGTTGTTTTCTGCTGCTCCAGAGAAGCGGACACGGGGCAATGGATTCAAACTACAAGAAAGAAGATTCCACCTAAACATTAGGAAGAACTTCCTGACAGTAAGAGCTGTTGGACAGTGGAATTTGCTGCCAAGGAGTGTGGTGGAGTCTCCTTCTTTGGAGGTCTTTAAGCGGAGGCTTGACAGCCATCTGTCAGGAATGCTTTGATGGTGTTTCCTGCTTGGCAGGGGGTTGGACTGGATGGCCCTTGTGGTCTCTTCCAACTCTGTGATTCTATGATTCTATGTATCATTGCAAAGCTCAATATGAATGATTACAAGACATTGTGATACCCACCTTTACCTCTGATTGGCTAGGATATCTGATTGGCTGGGATTGCCCATGTGACCACTTCAAGAAAGCGCTGCCCTTGCTCCTAGTGGACGTTATTTGCTTCTTGTGACGCAATCGCAGCCCCAAATCCAAGCGGCCACTTAGCATAGGGATGCCATTGCATTTTCTGTGGGGGTTCCTGATTGGCTGGGATGAGCCACGTGTCTAGTTGGGAAAGGGGTAACTAAGGACAGAAACGATACCAAGCAGCAGAAGAAGAAAGCCGCAGCAAACGAGAGGGAGGAAGAAAGAGTGAATAATCTCGCAACTGAAACTTTTGGGGGTGGAACTTTTATCACCCTTCTCCAAATCCTGTTTCCAGCTCCCAAATCCAAGCGGGGGTCCTGGTTTACCACTTGGGGGAAAAAACTGCTATTGTAGCAGTTTGCCCCGAATGCCTAAGGGAGCAGGGAAGGAAGGAGAGGAGAAAGGCTCTGCTTAAATAATACCACAAATTAGCTACATTTTCAGACGCGTCCCTTCCATTTGTCTGCATATCGGTGAATTATTTACAGCGCTTTGGCAGGCCCCTATGATCTACAGCGTAATATAGACAAAGCACTTTCTGAAACAGTGGCTAATACATCCCCGTAATATAAGGGGATAATTGTGCGGAGGCAAGACTCGCCTTGGCATGCAGCATACCTACCTCCCTGAGATGGAGGGATTCGCCAACGCTGCTCCCAGGGAGCACACAAATAAATCTTCAGACGTGGAGATAAGCAAGGAAAGAGCCCGAGAACCATGTTAGCCGAGGCCAAACAATCAACCAGCTTTACTTATTTACTGTTCCATTCTAGAACTACAATGTTGACATCGGATATGGGTGGAGAGAGGGTGCTTAAAATAAATTTCTCATTTTTATTTTCTTAAATCTTTAGGAGATAACGGATGGGAAAGAGAGGGCCCCAGGACCATGTTAGCCGAGACCAAACAATCAACCAGATTTATTTATTTGCTGTTTCTAGTACTACAATATTGATATCCAATGTGGGTGGGGAGAGAATGCTTAAAATGAATTTATTCTGCTTAAATTTGCTTTTACTCAAGTTTATTGGCAACCCATCCTCCGACTCATACAGTTTGCTGTCTCATTTTGGACTGTATCTCAACATACCTTGCCTGTTCCCGAACTTCAGAGTCAAACTCACAGATCGCCTTCTAGACAAAAAGAATGGGAGCCCAAAGGCATCCTGACCCCCCCAGAAAACTAGACTTTGATTTGGAGCCTATGGCATTTAAAACGGGTTTAAGTCAAATCGTTGCCATGGTTTAAACAAACAGGACCCCCCACAAACGTCACTGGGTGGCATGCTTAGGGTTCCAGCCATTTCTAGGATATTCCATTCCATCTTCCCTTCCCCCAGTTTTCCATCCCCACTTCTGCCATCACTACACAGCAGTCCATCAGAAAGCCAGCGGTGGTGTAGTGGTTAGAGTATCAATCTAGGACCTGTAAGACCAGAGTTCAAATCCTTCACCTGGCCATGAAGCTCTCTGGTTGACCTTGGGCCAGTCATTGCCTCTCAGCCTAGCCTACCTCACAGGGTTCTTGTGGGGATTAAATGAGGAGGCAGAAGAACCATTTACTCTACCCTGAGCTCCTTGGAGAAACATGTGGGATATGAATTCAATAGCTTAAAAAAAAAAACCTGAACAGGCGGAATTCTCATTGGGCTATTTGAGGAGTTCACACCCCTAAGGATTTGTTCCTCTAAATGTTTTAGATCTCCAAGTCCTATTATACCTGAATGGTTCTGTTTCACACTTAAATAGGATTCACACTTACATAGCACTATTAGTAAAGAAAGCATATGGGCTACTATAGAGTACTATAGGGTATGGATTCTATAGGGTACTGGTAGGTGTGTGTGTGTTTAGCTAGACAGATAGATATGAATGGTGGGGGTGGAGGTTGTAATCAGCTGGATACAGGGAATTGTTCCCCTTTGGTGGTGATATAGGTGATAGGTAAAGGTAAAGGGACCCCTGACCATTAGGTCCAGTCGTGGACAAGTCTGGGGTGGCGGCGCTCATCTCGCTTTATTGGCCGAGGGAGCCGGCGTACAGCTTCCAGGTCATGTGGCCAGCATGACTAAGCCGCTTCTGGCAAACCAGAGCAGCGCACAGAAATGCCATTTACCTTCCTGCCAGAGCAGTACCTATTTATCTACTTGCACTTTGACGTGCTTTCGAACTGCTAGGTTGGCAGGAGCTGGGACTGAACAACGGGAGCTCACCCCGTCATGGGGATTCGAACCGCCAACCTTCTGATCGGCAAGCCCTAGGCTCTGTGGTTTAGACCCACAGTGCCACCTGCGCCCCTTAGTATAGGTGATACTAATCACAAATTGTGATGGCCAGTGACTCAGATGGCTTTACAAGGGGATCAGATCAATTCATGGAGGGGCTCTTGTCTGTGCCTTTCCCAGAAAATGTTGGCTTTCCTGTTCCAGGAAAAAAGAAAAAGAAAACACAGCTTTTAAAAATTGAAACAAGGGGATATTTGGCCACAGCCCTTGGTCTTCCATTGAAAAATAACAGCTCTCCAAATAACTGCAAGGCATGATTAAGAACTGCTTTAAGGCCTTGGAAAAACCTAGTTGCCCACTTGCTATTCTGGGAGCCACTTGCTATTATTGACATGCTGCGTCACTGAAGACGCTTCCATTAAACCTAAGGGTAAAATCAAATACTGCCATGAAATGTTTGGGAGATGCAGCAGCCAGGAAGAGCATCATTGCCGCTCGCCGAAATCAGAGCAGACACAGGAAACTGTGTCCAGACTCCCCAGGAATAAGTCCAGCACCACCTAGTGACTAAACTACAGAATGACACTACCCACACAGCCAACTCCTGACTCTTTCCAGCAATAGCCAAGTCCAGCGCCACCTAGTGACTAAACTACAGAATGACACTACCCACACAGCCAACTCCTGACTCTTTCCAGCAATAGCCAAGTCCAGCGCCACCTAGTGACTAAACTACAGAATGACACTACCCACACAGCCAACTCCTGACTCTTTCCAGCAATAACCAAGTCCAGCGCCACCTAGTGACTAAACTACAGAATGACACTACCCACACAGCCAACTCCTGACTCTTTCCAGCAATAACCAAGTCCAGCGCCACCTAGTGACTAAACTACAGAATGACACTACCCACACAGCCAACTCCTGACTCTTTCCAGCAATAACCAAGTCCAGCGCCACCTAGTGACTAAACTACAGAATGACACTACCCACACAGCCAACTCCTGCTCCCAGCAATAACCAAGACGCCACCTCTTACAGAATCCACCCACACAGCAATACTCTTTCCACCAAGTCCAGCGCCACCTAGTGACTAAACTACAGAATGACACTACCCACACAGCCAACTCCTGACTCTTTCCAGCAATAACCAAGTCCAGCGCCACCTAGTGACTAAACTACAGAATGACACTACCCACACAGCCAACTCCTGACTCTTTCCAGCAATAACCAAGTCCAGCGCCACCTAGTGACTAAACTACAGAATGACACTACCCACACAGCCAACTCCTGACTCTTTCCAGCAATAACCAAGTCCAGTGCCACCTAGTGACTAAACTACAGAATGACACTACCCACACAGCCAACTCCTGACTCTTTCCAGCAATAACCAAGTCCAGCACCACCTAGTGACTAAACTATAGAATGACACGATCCAGTGCTACTGGGTTTGCTTTGCCTCATCTTTCTCATGGATTTGTACCTCCACATATCTTGTCCAGTTAGATCTGAGCAAGACCACCAAGAGGGCATCATGCCCCAGAGCAGTGGCATAGCGTGGGCTGCCAGTACCCGGGACAACTTGCAAAACAACATCAAACCTTGCATTAGGTGAAATACATTCAACAGACACACAAGACGTAACCAGCTGTGCATTCATATAAACAATACTCTTCTATATATTCTTGTCACAATATCAAATGTTTATCTTGCACATAAACAACACATAAAGTGCAATAATATAGACGGAAGTCCCAATAGATCAGTTCATTCATAAAGACCAAATATCTGCTAGTTTCTGTTCCACATATGTTCATAAAGTCCAAATTGGAGCCTACTACAGTTCCACAGAGTTGACAAGGATTTCCAGAATAATGCCTTGTTTCGCTCTCATGGGCTTCATCAGTGGTACAGAAACCACTATGTTCTAAGTTCTAGTATCTATGAATATGAATATGAATATGTACAACTGATGAAGCCCAGGAGGGCGAGTTCCATGACTTTGACATACTACATATGAACATGTAGAAGAGTATTGCTTATGTGAATGCAGTACCCGGGACAAGGCAAGTATCCTTGGCACTGCCCGCTGATAGGCTGGAACGAAGGGACAATAGGTCGGCGACCTACCCAGTGGGTAGCTGCGGTGCCCCATGAGCATCAAGCACAGTGGAGAGCAGGATGAGGGATCGGTCGGGAGCAGGTATCTTTCTGAAGCCCATGCAGGGGGGCACCCTGGCAACCAGCCGTCACCCAAATCCCCTCTCATGTGGACATTGGGAGATTTTCTGTGTGAGGTGGCAGGCATATTATTTTTCAAATTATTATTACTTTCTCCTTTTTGAAATGTTGCACCCCTAAAAAAAAAAAATGCGCCCTGTGGCCCTGCCCATGCTACACCCTGCACCAGCGCTGTGTTTTGCTGCAGGCTGGTTGTTTGTTTGTTTTTCTGTGCCAGAAAGGGTACACAAGCTGGCTTTGGGTGACAATGTGGAGCCGAGCGACACCTGGTTTGCAACATCGTGAATTATCACCAGCTGTGTATCGCGATATACCGATATATCACGATGTCTGAAATAAGGGTGGAGCTATGTAGAGGCGGAAATCTGTCATACATTCCAGCCCAGACTTTGCCAGATTTGGCCCCTCAAGTGGAAAGCTAGCAGCAAAAAGGGGCGATAGCTGTAGCTACTGGGTCCCACTGGGGCAAGCAGGGCACTGCTGCACCAACCTCAGCCTGCCCATAGCCAGTCATCACCTCCCTATCTTCTTACAACCAAGATTAGATCTACACAGCTATAAAAAAACGCTCTGCAAAAAAAACCTGTTGTAAAGCTCACAATTGAAAATATCACTGAGTTGCTATTTCAGCTCTACAGCGCCATCTGGTGTCAGAGTGTTATAACACATTTATAACGCTGTATTTTGACTAGTGTAGCTGAGGGCGTGGTACTGCCTGTCAATTTCCTCCGCCTTAGTCTCATTGCTGCCCCTTGCAGAACTCAGCAGGGAGGATGGCAAGGATACAAACAGCGTTAGTTGGTTCTGCCTATCTTCCGCTCTGACGCCACCTACTGTTGGCCTCCCTGCTTTCCACCCTACTAGTTCCAATGGGCCCCAAGACTCCACTGGTGGCCAGTAAACTCAGGATCGTCATAGCGCTAGTGGTGTTCATTGCAATGATTATTTTGTTTCTGTTTCCATTGATAAATGTTATTTTTTATGTTCTGCAAATCTCTCTCTCGCACACATTTCCCTAACCTCCTGTACAATATCCCTTCCTTTTCACGCCCAATCTCCTTATTGCTCCTTCATGTCATGTCGTTTAAATCACATCCTTAACTTGTAGATTAACAAACCTGTCGTGCTCATAACCTCTTTGCAGCGAAAGAGAAAACCCCAGCACCCTCTGATCTATGTAAACTGCCGTTAGTTGCTGGAATCCTTGATATTAATATCTCTCCTCTCCCTTTTTTTTTGTTTGTGTGTCAATGTTCTCCAGAATTTAATTAAGCAATGTTTTGAGAGCATATTATATATGTTTGAACAATTTCACAGAGGTGACAATATGAGCCATTGACCTGCAGGAGAGGAAGTTAATGCGAGTAAATTCCACAAATGCAGATGCCTGGCTAGGGCCGTTTCCGTCTGGAAATACAAAGCCTCTCTCTCTCTCTCTGGGTGTGTTGCTGTGTCATCAGCTGACGGGCTTTAATTGGGCAGGTCCTCTTAATTTTGTCATTGTACTTTTAGACGTTGCTAAGGAGCCGCTCGCGATGCAAACGCTGACACAAGCGAAAATAAAAAACCGTCCTCGGAAACAATGAGACGCCGATGGCAGCGACTAATCAGTTGGAGGGGCACTCCCTGAGCATGGATGAGATGTTCCTAGCAGTGCCTAATTGTCAGGAGCTGCAGGGATCTGTGCGCCGGCTGCCTTGTGTGGCGAGCCAAAGAACTACCGGCTGCAGCCTTTGCAGTGACGTATCTTTGGGCCCTGGGCTGACCCACGCAGGCTGGCCATTGGGTCCTCCTGGACAGGAAGTAGAAAAAGAGAGCTTCCTGTTCCATCTCGCCCTTTGCTTGAGTTCCATGGTCTTTCATGGATCCTTGGTTAGTGAAATATACTCGGAATCCAGCATGGATTTCATGCTCTTTATTCAGCTCATAGTAGCGAGGAATGGCAGTTCCCCCCAAACGTCTGCTTTATATACACTATTTACACAATGGGCCCCACGTGATTGGCTAATTCCGGGATACTCCTGTATGCCAATCAGGTTGCGGATTCACTTCCACCTGGAGCTGGATTGGGTGGCTCCTGTGGACCAATCAGACTGCTGCATTCTGGATCCTATTGTTCTAGGACCAATCAGACTGCTGCATTCTGGATCCTATTGTTCTAGGACCAATCAGACTGCTGCATTCTGGATCCTATTGTTCTAGGACCAATCAGACTGCTGCATTCTGGATCCTATTGTTCTAGGACCAATCAGACTGCTGCATTCTGGATCCTATTGTTCTAGGACCAATCAGGCTGCTGCATTCTGGATCCTATTGTTCTAGGACCAATCAGACTGCTGCGTTTTAGCTCCTATTCAACTCAGTACATAACAGTTATCCTTTTTGGAATGGTCTAGGGTTGCCATATCTCTGGTTTTCCCTGAGATTCCAAGGGTGAAATCACAACTTTCGTGTCTGGATTTTTACTCCTTGAAATATGGGAACCCTAAATTGTGCCGGTGTTTCCCAAACTGCATTTTTCCAAAGAAATTTCTTGAGATTATTTTTTTTGCCGCTCCATCGTCACCATGTTTTAGCCTGGAGAAGAGAAGGTTAAGGGGTGATATGATAGCCATGTTCAAATATATAAAAGGATGTCATCTAGAGGAGGGAGAAAGGTTGTTTTCTGCTGCTCCAGAGAAGCGGACACGGGGCAATGGATTCAAACTACAAGAAAGAAGATTCCACCTAAACATTAGGAAGAACTTCCTGACAGTGAGAGCTGTTGGACAGTGGAATTTGCTGCCAAGGAGTGTGGTGGAGTCTCCTTCTTTGGAGGTCTTGAAGCGGAGGCTTGACAGCCATCTGTCAGGAATGCTTTGATGGTGTTTCCTGCTTGGCAGGGGGTTGGACTGGATGGCCCTTGTGGTCTCTTCCAACTCTAGGATTCTATGATTCTATGATCATAATCCTTAGAGAAAGGCTATTTTGCAGAATTCTTTTTGGACAGCTGGGATAGCTCAGTCAGTACAGCATGAGGCTCTTAATCTCGGGGCCGTGGGTTCAAACCCCACCTGAGGCAAAATATTACTGTGTTGCAGGGGGTTGCTTCACCCTAGTGGTCCCTTCCAATTCCACAATTCTATTCATTATTATTATTATTTAAATGCTTTTGGGTGGTGGCTGCCATATTTCTCTCCGCAATGCCCTGGAATGCCACTAGTTGGGGCCTTGCAAAAGATGCGAAATAGGCGTCAAGCTGTCAATCCTTTGCAAAAGCAGCAGTGGCAGCAACAGCAAATTAAAACCCAAAGTGCTTAAGAGAGAAGATAGAAAAGAGAAAAAGAACTTAAGATTGCTTTTAAAGAGCGTTGGACAAATTAATGGAGGAGAGGGTTCTCTCTGACTCCATGGTCAGTGTTGTGTAGTGATTCAAGGGTTATCATATCTGTATTAGTATTGTCTGTACAATAATAATAATAATAATAATAATAATAATAATAATAATAATAATAATAATAATTTATTTGTACCCCGCCCATCTGGCTGAGCTTCCCCAGCCACTCTGTATTCACATTAGGGGAAAGTAACTGCCTTCCTGTTCCAGAAGGAACAGCTACTATTGGTTCATTCAAGTTGCTGCATTTGGATCCTCAGTCTTATTGGTTCCCACCAAAAGGCAGCTTTGTGATTGCTTGAGATTGTTCCCTCCAAAATGTATCCTTTCTAGCCAGTCTACTGTCCCTATAAATGTAGCTTCCCTCTCCTCAGTTCCCCAGTCTTGTTTACTTGAATAAAGAGTGTTACATGAAGAAGCTGTATCCTGCCTGCTATGTCAGAGAGCTGAAGTCCATTGATCCCCACGCTACAATAACTGGCGACAAAGGTGGGATCCGGAATGCTGAGGAGCGGTTAAACGCAGCCCTGCCTCAGAGTCTGGATTGCAGCAGAGAACAAGACTGTCTGAATGCAAATTGCTGGAAAATGCAACAGGCCATACTACTCTTGTGTTCGAATTGTGGTTCCTGGGAACAAGGAGCAGGTTTTCCTCTGCCTTAGGATCCAATCGGGTACCATTTTGCATCAAGACAGTCGGCCAAATCTTTAAAAAGTGCACTGATTTTGTTTGTTTGTTTGTTTCTTCAAAGCAACGCCAGGGGCAAGGCTGCTAGTATATTATAAAAGAGAAGCCAAATATTAGTTTGTTGAGTTTTGTTATATTTCTAGCCACTGGGGGTTTTCTGCCCCCAGGCACCAAAACAGCACTGCCATCTTTTCTAGAGAGTGCGTAGAACTATTTAACCTCACTTGTACCTGTTTAAACGAAGCTGTTTAATCTTGTGCGTTGACAATTCTGAGATGAAAAGGGAAGGGAACAAAACAGCTTAAAATGGAAGGTTAAGAAAGATATTCAGAGCGGATCTTCTTGTCACAGAGGCCAGCAGAAATTGAACCCTAGATTACTATATCCGTCACCACCACCACCCCCCCACAGCAAATGGAACCTGGAACAAAAAAATTACAGTGATCCAGCCAGCCAGGATCCCTTCTAAACTACCCCATTTCCCCTTTTGGGTTTTCCATTCCCCCCATCTGCCCACATAAGGGTCACTCACTATTTTGTGATCACTGAGCATGCTCAGTCCTGGTCGAGGTATTTAAGAGTCTGCCTTTAAGGTTTTCTTCCACCAGTTATAGTGTGGAGTAGTGTTTAGGGCAGGGGTGTCCAAACTTTTTTCAAAGGGGGGCCAGATTTGATGAAGTGAACATGCGTGAGGGCCGTCCAGAGTTGTTGATGAAATCAACGAGAGGGCCGGATTTGGCCCCCAGACCGTACTTTGTGGTTTTGTTTTGTTTTTTTATTAAATGACAAAACATCACATACATAACATGATCAAACACACAATAACAATTTAACAAGACATAAAAGCACACAAATATGCAAAACACAGTGACAATTTGACCAAACATAAGATCAGTTAACAACCTGACATAACATAGCTTTGTGCTTAATAAAAATAAATAAATAATATTTTTTTAAAAAAAAGGGGGGGGGAGAGAAAAATAATAGCCGTACATTGAACTTACGACATTGATAAGACAAATAAACAGATTTAACTTCCGTTTGTACTCTTTGGTTCTTTTTCTTAAACCTTTTCTTTTCCACACTGGTCCTGTTACATCAATTATATTCCTATAATCGTTTCTAGTAATATATTGATATTTTGTTTGTACACAAGAGTCACCTTCATTTTACCAAGAGATTTTGATGTTATTGTACCGTACTTTGGACACGCCTGGTTTAGGGAGTTGGACTAAGACCTGGGAGACCAGGGTTCGAATCCCCACTCGGCCATGAAGCCCCCGGGTGGCTTTGGACCAGTCGCAGTCTCTCAGCCTAATCTACCTCGCACAGGGTTGTTGTTGTGAGGATCACATGAGTAGTGTAGTATTTTGAGTACTGGACTAAGACCTAAGTGACTGGGGTTCTAGTCCCCACTGAGCCATAAAGTTCACCTTGGACCAATCACTGTCTCTCTGCCTAACGCACCTCGCAGGGTTGTTGTGTGGATAAAATAGGGAGAGGGAGAACTCCCTGAGTTCCATTTTTGGAAAAATGAATGTGATACAGACATAATAAATATGTTCAGCCTCCTTCCAGGCTTCTGAGATTGCAGTAGGTCTTGCTCACCCCACCCCCTTACAAACACGTCCGCTGCAGGCATGAGGGCTAGGATCTTGCTTACAAAATAAAACACAACGGAACGCTAAGATTATCTAGAAGTTGAATTCTGCACTTTGCACGGCGTCAAGGACCGAAGCCCCATGGTGTTGCTTCGTGCAATAGGCCCTTTGCACAGGGGGGCGGGGGGGGGAGAGATTCGCAGCTCAGGATTTGCACAGCGACAATTCCCCAGAGCTAAAGGACAGAGATGGCTTGACGGCCAGCGGCTCATCGAATTGTCTTCCAGGAAGGATTGGTGAGCGATTTCTGCCAAACTGGATCAATTACGGGGTGATTGATTGCAGCTGCTTTCTTGACCAAACCGGAGATGCAATTGCAGGCATTTTCTTGAGGCATTAAATCAACTTTTTTTCCTTTTTCTTTTTTTTAAAAAAACAAAACCTATGGTGGATTCAAGGCAAAAAACAAAACAAAACCCCACACACTTTTAGCTTGTGGGAGCTGGTGTTAATCACTCATTGACACGTCCTATATTTATTCGTTTTAAAACGGTCAGCACTAGTGTATCCATTTATTGTACTTGTTTGGCACTTTTCTCCTGTGAATCTCAAAGCAGGTTACTTGGTAAGGAAGAATGGGCTCCTCCCTAATCACCCCGAAAGGTGTAGAGACCATTGTAAGCATGCAAATATTCCCTGCGTGGATCGCGTAATTGCACCGTTCTGTCACTAGAGGGGACTAGACTTAACTGTATCTGGGCGGAGCTTTCTGTATGGATCATGTCATTATATTGTTTAGTCACTAGGTGGCACTCGACTTCAGTTGCATCTGGCAGTCGTCCGGAGTTTCCTGCTCTTGTATAGGGAAGGTAAAGAAAACAACTAAAGTCCTTGTCTGGCTGCCTGATAAGTTCCTCCCCGTGGTGCTTCCATGACAATCTCCAAGCTCCAGCCAAATCATCTCTTATTTATCTCAGTCCCCGAATGCCCAGCGTGTCAATAATAAAAATTTTAAGACTGTAAGCCTCCACCTACATATCTGAGAGTAAGCCCCATTTTATCCTACAGGGCTTACTTTTGAGTAGATATGCATACGACTGCACTGTAAATGATGTAATGTTTTATTCCCCCCCCCAAAAAAAATTCGGGGCTACGAAGCCTATATTCAAGGTTGAAGACTATGACGCTTAGGATGGGAGCAAGCGAGGCAGAGTCAGGCCACCGTCACATACATTTGAAACACTGCAATACCACTTTCAACAGTTATGGCTTCCCCACAAATAATTCCGGGAGCTGTAGTTTCCTAAGAGTGCAGAGAGTTATGAGGACACCCTCCGATTCTCCTCCCAGCGCTACAATTCCCAGTGTTCCCTCCGATGAGGCAATGTTCAACCACTCCGGCAATTGTAGCTCTAGGAGGGGAATAGGAGGGTCTCCTAAAGATTTTCGGCACCCTCAACAAACTACAGTTCCCAGAATCCTTTGTGGGGAGCTATGACTGTTTAAAGTGGTCTCATAGTGCTTTAAATGTATGGTGTGAATAGGGCCTTGGAGAAAGCTTACGACATTCTGGTGCCTGAGGTCAAAACTCCCAGTGCCACATCCTTCCTTGTGTTGGTAGAAATATAATAATGAAATAGATGATTAACAGTTCGGGGGGGCAGGTGCCCCCCCTAGAAGCAAAAAAAATAAATAAAATTTAAGTGGTTATCGGCAGGCTAAAAGGAAAAAAAGCTCTCCTAAAAAAGCTCAACTACTGGTCTTTCTCCCCCTCCCAAAATCTCAATAACAATTGAGCTCTTGGCCGACACTGTGTGTGTGTGTGTGTCGTTGCAAGGGAGCTTTGGAAACTGAGTTCCCTTGCATGGTGAGTAGTTCCTTTGCGAGGGCTGAGGATCCTGGGAAACTGAGTTTTTCAGCCATTTGGGGCTTTCTGTTGGGGGGGGAGTTTTTCTGTTTTTTGAAGCTGTTTTTGTTTGCTGTTTACATAATGTGGTCAGTAATCTAAAAACGAACCGAACCCCTAAAAAACGGGGCATTCCTCATCCCCAAAAAAGGTCAACAACTTTGAGCTGAACCCCAAAAACGGGGGTAGATCACTGCTGAAAGTAGATCACAGTCTCTTGGGAGTTGGCCACCCCTGGTATAAGACATGTAACTAGAATAATTTTTTTAAAAAAATCAAGCAAATAATTGTAATAACTACCGTAATAAAGCACTGCTATAATTATATATAATTTTCCTAAAATTTTGGTTTCATTCGCCTTTCCGTGCTGAAATGTCACAACCTGAATGACCATGGCTTGCCCCCCCCCACCAGTTTTGATCCTGGGTACGCCCCTGAGTTCGCCACCACAACATTTGAGGGGGCAAAATCTGGTGGATTGGGGCAGAGACTGGTATGCTGGTATGCTGGGGCCAGATTTGCATGAGCTGCCAGAATCTTTGCAGACTCCAGTACTGCCTAGCTTACACCGGGAAGACTGGTAAAATGACGTTGGTTGGAATGGCAAACTTCGACTGAAAACTCTTGACTAAAATGGGTAGCCTGTTGGCTCCCAGTAGCCGTCATCCATAATTGTGGCCTTGAAACTCATTGAGCTCACTGGAAAGGAGGGAGATGCAGAGATTTAAGCTACCTGAAATGTACTGTGATTTTTTTATTTTTTTAAAAAAACCCAAAGTCTTCAAAATATAGCAGCATGGTTATTTTAAAAAAAAAAAAAAATCCTGTCAAGGGATTCTGGAAAACCCAACTCTTAGACTTTAAGAAACAATAGGGCGCCATCTGTTGGTGTTCTTTTTCCTTGGTGAATAGCAGACAACCGTCATACATGCTCACCCTTCTACAGGAAGAAGCTCTCAGAAGCAAATAAAAGACACCGTTGCCCTGCAGTTTAAAACTCCTATACAGTCATTACTTCTGCTTTCACCCCTGCAGTTAAAATCTGGGCAACTGATCCTCCAAATTTAGACCCTAGAAACCCGGGGTTTGTTTGTTTTTAATCACAAAACCACATCTAATAACTTTATAGAATATAGAGTGAAGTTTTAGAAGTATTGCAGAGCTCGATTCACGGGGCATAATGGCAACAGATAGATAGATCAGAGAGGGTGGGTAGCACAGTGACTTTGAGCCCAGGGTTATGAATCATGGCTCTTCCTGGTTCAAATTTTGCCTCTTGCAAGATGTGCTAGAACAGTGTTTTTCAACCTTTTTTGGGCAAAGGCACACTTGTTTCATGAAAAAAATCACGAGGCACACCACCATTAGAAAATGTTAAAAAATTTAACTCTGTGCCTATATTGACTATATATAAAGTAATTTTTCAATTTTTCCCACGGCACACCAGGCAACATCTCGCAGCACACTAGTGTGCCGCGGAACAGTGGTTGAAAAACACTGTGCTAGAAGACCTTGTGCAAGTCTCTTTCTTTCTCTCTCTTCCTCCTTGCCTCAGTCTCCCCATCTGCAATATGGGGGCTAATACTACTAGCTGAATCCTAGGATTTTAGAGTTGGAAGGGATCTCTGACGTTATTTACTCCGGTGCAGAATCTACAAGACAGGGCTGTTGTACGGATTAAAGGTAAAAAGTAAAAGGTAAAGGACCCTTGGACAGTTAAGTCCAGTCAAATGTGACTATGGGGTTGCGGCACTCATCTCGTTTTCAGGCCGAGGGAGCCGGCATTTGTTCACGGACAGCTTTCTGGGTCAACGGGACACCATGATGGAAACCAGAGCGCACGGAAACACCGTTTACCTTCCCGCCACAGCAGTACCTATTTATCTACTCACACTGGCATGCTTTCAAACTGCTACTGGTAGGTTGGCAGAAGCTGGGACAGAGCAACAGGAGCTCACCCCAATTGCACGGATTCGAACCGCTGACCTTTCGATTGGCAAGCCCAAGAGGCTCAGTGGTTTAGACCACAGCGCCACCCGCATCCTATGTACGGATTAGCAGAGGCATAGCAAGCTGCTCAGCTGCCGGGGGCGGCAAGCCAAGCAGCACCCCCCAGGGGCGGGGCCTTGCTCCGTAGCGTATGCATCATGATGTCATGACGTCATGATGCATGCGCTACAGAGCACAGCCCGGCCGAACTGCTGCGGACATACGCAGTCTGTCCAGACTCCCAAGCCGCCACCTGGCCACCCCCGCCCACAAGTGCGACTTGCAAGCCACCACCCGGTAGCCCTTCCGTGCGAGCAGCCACCACATGGAAGGGACGGGAAAGGGGTGCCGGGCAGCGGCTTGGGAGTCCGGGCGGACCGCGCATGTCCACAGCAGTCTGGGCGGACTGCGCATGTCTGCCCGGACTCCCAAGCTGCCACCCGGCACCCTTTCCGTGCGGCGGCTGCTTGTGTGGAAGGGCTGCTGGGCTGCGGCTTGCGAGTCACACTTGCGGGGGGTGGTGCCGCAGAGTGTCACCCTCCCCAGGCTGGAACGCGGGGCGCCCTGCCCCCTACGCCCAACCACTGCGGATTAGAATTAGATGATGCATACAAAAAAAAAATTGAATGATTGGAAGTGCTATGCAAATGCATGTATCACAAATCACACACACAAACACACACACACACACACACACACACACACACACACACACACACTGCGATCATTGCACATTAATGAAAACATACCTTGTGAGTTGTAGCAGGTGAAATGGCCTGGATACAGCCTTCCCTTAAGGCTAGCAGAAGGGTCTAGGTCCTGTCCCTCGATTCTCCATGTGGGGATTGGAAACAGTCCCAACTGTGTAGACAGTGCTGACCTTGACGAAGCAGTCTGTCCGAATCCGAGTAACTGTGTCCCTGAAGTGCATTGCAAAGTTGCTACAGCAGGTCTCTGAAAGTGTCAGAGCAGAGAGATGACAAAAGTCCATCCGCCATGCAGAAAAGCTCTTTCTGGACACAGTGCCCCCTTTGATGTGCAGAGTGACATCACCGCCCTCATGTTCTTCTCTGTCCTTCCTATAGAGTTTAAATCTAGACATAACCATATCCCACTGACAGTTACAGGTGGGACAGAGCAACAGGAGCTCACTGGTTCTGTTTGTTCTTTTCTGTCAGAGCAACAGGAGCTCATATCCCACTGGTTCTGTTTGTTCCAGCAGAGGTTTATCAACTGGTATTTATTGTGCCAGCTAAATAGCACCTCCGTGTTCAAAAGCAGTCTACCTGTAAATACCAGTTATGGGAGAAGAAAGTTGCCTTTGTGCCCTGCTTTGGGGGTCTTGCCATTGGGGCAGCTGGCTGGCCCCAGCAGGAAGCAGGATGTGGGATAAACGTTTGGTCTGATCCATCCGTCGTTCAAGAAAGTGAAATGCCTCTGTACGTCTTGCATGCCTGCGGTCCTCTTGCTTGAAAACACCCTTGGCCAGGGGGTTAGAAAGCTCATCAAGAGAGCACCCATAGCCACAGCTCAGTCGGTAGAGCATGAGACTCTTAATCTTAGGGTCATGGGTTCAAGATGGGCAAAAGATTCCTGCATTGCAGCGGTTGGACTAGATGACCGTTGTGGTCCCTTCCAACTCGGCGATTCTATGATTTCTAGGAAACCCCAACGCAGGTTGTTGCATTATAACACACACTAACACACAACAAAGGGCAGCAGTGCCCCGGATTATGTCCAGTTTGTGGGATCAGTCATAGAACAGTCAGCTAGCCTCAGTCTGTATTCACAAACAATAGTAAAACTTGAAAGCCTTGTTATCACCTCTTTGCCAGAGAATCCATCAGTTACTTTGACCAAGTCTGGGAGGGGGGGAGGTCTTGGAGCTGGACTTTTCTGCATTCCCTTTCCCACTCCCCGCTGCCACTGAATTCTGGTTTGCACCCTGTCAGGAATTCGCAAATTAAAAACCAGCTCTAATGCACTTTTTGTTCTCTCTCTCTCTCTTCTCCCTCCCTCTCTCCCTCTCCTTAGAAGCACCTGCAAAAGGAGGCTGGTGAGACACCGCACCCGCCCCCCCATGCGCGACCCAAAAGGGGTTGTGCTGTTCCATTATTTAATGTCTGCAAATGCGCTTTGAAGATGCAAAGTGCTCCTTTAGAAATGCTAAATATTATTATTAACAAGAAAGAAAGAATGGAAATGAGGCAGGACTAGAGTTCAAAGGAGGGACCCTGCCTTTAAAGCGTGTTAACAGGAGGGCCATGTGCACTTATGAAGTTTACGCAATTTCCAAGGAGAGAAGCAATTACCCCCTAGAGTAGTTGCTCTCGGTGAATTAAAATTAATTGAATGAGAGAGAGAGAGAGAGAGAGAGAGAGAGAGAGAGAGAGAGAGAGAGAGAGAGAGAGAGAGAGAAGACACTGGTTAATTTTAGTTTTCTGTGGCTGGAAGCTAAGTTGTTGAAATCCAGAAAAACGGGAGAGCCTCGCATCTCATTCATAACCCACCAGAAGGGGTCCCTCTTCTGTTTGTGAATTATAACTGCCCTATGGCGGATACACCAGGGCATATCGAGGGGACTTTAAAAAAACAGCAACACAAATCTTCCCACCCATAACAGGATCTATCTACGTGAGTCTCCCATATCCTGATGTCCTTCAGATGTCTTGGGTTCTATCCTGCCTCAACAGCAGGAGGCAGCAATGCTTCTGAAACCCAGTTGCTGGAAACCACAGGAGGGAAACCACTGAGCCTCCTGGGCTTGCTGATCGGAAGGTCACCGGTTCGAATCCCCATGATGAGGTGAGCTCCCGTTGCTCTGTCCCAGCTCCTACCAACCTCCCAGTTCAAAAGCAAGCCAGTGCAAGTAGATAAACAGGTGCTAAGACAGATAGGTAAATGGCGTTTGCGTGCGCTCAGGTTTCGGTCACGGTGTTCCGTTGTGCCAGAAGCAGTTTAGTCCTGCTGGCCACATGACCGGGAAAGCTGTGTGCAGACAAGCGCCGGCTCCCTCGGCCTGAAAGCAAGATGAGCGCCGCAACCCCAGAGTCGCCTTTAACTGGACAACCACCCAGGCGTCCTTTAAAAAAGGTAAAGGGACCCCTGACCATTAGGTCCAGTTGTGTCTGACTCTGGGGTTGCGGCGCTCATCTCGCTTTACTGGCCGAGGGAGCCAGTGTACAGCTTCCGGGTCATGTGGCCAGCATGACAAAGCCGCTTCTGGCGAACCAGAGCAGTGCACAGAAACGCCATTTACCTTCCCGCTGGAGCGGTACCTATTTATCTACTTGCACTTTGACGTGCTTTTGAACTGCTAGGTGGGCAGGAGCTGGGACCGAGCAACGGGAGCTCACCCCGTCGTGGGATTCGAACCGCCGACCTTCTGATCAGCAAGCCCTAGGCTCTGTGGTTTAACCCACAGCGCCACCCGCATCCCTGATAGGGGTCCTTTACCTTTATCTAAAAGGTAAAGGTAAAGGACCCTTGATAGTTAAGTCCAGTCATAAAGCTCATCTCGCTTTACAGGCCGAGGGGGCTGGCGTTTGTCCGCAGACAGTTTTTCTGGGTAATGTGGCCAGCATGACTAAGCCGCTTCTGGCGCAATGGAACACCGAAACCAGAGCAGTGCATGGAAACGCTGTTTACCTTCCCGCCGGAGCGGTACCTATTTATCTACTTGCACTGGTGTGCTTTTGAACTGCTAGGTTGGCAGGAGCTGGGACAGAGCAACAGGAGCTCACCCCGTCGCGGGGATTCGAACCGCCGACCTTCTGATCGGCAAGCCCAAGAGGCTCAGTGGTTTAGACCACAGCGCCACCCACGTCCTTTACCTTACTTGTATTCAAGTCCTGCTCCCTGGTTCCCCACAGGCACCAGGTTGGCCACTGTGAGAACAGGATGCTGGACTAGATGGGCCATTGGCCTGATCCAGCTGCAGGTTCTTCTAGCGTTTCTTATGGTGAGAGAGGAAAATGTAGAAGGAAGATGTTGCTAAGCTGGACATAGAACTAATTTTTCAGAAAAACAAAGCTTCCTGCCTCTCGCTGGCAGATTAGGGTGCGATGATGAGGGGAAATTAGTCATAAGATGGATTTGTTTTCCGGGCTATTTCATTTCCATAAATTAAACTGACGAAACGCTTAAGATCTAAACTTAAGGTAAACTTCAACATGCACAGAGATCGGACATTGTGTTTGTGTCCTGTTTCTGGTTATTGCTGATCCAGTCTGGTTTTTTCAGCTTATTCTTGGCATGTTTATTTATTTTTTTGGCTGTTTACTGAATTTTTACTTATTCCATTTACTTTTTATTACTATTATTATTTGATACGTAATTGGAGGTTTTTTTAATTAAAAAAATTGAAATGTGTACATTAGTTGCTTTGAGTTGTAGGAAACACCTGGAAGGGAGATACAGGACCTCTTACTCCCACCCCACTCCTGGCTGAAGTTGTTGAAATCCAGGTGCCTGAGAAGGACACAAAAAACCAAATTTCCCATTTTGACCGTGGCCACCTGCAGATCTGTACCATACATTTCCTGTAACTTCAGTGTGCACTGAAAGCATGTGACTTCCCCAAAGAATCATGGGGACTGCTGTTTCCCCCCTTGCACAGCTACAGTCCCCAGCATCCTTAACAAACTACAGTTCCCAGGATTCTTTGGGGGAGGAGTCATGTGTTGTAAATGTGCACCTGGGATTCCATATGTATCTTTGGGGACAGGGACTGTCCAGTAAATTTTGCAGCCTGACGTACAATGGCAAATAGTGCCCACCCTCACTCCTGGCCCCCCATCAAGGTACATAGTACTCAACACCGCTTAGGAATGCTAATTATAAGGGAGTATGTAAATAAATGGATAATAAACCAGTTAAGCTGCGCTATTTTTGGTGCCTTAGGCAGAAAATCCAGCATGCCTTTCCCTTCCTCACCGGGAGTCAAAATGCAATCGCAAGGAATGGAGAGCTAACCATTTGCTGCCCTTGAATGACACCCAAAATAAAACGCCTGAGGGTTCTGCGTCTTAGGGGGCCTTCTGCCCCCTCCCTAGAGATCTGGTGCAGGAGCCGGAGGCTCTGGCTGCCTGGTGGAGTGTTTCGGATCGTGTGTCCCCCCCCCACCTGCGTGTTTGCAAATAAATGGAAATAGCACAAAATGTCAGCAAGTCTCCAGCGACCAAGAAGACAAAACGCAGATTGAGTGCACCTTTGGAACTTCTCGCTGCTCGGAGAAATAGGAGGGGACTGCAGCAATGTTTTGCCTCCACCCTGTTTTGTTTTTTTGTTTTTTTAAAATAATATTTATTAAGATTTTTACATAACAAAAATACAAAAACAACACAACTACATTAACAACAAACATAAAAACACAACAAAAACAACAACTTATTAATTTTCTTAAAAAAGAAATGATACTTCCTCACATCTTAGTGGGACTTCCTCCTATCTCCTCCTCCTGCGTCCCTTGTGAATACCTTTTTCGCAACTTCCACAATCTTATAATTCTAATCTATTTTCTAAAAACAACTTATCCATTAATATCTCCTATCTCTTAACTTATACTATATCCTTATCTAATTAATTAAATTTATCTCTTATCTTAACCCTTATCATCTTATAACTAAATCAGCTATCTTCAACTCTACAACCTATCTTATCCTCAGATTATATCTAATTTTCAATCATACAATGGTCTTTTAAATACAATTTAAAATTTCTCCATTCTTTCTCCACCGCATCGTCTCTCTGGTCACGGATTCTCCCGGTCATTTCTGCAAGCTCCATATAGTCCATCGTTTTCATCTGCCATTCTTCTATCGTTGGTAGATTGGGTGCACCTTTGGAACTTCTCGCTGCTCGGAGAAATAGGAGGGGACTGCAGCAATGTTTTGCCTCCACCCCGTTTTGAATTCCTGTGAGCATATAAGAATTATCCCGATGGATCAAATCAATGGCCCACCTATTCCATGGTCCCGTTCTCATAGGGGCAAACCGGATGCCTGTAGGAAACTTTCAAGCAGGACCCGAGCACAAGAGCCCTCTCTCCTCCTGTGGTTTCCAGCAACTGGTACTCAGGAGCATTGCTGCCTCTGACTGTGGAAGCAGAGCAAAGGCATTGTGGCTGCTGGCCACCCATCTTACCCATAGGCGCTAGGGGTGCAGGGCACCAAGGCGCTGGGCTCTCGGGGTCGCCAGGCTAAGAGTCCAGGGCCTGAGAGAAGTGGCGGAGCAACATGCTGCAGCCCCTGGAGTGAAGAACAGGCGTGGCGTGCATCCCGGGGGCGTGGTGTGTCACCCGCAGGGGCGTGGCGCACATCCTGAGGTTGCGTGGCATGTGGTGCATGTCCTGGGAGGGCGCAGCATGTGTCCCGGGGGGTGGCCGCGATGGCACCCTTTCCCCCAAATGGTACCTGGTTCAGTGCACCCCCCACCCCCCTCCATACGCTAGTGTCCGAGAGTTGAGTCTGGGGAAGTGCCCGCCCATCGAGGGGTGACTGAGCCAGCGAGACCCTGAGGCAGATGGGTGGCTCTGCCCTCCTGTGCACCTGGGACTGGGCAACTGGGGGGGGGGGTACCAGGCGGATCTTTGCACTCCGGCGCTGCATATGCTTAAGACAGCCCTGTAGCCACCAATAGCTCGTTCCTCCACAAATTTGCCAATCCTCTCTTAGGTAAAGGTAAAGGGACCCCCAACCATTAGGTCCAGTCACGGACGACTCTGGGGTTGCGAGCAGGGACCGAGCAACGGGATGCGAACTGCCAACCTTCTGATCGGCATGCGCTAGGCAACCCCAGAGTCGGACACGACTGGACCTAATGGTCAGGGGTCCCTTTAACTATAGTTTTAATTCTGTCAACGTTTAATTAATTAGTGGTTCTTGTTTTTAGCCCCATCAGGGGGGAAATTAATATATAGTAATAGTAATAATAATTATCACCATCCAACAGGCTTTGAGAGATGGACAGACCTTTTTTTTTAATGAAAGAGCCTTTAAATAGTTCTGTGATGTTTTTACTATCTGTATTTTAATAGATCATTTTTTTATACATTGTTTTAATTCTATTGGAGTTTTAATTAAACTATTCCCTTTTATATGTTTTTAGCCTTCTGCGTTTTCTCTGTGTCATTTTAATTTGTGTAAGTCACCTTGAGTCGGAGTTTGGGGCAAAGGCGGGGTATAAATAATCATAATTATTTCACAAGTGCACCAAAAGGCCTCCCCCATCCCGTACCAGGAATCCCCGGTATTCTTCCTGTGCGTTGCTCTTTGCTGCAGTCCTCTGGTGGGTCCTCTGTGCTCTCTTCTGGCTAGCCAGCTTTCTCCCTCGAGTTTTAAGAACCTCAACAGCTTTCTTCTCAGTTTTCTTTTGATTTTTTTTTTTTAATACCCACTTCCAGATTTTTTTGGGGGGGAGGGGGGAGGCTTGCCATTTCCTTCCTCTCCTCCACGGCTGCCAGAGCCGAGTGTGAATCCTCCTCGCCAACAGGTGTAGGGGCAAAGCCAAGCATATGCCGCTGCAGTTGGCAGGGCTGGCGGCGGAGGCAACTTCTCAAAGGCTCTCCGAGGGCAGCGTTCAGCTGGGACCTGGCAGCGCTCGCAAACACCATCTGGCATTGGCACGCCTGGCAGCGGTTTTGCTCTCGCCCAGATCGAACAGGCAGGCTCCCAGGCAGATGCCCGTCTCTTCCTGCAGACAGACAGACAGACAGACAGACAGTCATCCCCCCCCATCCCCGCATCGCCTGGTTTTCATGGTGGCTTTTCTGGAAACAAAATCACAGGTTGGTTTGGGGCTAGGCGAGGGTGGGGGGGCAGGATTAGAAAGAGATGGTTCAGTGGGCCAGACAGGGGCTAGAGAGAGAGCAGTGTTCAAATCCCTGTGTAGCCCCAAAGCTCACAGGGTGACCTCAGGCATGTCGCCCAGTCCAAGCTACCTTTGGAGACGTCTTCTTTCTCCTTCTTTGGTGATCACTCGTAGTCCAGTAAGATTGTCTTCCATAAACACGGTTTTAACAATGGGTCCGTAAGCGATTGTGGAGGCCAATTCTAGATCCACACGTCCTTCCACAGTGGGGACAGAGGTTTCTGGGTGGAAGTTGATCATGGTGAGGGTTTGCCAAGCGTGCCTTCCTCTTAGCACATTTCTCCCTTTCGTCGTGAGTTCGAGGGTCTTCAAAGCCCATGACACCTTTGGTAAAGGCTGTTCTCCAACTGGAGCAATCGCAGGCAAGTGTTTCCCAATTGTTGGTGTTTATACTACATTTTTTAAGGATTTGCATTGAAACAGTCTTTAAACCTCTTTTGTTGACCACCAGCATGACGCTTTCCATTTGGAGACATAGCCACTGCAGGACCAGGCCACCCTCACATTTAGAGCACCAGGATACCGCTGTAAACAGTCACGACTCCCTCCCACAAAGAATTCTGGGAGTTGTAGTTTGTTAAAAGGTGCTGAGAGGAGTTACAGAGCTACAATGTCCAGAATTCCTTGTAAAGAGGGATTGATGGCTAAACCACTCTGGAAAGGGATGGCTCAGCCAGTAGAGCCTGAGACTCTTAAACTCAGGGTCATGAGTTCAAATCCCACATTGGGCACAATAGGGGGTTGAACTAGATGACTCTCGTGGTCTAACTCTACAGTTCTGTCTTCATCATTTTTTATTTATACTCTGTTCATCTGGCTGGGTCTCCCCAGCCACTCTGGGCAGCTCCCAACAGGATATTAAAAACACGATAAAACACCAAACATTAAAAACTTCCTTAAACAGAGCTGCCTTCAGGTGTCTTCTAAATGTCAGGTAGTTGTTTATCTCTTTGATATCTGATGGGAGGGCGTTCCACAGAGCGGGGGCCACTACCGAGAAGGCCCTCTGCCTGGTTCCCTGCAACCTCACTTCTTGCAGGGAACCGCCAGAAGACCCTTGGTGCTGGACCTCAGTGTCCGGGCAGAACGATGGGGATGGAGACACGCCTTCAGGTATAGGCTACTGGGCCAAGGCCGTTCAGGGCTTTAAAGGTCAGCACCAACACTCTGAATTGTTTTTGGAAACATACTGGGAGCCAATGTAGGTCTTTCAGGACCGGTGTCATATGCTCTCAGCAGTCATTCTGTGAAAAGAGCCCAAAGATGAGTACTGGTGAGAGCTGGACCATAAAGAAGACTGATTGCCGAAGAATTGATGCTTTTGAATTATGGTGCTGGAGGAGACTCTTGAGAGTCCCATGGACTGCAAAAAGATCAAACCTTATCCATCCTTAAAGAAATCAGCCCTGAGTGCTCACTGGAAGGACAGATCCTGAAGTTGAGGCTCCAGTACTTTGGCCACCTCATGAGAAGAGAAGACTCCCTAGAAAAGACCCTGATGTTGGGAAAGATGGAGGGCACAAGGAGAAGGGGACGACAGAGGATGAGATGGTTGGACAGTGTTCTCGAAGCGACTGGCATGAGTTTGGCCAAACTGCGGGAGGCAGTGGAAGACAGGAGTGCCTGGCGTGCTCTGGTCCATGGGGTCACGAAGAGTCGGACACGACTGAATGACTGAACAACAATTCACACTAGCCATTGACTGGTAATGCCTAAGAAGAAACAGAGACCTATAGGAACACAGGGAAATAGGAAGCTTCCTTATAGTAAGAGCATTTGTCTATCTTGCTCAGAATGTTATCTATAGTGGAACTTCAGAGGTTCAGGTGGGGGGCATTTCTTCCTGGAGGTGCCAGCGATTGAACCTGGGACCTTTTGCATGGAACTCAAGTGCTCTATGTCTGAGCCACAGCCCTTTCCCAGCAGCTAATACAGCTTAGTGTGTAAGACTGTTTACTGTAAATATTGCACTATTGTGGATTTTGTTGCTGTTGCTATTTTATGGTGGGTTGTACATTGTTGCACACAAGATGGTCTCTGGGCGATGAGAGATTGCAAGGGTTCTTGCATTTTTACCCAGGGTTTGGTTTCCTTGGAGAGCAGGTCAGCGGGGACTGCGGCTTCCTTGGCACTCTGTCTCGAGAGGCAATGGAGTGCGCCTCCAGGGGTGAAGTCAAACAGCACCAAAGTGACCTCCTCGGGGCGCAAGTCTGGGCACTGTGTATGGAGGTCTTGGGCTGCCCAGACAACAACAAGACTGTCAGGGACTGGGCAGAGGAAGAATGGTGGAGACTGCCTCCCCAGCCTGACCCTTCCAGAGAAGAAGAAGACAATATAGATTTATGACAGTGGTTTGAGGGAGGTCACAGCTCAGAGGC
Organism: Lacerta viridis; assembly: GCA_900245905.1. NCBI lineage: Eukaryota > Metazoa > Chordata > Lepidosauria > Squamata > Lacertidae > Lacerta > Lacerta viridis. Next base: position 846,928 of record OFHU01003749.1, on the reverse strand, counting down.
AGATGAGGGGGGAAGTTGGGAAATAATGGGAGAGGAGGTGGAGGAGGAAAAGAAACACCAGAGGGGCAACAGCTGACGGACTCACTGTCTTTAGAAAGCATTCCAGACCCCTTCCCCCAAAAAGCCGGCGAGCATTGAAAGTAGGAAAGCAAAGAGCTCAGAGGCAGAGGGCACTTTTCAGCACCTGTAGCTGTTACACGTGAGAGAGGAAGGGTGTGGAGACTCACTCAGGGCAACGACATTATTCCAAGAGGCTGCATTTCCCAGCCTCTCTCTGTGAATATTGAATAAAAAGCAATTGGTAAGAGCTTTTCCTTGTCTTATCTGTTCCTGGCGACCTGCCGTGGGGGCTGGATCCACGGCCGCCTGAAAAAGACCCTCCTTCAGCCTTGCTGAGGTGGTCCAAAGGTAAGAAGAAGAAGAAGAAGAAGAAGAAGAAGAAGAAGAAGAAGAAGAAGAAGAAGAAGAAGAAGAGGAGGAGTTTGGATTTGATATCCCGCTTTATCACTACCCGAAGGAGTCTCAAAGCGGCTCACATTCTCCTTTCCCTTCCTCCCCCACAACAAACACTCTGTGAGGTGAGTGGGGCTGAGAGACTTCAGAGAAGTGTGACTAGCCCAAGGTCACCCAGCAGCTGCATGTGGAGGAGCGGAGACGCGAACCCGGTTCCCCAGATTACAAGTCTACCGCTCTTAACCACTACACCACACTGGCAAGACATTTGGCACCAGCTTGGCTGCAGGAGTTGCCGGAAGGAGGCGTACAAGGCGCCATCCCACCATCATAGGGATTCTACTTCGGACTTGCATAGGCATAGGGTTTACTTACTCCTCAGCCTTTTCTCCTCCCCAAGATATCCCTCAAGGCAGCGGGCATTTAGGGTCAGAGTTTTCCTTCTCCTAGGTGGTCTCCCTTCCCAGGTGGACGAGCCCCATCTGCCCTTATCTTTTGCATAGATGTTGTCATCTGCACACATCTGCAGCCTGAGCATAGGATGAAGGGGGTCACAGGCTCCAGTGCCGGATTTACATATAAGCTAAACAAGCTATAGCTTAGGGCCCCACTCTCTTGGGGGCCCCAAAAAAATTTAAAGGGGGAAAAACTGGATGTACATTTCCAAAATATAAGATAAGAAATAAATAAAATAAAACCTACATAAGCAACAGTGTTTTGTGTTCTGTTGACTGCTATGATGTAAGTCATGGGCCTGCTCCCTAAAATATCAAGGGATTGCTCATTTTTAATATACTGTATATTCTAGCATATAAGACCACATTTTAATCCAGGAAAATCTTCTCAAAAGTCAGGGGTCGTCTTATACGCCAGGTGGAGAATCTGCGGTCGAGTATATCTCAAACTCTATATTTTAACTGGAAAAGTTGGGGGTCGTCTTATACGCCCAGTCGTCTTATACGTCGGAATATATGGCACTTCTTCTTAATTGTATTTCAGTTCAACAATTACTTTGATAAAATACAGTGGTACTGCTGTTCGCCCGCTGCAGCCTTAAAACGCGACGCGGCGCAGTCCGGTGCTGGTCGGAAGGGGTGTCGGCCAATCGCGCCCGCCATCTTGGGTGGACATGCACAGTCGACCCAAGATGGCGGGTGCGATCGGCCGGCACCCTTTCCCACCGGAGCTGCACCGCGCCGCGTTTTAAAGCTGCAGCGGGCGAACAGCAGCACTACTGTTCTCTCACTGCAGCCTTAAAATGCGGTGCGGCGTGGCTCCGGTGCCGGTCAGAAGGGACACAGGCCGATCGCGCCCGCCCGCCCAAGATGGCAGGTGCAATCAGACGGCGCCCCTTCCGACCGGCACCGGCACCGGAGCCGCACCGCGTTTTAAGGCTGCAACGAGCGAACAGCAGACTTAAAACGCGGCGCCGCGCGGCTCCGGTGCCGGTCGGAAGGGGCGCCGGCCGATCGCACCCGCCAAGATGGCGGGCGCAATCGGACGGCGCCCCTTGCGACCGGTGCCCCCGGACTTTTTTCCCCATAGGAACACATTAATTAAATTTTAATGCGTTCCTATGGGAAACGGTGCCTCGCAAGACGAAATTTCCGCAAGACGAAAAGTCTTGCGGAACGAATTAATTTCGTCTTGCGAGGCACCACTGTACACATTTTGTTATGTGCAAATGGCTTTAGATACCTATTAGGTCCATAAATTACTATACAGCATATATTCAACACAAAAAAACAGTGACCATTTGTTGTTGACAAAGGACACCTGGACATAGAAGAAGAAGAAGAGTTTGGATTTGATATCCCGCTTTTCACTACCCGAAGGAGTCTCAAAGCGGCTAACATTCTCCTTTCCCTTCCTCCCCCACAACAAACACTCTGTGAGGTGAGTGGGGCTGAGAGACTTCAGAGAAGTGTGACTAGCCCAAGGTCACCCAGCAGCTGCATGTGGAGGAGCGGGGAAGCGAACCCGGTTCCCCAGATTATGAGTCTACCGCTCTTAACCACTACACCACACTGTCCCTGTTACCTTCAGTAGCTTAGGGCCTCATCAAACCTAAATCTGGCCCTGGTCACAGCATTAACCCTCCAACAGATCCTGCTTTTCCGTTCAGATTTCAGGGGAGCCCCAAGTCCAGCACAGAGCATGACCATGTCTCTGTCCCTCCAGTTTTCAGCAACAGCCAAAAACTCTCTCACACACAGCTGTCTCTTATACGGACCCCCTTTGGCCTGTTGTTTGCTATCCTAGAATGTGGCATCCAGCCAGGTGAGATGGGAAAAGACACTCCTGCTTGTCTCCATGGAAACAGAGCCCGCTCTTCAAGATGCAAACGATGGGTACTTGGCTGAGCAGCTAAGGCCATGACCTTAACAAGGGATCTGTCCCAACTTGATCCTTTAGATTCTAGCCTCGCAAGCGCAGGATCACAGGATTGGAAGGTACCCATTGGAATCAACCAGACTGACCCCACCACACACACAACCCCCCCCCACAGCAATCCTTTCATTAGCTGCATTATTCCTGCGTCCCCTCAATCTGCAACCAGAAATTAATTAATGGAAATTATTATTTTGCCTCCTTCTTAGCGTTTTCAACCGTATTTTGCTTCACTAGGCAACTGGAACTTCGAAATCAGTGCCTCTGATGTATCCTTCTCCAAACTAATGCCCACCAGTGGTTTGGGGCTACAACAACCCAGCTGGGAGTTGGGAATTATAGTATGGACACCTGGAGGGCGCCATCTTGGGGAAGCCTGCTCCGATATGCTCTCAATTGGCTGCAGCACTTCCATTTCCCCTAAGAAGAAGACACTTGGTCCAAGCTTTCCCGCTTTGCTGCTTATCCCAAGGCGAGACCGTCCACTTAGGAGGGGAGGTTCCACCCCCCCCCCACCATCAATCACCATTGGATCTCTCCCAAAGCCCCGTAAATAATTCAGGGACGCAGGCCCCGTCGGTGCAGCTTCTTGTTTGCAGCCCGGATCTGGTGCCAGGAATCTCGGGAAAGGGGCCCAATAATAATGTACCAGTCCAAAGTAATTAAAGTGCATCATTACATATAAATTTGTAATTAAACACTTTAACGTAATCATCCCACACAGCATGATTCCTGATGAATTAATTAAAAGAACTCCAGAAATTAATGTTTTCCTTGTCAGTACCGTTGTTCCAGCCTTAGCCATCTCCCTCCCTATTCCTGCAGCGTGTCGGAAAGTAATTAGGCCAGCGCTGGGGGGACGGCCGCGCAGCGGATCGGGGGCCGAAGGCTTGCTGGCCGAAGGCTGCCAACTGCAATGCTTCTACTCTCGAGGAAACCTTTCTTTTTCTTTTTCATATTTGCAGCAGGTCAGGCCTCAACGACACTTGTGGTGGAAGCCACGAGTGCTGCAAAGGATTCTGGGTATATCCCAAAACACGTTTATTGTCACTCCACATAGGCACAATCCTCCACCGCTACTTCAGTTTGCAGAACTGTTGCTGTTATGGGTGCCGCATAATACCCGTTTGTAAGAAATCCTTCTTTGAGTGGGGCAGCAACAGAACTTTGGAACTCCCTGCCAATTGATACACCAGGCAAGGTCCTTCGCTGTGCTCTTTTCAGTGCCTCCTAAAAACATTTTATGTTCACGCAAGCCTAGCAGGATATGGAGAAGGTTGGTGTGTGTTTCAAACTGTTTTCAGCTTCTCATTGATTTCAATTGTTAATTTTTTGAAAGTTTTTAATAGCTAGTTTTAAGTGTGTGTGTGTGTGTGTGTGAGAGAGAGAGAGAGAGAGAGAGAGAGAGAGAGAGAGAGAGAGAGAGAGAGAGAGAGAGAGAGAGAGAGAGAGAGAGATGGACCATAAAAAAGGCTGATTGCCGAAGAATTGATGCATTTGAATTCTGGTGCTGGAGGAGACTCTTGAGAGTCCCATGGACTGCAAGAAGATCAAACCTATCCATTCTGAAGGAAATCAGCCCTGAGTGCTCACTGGAAGGACAGATCCTGAAGTTGAGGCTCCAGTACTTTGGCCACCTCATGAGAAGAGAAGACTCCCTGGAAAAGACCCTGATGTTGGGAAAGATGGAGGGCACAAGGAGAAGGGGACGACAGAGGACGAAGATGGTTGGACAGTGTTCTCGAAGCGACTAGCATGAGTTTGGCCAAACTGCGGGAGGCAGTGGAAGACAGGAGTGCCTGGCGTGCTCTGGTCCATGGGGTCACGAAGAGTCGGACATGACTAAACTAAACAACAACTTTCTCTCTCTCTCTCTCTCTCTCTCTCTCTCTCTCTCTCTCTCTCTCTCTCTCTCTCTCTGTGTGTGTGTGTGTGTGTGTGTGTTTTCTTCTTTTTCTAAATGGCTCTGAGTTGTTGTTTCTCCCTTACACTCAGGCGGTACATAAATTTTAATGACAGAAATAAAAGAAATGATTTGCGCTTCTTTCGTCTGCTAGCAGCTCGCACGCAAAGGGTCTTATTATTCACTTATACACCCCTGAATAACTCAAGACCAGGCTTACCTGAAAGACCATCCGACCTGTAAAATTGGCCTTGGCAGCTTGGTACTTGGTAGCTCGACAACTTTGGCCAGAAAAACGCTCAACAAGTTTTCCTGTCCGGATTTTCACTGCTTGAAATATGGCAACCCTATCGGTAGCTCAGTTGGTAGAGGATGAGCGTCTTAATCTTTGGGTCATGGGTTCAAGCCTCATGCTGGGCAGAAGATTCCTGCATTGCAGGAGGTTGAACTGGTCAAGGAGATAAACAAATTTTAGAAGACCTCTAAAGGCAGGTTTTTTGTGCTTGGTGTTATGTTTTTCATATCTGTTGGAAGCCACCCAGAGTGGCTGGGGCAACCCAGGTGGGTGGGGTACAAATAATAAAATTATTATTGATTATTGATTATATGATTATGATTATTGGATGATCCTTGTGGCTCCTTCCAACCCTACAATTCTATGATTCTTTCTTTCTTTATTTTTTATTGCAAAACAGTTTACATAAAACAGCACGGACAAATATACAAAAAGAACAGTACATGAAGTACACACAAACAACAAATCTTCTAACTTCACACACACTTTCGACTTCCGATTCACCTTTCTACATATTCTTGTCCTATATGCACTTCCTGTTATACCTAATACATATCACGAAGAAATTTTTAAGTTTCTAGCATTCCTTAATATTCAAGATGCAATCTAAACCTGTCAGGAGATGCGCATTTTCACAATATTGTTTTATATATATTCTTTAAACATTATCCATTCTTTACTCACTTTCTGATTTGTGTCTCCTCTTATTCTCCCAGTCATTTTGGCAAGTTCCGAGTATTCTAACATCTTCACCTGCCAGTCAAGCTGTGTGGGAATTAAGTCACCTTTCCAGTATTTCACTATTAGGATTCTAGCCGCTGTAGTTATGTACATAAAGATGGTATTTCAATGGACATGATTCCTACCAGTAACTGAAAGGCTTCTGGGTGTTTTGGTTTTTTGGGGGAAGGAGAATTTAAAAATATTTTTAAGTTCACTGTATATTATATCCCACAATTCTCATATCCTCACACAATCACACCACATGTGCATTAAGGTGCCCTCCTCTTAAAAAAGTAAAGGTAAAGGGACCCCTGACCATTAGGTCCAGTCGCAGACGACTCTGGGGTTGCGTCGCTCATCTCACTTTATTGGCCGAGGGAGCTGGCATACAGCTTCCGGGTCATGTGGCCAGCATGACTAAGCCGCTTCTGGCGAACCAGAGCAGCGCACGGAAACGCCATTTACCTTCCCGCCGGAGTGGTACCTATTTATCTACTTGCACTTTGACATGCTTTCGAACTGCTAGGTTGGCAGGAGCTGGGACAGAGCAACGGGAGCTCACCCCGTGTGGGGATTCGAACCGCCGACCTTCCATTCTCCCCTTACAATTCTATAATTCTATGATCACTTGGAATAATCAACAGGGGAAATTTTACTCATTGCTCTGTGTCCTAACGGAGTGTTGCAGGGCAGTGACTGGGAAACAGGCTTTCTCCCTCGCTGCCCCCTGCCTTGTGGAATATCCTCTCTCCACCAGATGTGAAGCATCATCTAATCATTTGCTTCAGAAATATATTCTTGCCCAGGCTTCCCCCAGCCCATAAGATCGGACCCGAATCTCTTGTTTCCATGTCTTTTTTACAACACTGTTTTTACTGCACGGCTTTCATTGCACTGTTTTCCTCATTTTATGTTGCAGTTTTTGTACGCCGCTTAGAGGTTTTCAAAAGGCCAGGCTGCTCAGGGATGCCTTGAAACGAGTAAATGGGTTCAAACAAGCAGATCATAAGATAAAAAGCAATATATACAACCCACCGGAAAAATAATAATAATAATTTTTTAATGAAAAAACTGCAATACCAAAATCATCACAGAGAACAGCCACATGCATATACACCTGCTTTCCTCGCAAGAGGTCTGAGGTTCTATCCCTGCTTTCTCCATGTAGGGTTTTGAATGTGCCCCACCCCCTTGAAACCCTGGAGAGCTATTGCCAGTCAGTGGAAATAAATCAGGACATTTTGTGGGGTTATCTAAAATGCAATCAAACCAACAATTCATGTTTTGCTAGATAGGCACATGGCAGGAACTGAAGCTCACAGAGTTTTCCTGTAAGTTTCCTACAGGAGCTCCACGCTCAGACTACATTTTAAGCTAGACTTAAGTATGTAGACTTAAGGACGCAGGTGGCACTGTGGGTTAAACCAGAGAGCCTAGGGCTTGCCGATCAGAAGGTCGGTGGTTCAAATCCCCGCGGCGGGGTGAGCTCCCGTTGCTCGGTCCCTGCTCCTGCCAACCTAGCAGTTCGAAAGCACGTCAAAGTGCAAGTAGATAAATAGGTACCGCTCCGGCGGGAAGGTAAACGGCATTTCCGTGCGCTGCTCTGGTTCACCAGAAGCGGCTTAGTCATGCTGGCCACATGACCCGGAAGCTGTACGCCGGCTGCCTCGGCCAGTAACGCAAAGGAAGTTGGGCTTTTAGAAGACACCTGAAAGCAGCCCTGTTTAGGGAAGTTTTTAATGTCTGATCCTTTATTGTGTTTTTAATATTCTGTTGGGAGCCGCCCAGAGTGGCTGGGGAAACCCAGCCAGATGGGCGGGGTATAAATAAATAATTATAATTATAATTAAAGTAAAAAGGTGTTTGGTTTACAGCAAAGTTAAAAGCCTGGAAGCTGGATCTACCAAGTCCCACCAACACCTGCTCTGTCTCATTCACACAGAGTTAGCATTGCTTAAAAGAGCAGAATAAAGCGCAGAGAGAGAGGTCCCATTGGTAAAGCGGCGAAAATGTTATTCACTTGCAGTTTCTTCTTCTTTACAAGCATGGCTTCATATTCTAGGTCTCCATGGTTGGAGCTTGTATAATGGCTGCTTCGTGCAGGGGAGAGAGAGTAATTAAACTTAACAGCAAAATGTATTCCCCCCCCCCCTCGCTTAATATCTGTAGGTCTCAATCATGCCCTCTGCAGGCTGGAGGCATACAAGATTGCCGATACCCCACAAAAATCTGGTGGCCTCCATCCATGGTTGCTGCTAAGAAGAGTTACACTCAGGCCCAACTGACACTGACCAATGGCCCCAGGGGCTCAGAAGGGCCCCTCACTGGGGGCCACACTGACATTCCCCATCGGGGCCCTGGGCGGATCCACTTCCAAACGAGAGCCCAGAGGGTTCAAAACACTGTGGAATGTAGAGATTTCATAGATCTGCAAGCCAGGGCATTGCATTGTGGGCAAAGGAAGAGGGCAGGTGGCAACCACGAATGGGAGCCAAGCTCGTCTCCCGCTCAAAACTGGCAGAGCCGCACACCCGCCACTAAAATGCCATCTGAGGCAGAGGGCAGAGAGCAGTGTGAGGAGAAACTAGTGCGGCCTTGGTCGTGAAAGGTGGTGATGGAGATGGGTAGCCATGCCAGCTGGGGCAGATGGGAGTCGTAGACCGAAACATCTGGCGGCTGGCCCAACGTCCTCGTCATCTTTTGTGCATCGTCACACAAGGCCAATAAAATGAAGCTCAGCTGGGTTCCGGAGGTGGGGTGGGCAGTGGGCACAGTTCCAGGCTCTTCCTCTCTCTCTCCCCACCCCACAATATCTATCCTCGCAGCGCACAGCACCTATCAATATGCGTCTCGGACCGCTTTGCACAGCTTGCCGTCGGGGGTCACGTTTGAGGTGTGTGAACCAGGACAAGCCCCGGCAGAGCCCAGCTGGGAGAAGCTGGTGAAACGGAGCCACGTTAATTATTCCTCAGTGGGGTTCCCCTTGTTCCTGCGCCGCTCTCTGCGCCGCCCAGACATGTACTCTGTGCGCCGTTCTCCCTTCGCCACCTGATCTTCGCCACACACAACAGAGACTGTTTGCAGACTGCTAAGCAGGTCCTCTGGTGCGGACCGGATGAGCCTTTGCGGCGACTCCCGAATTAGGAGCGCGGCCCCCGGGGGGCTCACACCAGCCCCGCATCCGCCCAAGCACTAAGTTCTCCTCTCCAGCTGCTCCCGTCCGGTCTGGTTGCCAAGAGAGAAGGCAGGGGAGGAGGGCATGCAATGATGGATTTTTGCCTTTGGCCAGGAGTCAGGAGGGAACGGCCTTCCCCAAGCTGGTGCCCACCGAATAGACTACAACACCCATCCTATAGCTATGCCAGCTGCAACCCCCATCTCATTCCGCGCTGGCTGCAGAACGGAAGAGCAGCTGAATCTTGTTTCGATGCCAGAAACAGGGTAGCATTTTGTCGGAGGCCCTGAATGCCTCTGAATGCCAGTTGCCGGAAGCCACAGCAGGGCGGAAAGCTGCTCTTGGGTCCTGCTTTCTGGCTTCCCATTTGTGGCATCCAGTTGGCCGCTGCAAGAACACAATGCTAAACTGGAGGGGGCTGCAGGTCTCTTAAAATCACAGACTTGTAGAGTTGGAAGAGACCACAAAGGTCACCCACCCCCTGCAATGCAGGAATCTTTTGCCCGGTGTGGGACTCGAACCCGTGACCCTGAGATTAAGAGGCTCGTGCTCTGCCAACTGAGTTCTGATCAAGTTGATTGTCTCAACTTCCTTTTTAAATCTCAAGGGACACTGCGTAGAAAGGCTAAGAGTCAACTTACAACATTCGAATAAATATCCACACGAAACGCTATCACTATCATTCTGCCTCCAGGGCCAGAGGCACTAAATTCCTCTGAGTACCAGTTTCTGGGAAACACGTTGGGAGAGTGCTGTTGCACTCAGGTCCTGCTTGACGGCTTCCCGGAGACATAAGAACTTAGGAGCCAGTGTGGTGTAGTGGTTAAGAGCAGTAGACTTGTAATCTGGTGAACCGGGTTCGCTTCCCCGCTCCTCCACATGCAGCTGCTGGGTGACCTTGGGCTAGTCACACTTCTCTGAAGTCTCTCAGCCCCGTTTGTTGTGGGGGAGGAAGGGAAAGGAGAATGATAGCCGTTTTGAGACTCCTTCGGGTAGTGATAAAGCGGGGTATCAAATCCAAATTCTTTTTCTTCCTCTTCTTCTTCTTGGAACAAAGGAAGATCATACCCTCCAAGTGTCCCTGTTTTCCAGAGACAATCGTGGAATGACAGAAACCATCCCAGCTTCTGTTTTGATCCTGGAATGTCCCTATTTCCCCCAACAGCGCCACCTCAGGCAGGAAGAGGAGCCAGCACTTGTCCGTATCAGTGGCTGTGGCTGAGCATTGTTGCCTCTCCAAGGCCGCTGCTGCCCGGCCTCCTGCCTTGGGCAGCTCGTAGCAGCTGCTGGAGAGCATGCAAGGAGGAGGAGAGGCCGCTGGCACTGCCAAGGCCCGGCCTCATTTGACACACCAGCTCTGAGGGGCAGACAGAGGGCAGAGCCGCCCTGGGCGGGAAGAAAGGGGGAACAGAGCAGAGTGAAATGAGTCTTGATTGTTTTAATTTTTTTTAAAAAAAAACTGATTTGTGCAGTGGTGGCCAAACTTGGCCCTCCAGCTGTTTTGGGACTACAATTCCCATCATCCCTGACCACCGGTCCTGCTAGCTAGGGATGATGGGAGTTGTAGTCCAAAAACAGCTGGAGGGCCAAGTTTGGCCACCACTAGAGCCTTTGTGCCTCCGCGTCTCATCTTGCCCCTCTCTAAAACTTATTTATTGGTGTGTGTTTTTCTTTTTTGTAAATCTACCAAAGAACAAAGTGAAATAAAGTTGGGGTTTTCTCGGGGCGGCTGAAGGCATGTGTGCGGTGTCCCGTTGGTGGTAGTTGCCCTTCTTCTGATAGGAAATCAGCTCTAAGCTGTCCTTCATTCCCAGTAAACTGAATCCTTGTTGAGCAACTGAAACTCCTGGAATCCCCGACGGCTGAGAGATTGGGGTTGCCTGCAACAATATTCTTTTTAAACAGAGGCAACCAGAACTGCATACTGTCATCCACATGTGGTGGTACTGCAGATTTTGTAAATGCACACGTCTTGTTCAGTGACTACAGCACCACGGCGAACTTGAATGTCTGAACCAAATAACACAGAGAGCATGTTCACAACTCAATGTTCACAACTTTTTAGGGAAGTTTTTAATGTGTGATATTTTTGTATTTGATTTTTGTTGGAAGCCGCCCAGAGTGGCTGGGTAAATCCAGCCAGATGGGTGGGGTACAAATAATAATAATTATTATTATTATTATTATTCAATGTGTGCAACGGTTTCCCGGTGATATCTGTTTCAGACATTCACCAAATGCCAGGCATTATTTTTTTCCGGTGGCAAGAAATCTCAACTGGCCCCGGGTCTCAGTTGTTTCCAGAATTGTCTGTAGATTGGGCCTGTAGCCTTAATGGGCTTTAACGATCAAGCGCTGGGGAGGGGGCAGAGGCCGGCTCGGCTCTCCGAGGCGAGGGGACGCCCCCGTTCCTTGTCCTTCCGTAATCCCCAGCAGAACAATTTACCTTTCGGAGCAGGTCCAAGATGTTAATTAAGATAAATCTACCTCAATTTTTAGATTCTCTTATCGTGTAATTTATCAAAATTATGTTAATTATTTCTGTAGGGCAGCAAAATTATTACCTCTTCCGTGTCTGATTTGTATTAATATTCATAATTTAATAATTCGGCAGCCAAGCCATCTGGTTAGGGGAGCTGCGTTGCTTCGTTCCCTCTGCACCAGCCAAAAATATTCCACTGTTCGCTCGCTCTCTTATTTTTATTTTTTTCCCCCTGCTCAAGACCAGAATATCCCCCAAGGCTGTGAATAATAAAGAAGCCCCACCCTACCCCAGCCGCTGCAACCATTTGCTGTGACACCCCCCCCACTCAGCTACCCATTGCTCACCTCTGCCCTTTTGATAGGGCTGAGGAGTCGCTGCGCACAGTACCTGTAAAAAGGGGGGGTTGGAAGGATTATGCCAAAAAAGGACGAAACCCCCCCTCCACGTCTGTCCACAGCACCCTGTCATAGCAGCTCAGCTCAGCCCGGCAGGTGAGCTTAGCTGAACTGACATTTTCCACACTTAGTGATTTTTACACTGTAATTTGACATAATTAATGCCTACATTACTGCTGATAATTTAGCTAGTTAATTAAACTCGGAGGAGATAATTAAGGAGAGGCTACCACTCGGACTGCTAATTGTTTTTGTCATTATTCGAGGCGGCCCGACAGCTGCCAGCTGACTCATCCTCTTCTGTCAGCTGACGGGCCCGTCACATGACCGGGACGCCTCCGACGAGAGGGCCCAAGGCGGACATTTGCCAGCCTCCGGACAGAAGCAGAGGGTCTACCTGCACTCGGAGCTGGAAGGGAGCCAGCCTGGAGTGTGACGCCTTGCCTGGGCGCAAACAGCTGAGCCAGCCGCTCTGCGCTTTCGTCCACAGATGGCGCATGAATATTCACACTCGGCCGGCCGCAGGATTTCCCCCCGTCGAGGTGGCACATGGAGGCTGATTCTTCTCGTTTGTGGCTGAAGTGCTGCCTCTGAGATTGTGTGTGTGTGTGTGAGAGAGAGAGACTTGCTATTTCTAGTCTGCTGGAGAGGAGAGGCAGGAGTTACGTCTGGTTTAAGGAAAGAGATCTGCTTAATCAGGGCGAAAGGTCCGTTCCAGAGTCGGCCCTATGTGCTTCTGCCTAGGAATGATGGAGAAATTGATCTCTGTTTGGATTTTAATGCAAACATTCTTCCTTCGTCCTTTTCGAAACGATATGGAAACCGGAACGCAGCTGCCTTTTGAAAATTCGCGGTTCTCCGAATTTTGCGACGCTGCTCGGACGCAATAATGCGCACATGAGGAGGCACTGGGCATAACTGGGCCCATGTCGGTGAAAGAAACAAGTACATGTCTCCAAATTTTGTGATCTGGATCTCCAGTCAAATAATGGGCGTATGAGGGGGACGTATGCATACACAGGCATACGTGAGTGAAAATAACATACATCGACGCAAAGATCCATAAATAAGGAGAAATTTGTACCAAATCACTGACCAATCATCAAGGGCCTTTAAGAAATCCACAAACTAATGCAGAGATGGATAGGATCAGACTTAAGGCAGCAAAAAATGAGAAACCGAGAGAAACCAGAATGGATAGATTTCCCCATGCCTATTTCTACATAGAAATAACCCCCTTGGATTGACTCCCTGGTTCTTCTGGATGGGAATCTCCGCCTTAGTCCACCGTCTCGCTTTCCACTGTGGCCAATCAATATGCCCCTGGGAAGTCTGTGAGCTGGGCGGCCACATGATCACAACCACCAAGGTCACTTCCCAGAGATAGGGATACAGAGGTGTCTTCTGTTACGCCCAGCCCCAGTCTCCAAGTGGTGAGAGACTCCAGAGGTTCCTGTGCTGGAGTCATAGATGCCTGCCTCCTGGGGCCCTGTGTGCCTGAGCGTCCACAAAATTCCACAAGGAGGGGCCGGGCACTCACAAATTTCGGCGCCAGGGCCATGCATGCTGCATGGCACCCACAGCCCAGGTCACCTAGGGTCGTGGGCCCAAGTTGGCACTCCTGACTGGAGTCAGTCTGCAATGGAGACGGTGGTGTCTTCAGGAAACATGGCTTTAAACGCAGTGTAAGGCAGTCTCTAAGGAAGTATCTGTATTTAGTTGTGGGGCATCGGAGTTTTTAGGGGGCTAACCAGGTAGGGTATTAAAGTTTAGGAGGTTAATTATGCATAGGCGGGATGGGGAATGAGTCGACAGGCATTTTCAGGAGAGTAGGCTTGTCGGTTTTGGCATGTCTGGTGTAGATTTTTCAATTTCGTTGTTCTGTATGGGACAATGACAATAAAGATTCTCGTATTGTAAGACGTCACATGTCATGGTATGGCACGCGCAGGCCGGGCACCCAAGTCTTTGACCCAAGTTGGTGCCGCTGGAGGGACCCACACCCACATTCCCTGGACCCTGCCAGAGAAAACATCAGTGCCAGGTGGTAGGGGCACAAAACAGGCACTTGGTCCAGAGCTGTCAACCTTCATTTTTTTTTTTTCATAGCTGTCAACTTTCCCTTTTTTTGCAATGGGAAACGGCGCTGGAATAAGGGAATTTCCCACAAAAAAGGGAAAGTTGACGGCTATGACTTGCTCGACACCTGGAAAGAAAGGATGCTGCTTCTATGTCCTCTGGAAAAGAACAGCCAGGTGGGCTGCCTGCTGCTGCCCGCTGATTTAGCAGCTCTTTTCTCAAGCCACGTTGGGATGTTAGCCACCTGCCAGGTTAGAGATGCTGTTTGACGTGGCAAGAGGGAGGGCAGAATGCCAGGGCTGAACAGTCAGCAGCCTGCAGCCTTCATGGGCGTCCGGACTTCAGTTAAAGCCCAAGACATGGTGCGAAGAGGCTACTTCTCCCACGGGGCTTTTTAGATCGGGGAGCGTGGGTTGTGGGGGGCAGGCGCAGAAGAGCGCTGGATAAATGTTTGCGAGGGAAAACACACATTGTTCCACTGAGCATGAAGAGAGCTGAATAAGCCATGCTGGAAGAAATAGAAGGGGGGAAGGAAGACGGCTCACCCAAGCACCCAGGACTGTGGCTCAATGGCAGGGCATCTGCACAGCATGCAGAAGGTCCCAGGTTCGAATCCTAGTTATCTCCAAGTAAAGTTGGGAAACATTCTGCATCTGAAACCCCGGACAGCTGCTGCCAGTCAGTGTAGACAATACTAAGCTCGGTAGACCCAAAGGTCCGACTTTGGCTAAGGCAGTGCCCTGTGTTTCTGCACTGGGCCAGAATCTCTGCACCCCACCCGTGATAATTTCGCAATCTCCCCCATCTCCTTTGATAATTTTGGAATGCAATTATCATTATTATTATTTCATTAATTGGTGTTCAGGAGAGAAACGCAGGGGGGACTTTTGGAACGGTGCTGGCTGTCTTTGCTTGTGCAGGCGAACACATGCGCAGATGCATGGGGGGGGTTATAATTGGACACGAACCAATTTTGTACGGAGCACAGATAAAGACATAATTACAATATATAGTGAAGGTGAAAACAAGCCCAAGACACAGATACAAGGCTGTTTGGTCTCCAGTGAAACTGATACAGGGAATATCAGCTTGACTGCTGATGCAGCCAAGCGAGGGATATCTGTGGCGCTCGTTCAGGAGAGGACAATCGCTGTAAGTGTATAATTGGGGGTCTCACAACAGCTTTCCATCCCCACCCTGCAGGGAATGAGGGGCGGGTTCCCTTCTCAGAGGTGGAGGTGCAAGCAGATCAAGCAATCACCTGCAGGTTCCTTTGGGGAAGAAGAATATGCATTCATGGCCTCTGGGCAGTCATAGAATCATAGAATCCTAGAGTTGGAAGAGACCCCAAGGGCCATCCAGTCCAACCCCCTGCCAAGCAGGAAACACCATCCAAAGCATTCCTGACAGATGGCTGTCAAGCCTCCGCTTCAAGACCTCCAAAGAAGGAGACTCCACCACACTCCTTGGCAGCAAATTCCACTGTCGAACAGCTCTCACTGTCAGGAAGTTCTTCCTAATGTTTAGGTGGAATCTTCTTTCTTGTAGTTTGAATCCATTGCCCCGTGTCCGCTTCTCTGGAGCAGCAGAAAACAACCTTTCTCCCTCCTCTATATGACATCCTTTTATATATTTGAACATGGCTATCATATCACCCCTTAACCTTCTCTTCTCCAGGCTAAACATACCCAGCTCCCTAAGCCATTCCTCATAAGGCATTGTTTCCAGGCCTTTGACCATTTTGGTTGCCCTCCTCTGGACACGTTCCAGCTTGTCAGTATCCTTCTTGAACTGTGGTGCCCAGAACTGGACACAGTATTCCAGGTGAGGTCTGACCAGAGCAGAATATAGTGGTACTATTACTTCCCTTGATCTAGACGCTATACTCCTATTGATGCAGCCCAGAATTGCATTGGTTTTGTCTAAGAACATACAGGTCAGCTGTGAGGAGTGCAGAAGCAAGCACTCTGGCCAGCTGGTATCATAGCAATAGTGGGTTCAGCGACAGGGGCTGAAGATAAAACTGCCGACATCACAGTGCCTTCATATAAATCTATGGTGCGGCCATAATGGCGATACAGTGTACAGTTCTGGTCGCCTCAACTCAAAAAGGATATTGAAAAGTCGGAGATGGTTCATAAAAGGACAACCAGATCATTCAAAGGGATGGAGCGACCCTCCAATGAGCAAAGATCCTATCACACACAGGATTGATCATAGCTGTCAACTTTCCCCCTTTTTTAAGGGAAATTCCCTTATTCTGAATAGGATTCCTCGCAAGAAAAGGGAAAAGTTGACATCTATGGGATGGATCACAGTGGAAAGCAAGGGTTGCCATATGTCTGGAATTTTCCATATACAGTATAGCCGGAATACTGCAGTTGGAAGTAGTGTCCGGGCAGAAACCACGTATGGCAACTGATGTCAGAAGTCTAGATTTTGGCGAATTTCATTAAAAATAGCTTAAAAACTTCGTTTTCTTTTGAGAGTTTGCAAAAAGTGATCAAGAACTTTGTGCAAAACTAAAAAAAGAAAGAAAAAAGCTCAACGACATTGCCAACTTTTTGAAATATGACGACCCTAATAAAACTGCTTTGAGTTTTGCAAGGAGTAGCCCTTATAATTCCCAGATCCAGCAAGTGTTAAAATCTAAGGAAGGATTCGAATTGTTGGACTAATCAGGCAGGTTTTGGGCAATGGCCCCCTAAATATGGGTCATTAAGGTAACAAAGGAAGCGGCCCTGTGTCTGGCTGTGGCCCCTTTTCCAGGAGAATTATGTCTGCCCCTGAGGATTTTTCTTCCCGGGCTTCTCTGCCAAACTCCCCTCCCCAACTCCTCCAGCCTCCTCCTCAAATTGTGCGTCTTCCACGATGTCGTTAACCCGCCAAGTGTCTCCGAAGGAAGTGTGAGCCGAGCCGTCACAATATTGCTTTTGTAAAAAATCAAAATACCAACTGGCATACCTTGCCGCTAGTGTCCCCCCCCCGGCAGTTGGGTTCTGCAGCTTCGTTTATGAAAGCCTCCCTCCCCACCCACGCACCAGCCTTGCCACCGTCGCTGGCCTGTTTGCGGTTTGCTTCGACGCTCGGGCATATGGTTTTGCGCAAAACTCCGCCGTCGCCAGCGCCACTCCAAAAAAAGAGAGAGAACTCCTTTCCATATTTAGAGACAACAAGGTGTCAGTTGCATTGGAACTGCTGTCCCTTTACTTGCTGGTAAGGGTTGGAAAGGGGCCTCAAATATTGCAATAGGTAAAGGTAAAGGTAAAAGTAAAGGTAAAGGGACCCCTGACAGTTAAGTCCAGTCGCAAACGACTCTGGGGTTGCGGCGCTCATCTCGCTTTACTGGCCGAGGGAGCCGGCGTTTGTCCGCAGACAGTTCCGGGTCATGTGGCCAGCATGACTAAGCCAGTTCTGGCGAACCAGAGCAGCGCACGGAAACACCATTTACCTTCCCGCTGGAGCGGTACCTATTTATCTACTTGCACTTTGACATGCTTTCAAACTGCTAGGTTGGCAGGAGCTGGGACTGAACAACGGGAGCTCACCCCATCGCAGGGATTCGAACCGCCGACCTTCCGATCGGCAAGCCCTAGGCTCTGTGGATTAGACCACCGCGCCACCTGCGTCCCACATTGCAATAGGTAAGTGGCATTAAAAAGCAATAGATGTTATACTTACAGAAAATTCAGTCAATATCTCGGATGTTTCTTCTGCTGCTTCCGTGACGCAGGCGACCAGTTACCCACAACGTAATAGGGTCACTGCTAAGTATAGGTTCATCTGGGAAGCCCCCTGTTATTTAACCTGGCTGCTTGCATTGCAGGGGGTGGACTAGATGGGACATGGGGTCCCTTCCATCTCTATAGTTCTATGGTCCTGCGTACCTTTCCTCTACGTAACTTGCTTTCGTTCTCTTTTTTTAAATTTATTTTATTTTTATTACACATTAAAAAATACATATTACATATTGCATGTTACATAATATGTTACATATTGCCTATTGCATATATTAGTATACCGAAAGAAAGAAAAAGAAAAAAGAAACAAAAGACAAAGGGAAAAGAAAAAGGAAGAAAAAGGGGAAAAGAGAAAGAAAGGAGAAGAAAGAAAGATTTCGCTAGGATGTACCACGATCCAAGCAAACAAAATGAAATTACAATTAAAATTTCAGTAAATGACTGAATACAACGTTTCATAGTAATAAAGTCTTAAATTCCATCTGTCATTCTTTACTACCATCAGTTTATATATGTCAATTTGTATATTTTCTACTTTTATCTCCATATACATTCTAGTACCAACACTTAATTATTCTAAACATAACCAATATCTTTCATTTGCTCCTTGTCTACCTAGATACTCGTTAAGACATTTCCACTGTTTTTGAATTGTGTTATTCGATTTTTGTCTTATCACCTCAGTCAATTTTGCAAGTTCCAAATATTCAGACAACTTGCTTTCGTTCTCGACTCGCTTTGTAGCTCTTGTTTATCCCGCCTCCTCTTTCCTCTTATACAATGCTATACGCCTGTTGAAATGAAATCTCTTTCCTCTTATACAATGCTATACGCCTGTTGAAATGAAATAAACGATTTAAAAGACAGACGGGCAGAAAGACAGACAGACAGACAAACAAACTGATATGCACTTCGCTGGAGAGGATGAGAAATGCTACAATGATTCCCCAACATGGAATTCACCTGATTCACAGCTGCCAGACGGAGAAAGAAGAAGAAGAGGAGGAGTTTGCATTTGATATCCCGCTTTATCACTACCCGAAGGAGTCTCAAAGAGGCTCACATTCTCCTTTCCCTTCCTCAACAAACCACTGTGAGGTGAGTGGGGCTGAGAGACTTCAGAGAAGTGTGACTAGTGAGGTGAGTGGGCAGCTGCATGTGGAGACTTCAGAGAAGTGTGACTAGCCCAAGGTCACCCAGCAGCTGCATGTGGAGGAGCGGCTCTTAGCGAACTACGGTTCACACAGATTACGAGTCTACCGCTCGATTAACCACTACACCACACCGGCTCCCTTCTATCGAGTGGATAGCTCAGTCGGTAGAGCATGGGACTCTTAATCTCAGGGTTGTGGGTCCGAGCCCCACACTGGGCAAAAGATTCCTGTATTGCACGAGCTTGGACTAGATGACTCTTGTGTCCCTTCCAAATCTGTGATTCTATGGTGCTATGAAGCCATGGTAGTAATAATAATGATTTTTTTTATTTATACCCCACCCATCTGGCTGGGAATAAAACAGAGGCCCCAGGTCCTGAGGGGTGCATTCAGACGTAGTGAATATTGTGTCGGTTTTCCTGATCACAACATTGGCTCAACCCTGTGCCAACAAACTTTAGGAGTGCTGAAGACATCTCAAACCTATTGAACTGGTGTAGCAAGCACTGTAGCAAGTCATGGTACAGTGGTACCTTGGTTCTCGAACTTAATCGGTTCCGGGAGTCCGTTCGCCTCCTGGAACAGTTCGAAAACAAAGGCGCGGCTTTCGATTGACTGCAGGAGCTTCCTGCAGTCAATCGGAAGCCGCAGAAGCCACGTCGGAAGTTCGGCTTCCAAAAAACGTTCACAAACCGGAACACTTACTTCCAGGTTTGCAGCATTCAGGAGCCAATTTGTTGGGGGGCAAAGCCGTTCGACAACCAAGGTACCACGCTAAATGCCATCCAGAGCAGCGAGAAGAAGAGTAGAAGAAGAGTTTGGATTTGATACCCCGCTTTATCACTACCCGAAGGAGTCTCAAAGCGGCTCACATTCTCCTTTCCCTTCCTCCCCCACAACAAACACTCTGTGAGGTGAGTGGGGCTGAGAGACTTCAGAGAAGTGTGACTAGCCCAAGGTCACCCAGCAGCTGCATGTGGAGGAGCGGAGACGCGAACCCAGTTCACCAGATTATGAGTCTACCACTCTTAACCACTACACCACACTGGCTCTGAGAGTGATGTGGCCCAACATCGAATGTCAATGGACAATGTCAGTACTCCCCCACCCAATCTGCACATGCCTGCTTCCGCTGCCCTATGATGCTTCCACGAAAATGTCAGGAAAAAGAACGATATTGTTGGTATATTGCCCCAGATTTCAAGTTGTATATATGTGTAAGCAAAACCACATATCCATAAAGATATACAGTTTTATTTACACATATACACAACTTGAAATTTGGGGCAATATACCAACAATTTGAGAGTCCCATGGACTGCAAAAAGATCAAACTTATCCATCCTTAAAGAAATCAGCCCTGAGTGCTCACTGGAAGGGCAGATCCTGAAGTTGAGGCTCCAGTACTTTGGCCACCTCATGAGAAGAGAAGACTCCCTGGAAAAGACCCTGATGTTGGGAAAGATGGAGGGCACAAGGAGAAGGGGACGACAGAGGATGAGATGGTTGGACAGTGTTCTCGAAGCGACTGGCATGAGTTTGGCCAAACTGTGGGAGGCAGTGAAGGATAGGGGTGCCTGGCGTGCTCTGGTCCATGGGGTCACGAAAGAGTCGGACACGACTGAACGACTGAACAACAACAACACAACCAAGAATATTGTTTTTTCCCCCGACATTTTTGTGGAAGCATCATGAGAGAGACACCCCAGTCTCCACTGACCTCCATTCCAAGGAAGTTGGACCCTGGGGAAAGTGCAGGAACCCCAGAATCTCTCTCTCACAGCTTAGCTACTGGGGCTGTGCAAAAGCATGCAGACCAAAATGCAGTTTTTCCTTCAAAATGTACGTTTCTTGGAATTTTGCGGTGCGGTTCCCCAACCAAAATACGTCTACAAAACTTTCTATGTGTAAATGTGTATCTTGGTGTAAACGGCATGCACAAAATGCATTATTAAAGGTCAGCACCAACATTTTGAATTGTGCCCAGAAAAGTATGCAACTTGAAGACATTGCCTAGAGTCCGACTTTCCAGAGCAGGAGAAAACAAGCTTGCTTCATCTTCTGTGAGATATTTCAAGATGGTTCTAATATCTCCTCTCATATCATCTTGAGGCAGTGATTTGGAAGGCGATCAATATATTAATTATCATCCTCGTTGGCTCTATGTCTGGGTGACATGTGGGCACCACTTCGATCCCTGATTGGTTGGCCTTGGGGGGCGGGCATTCCCACGACTGTTTGGGGCGTGGCTTCTCTTTTCAGCGCCGCTTCCTGGTTTTCTGGTCACGTGGTTTATCTTTCCTCTCTTAAGAGAAGCAGGTTCGGAAAACAGAGTCTACCCACCCCCCTGGCATAACTGTCAGGTCGGATTGCTCCTTATGTGTGGGCATGTATGCAAAATATATGCAAAACGGGGGGGGAGGGGGAGGTTATGCCTGTCTTTACAATTGCCAGCCACACTTTCCATTACAATTGCAAGGGATCAAAACGGACTGGAGTTGGAGTTATGGAACTGAAAACACAACTATTTATGCCGCTGCTAAATATTGATAGCAGATGTTGTGCAGAGGCCTCCACGAGTCGATAAATGGATGCCAGTTATTAACATTCCCCCCCCCAGCCGCCTTTTGTCTCCCTTCTCTCAACTTCCCAAATTCTGTCAGTTCTGAGCAGCATGCTAAACCTTAGTAATCCACTCTTTTACAGAAGGTATTTTTAACGCAACACGTCGCCTGCGATTGCAATTTTAGCAGCCGTCAACAAATCAGAGGCCAGGGAATAATTTGCCTTTCACTCGCATCCCCGTATAATGGCAAATTAATAAATATTGATGATTTGCTTTTGTTTGCATTCCGTGTTTCGGGAAGGAAACAGGAAGAGTTGACATTTCACCAGGAACAGAGATAAACTGGCGATAATCCACCAAATCATAGGATTGACAGGTCAACTCTTGATTGATAATTTAATTTCCTTTTTAAAAAATTATATTTTATTAAGTTTCAACATTTTTAACATATACAGTCAAAACACAATTTCGTCTTTTCCCTTATTTTTGTTGACTTCCCAGCGCCTTTTTTCATGGAGTTATTGCTTCCCTCCAATCTGTTGCACCCTATCTTCTACCTATCAAATCATAACCACAATATTATTATTTAATTTCTGTACCACTTAATATATTAAGAATATCTCTAAGCGATGTACAGAAGAATGTTAGGGTGACGATGGTTATTTTCATGACAGGATGGTCTGGGGGTAGAAACCTCTGACTTTAGTGTAGCTAAAATCACATTCCCACCCCCTCCGCAGATACACCCACCCCCCTTCAGTGACCCCCGCTTCCATCGAGGTGCCCAGTGGGAAGCGGGGGTCACTGAAGGGGGGTGGGTGTATCTGTGGAGGGGGTGGCAATGTGATTTTAAGTGTGGCGAGGAACTGGATCATGTCCAGATTTTCATTCACAGGGTGTTGGAGGGAATGTTGTAATTATAAGAACTAAACCTGAATAATGTGGCTGCTGTTTGAAGAAGGGGGAGCAGAGAAAAAGGGTCAAATATTTAAAGGCACAATCTGTGGAGTGCGGGACCAAGAAACAGGACGTTCGGGAATCCAATTGGAAGCCGTAACGGCTTCTGTAATTCTGAGCTGTCCCAGTCAAATCGGGACAGGTGGAGGGCATGTTGAAATGATGTGAGAAACACAGGAATCTGCCTTACACCAAATCACATCAGTGGTTCATCTGTCCCAGTGCTGTTTGCACGGACTGGCAGCAGCTCTCTAGCATTGCACAGGAGCGTAGAATTCAAGAGTTGGGAGGGACTCCAAGTTTCAGGCTAGGGTCATTCCCAGCCCTACCTGGAAATGTCAGGGTTTGAACTCGGGACCCTGTGCATGCCAAACAGGCCCTCCACCACGAGCCAAGGCTTGCCATTTTGACCCCCGCCCGCCGCATTTAGTTTGGCTCCCGTTTCCCAAACCAGAACGGCATTAACCATCCATTTGGCTCCACTGCGCCACAGAGTTCTGGTGCCCAAATGTTTTGCTTGACATCTCTGTTGGAAGAAGCTGGTCTCTTCCCAGTTCTCGTGCATTCTGCTGAATGAATTTGATTAATCGTCGAGTCTCTATGCAGCTGGCAGCATTTGCTGTGGTTTTTTTTTTTTAAGCGCATCTTTGATTAGAAATACGGAACGGCTATTAGCACAGAGTGGGTCCCCAAAGCTAAAAAGGGAAAGAAGAGAAGGGTGTGTGGGTGGGTGTGGAGGGGAAATCTGGAGACATTGCCGAAGAAATATGTATGGTTCTGTGGCAGTGTCATTTAATACTTAGATAGTCTAAATGTGGTGTTGAATTCATCCGTGCTTTAAGGCGGCTGGACATACAGCAGGAATGGCCAAGCTGAGACCCTCTGAATGCTATCAAACTTCCATCTCCCTCAGCCAGCATGCCCAATGGTCAGGGGTGATGGGAGCTGGAGTCCACAAAGATCCAGAGGTCCACAGTTTTCCCCATCCCTATGAGAGAGAGTCTAGTGACCTTCTCATGGTCATCTTGAGAGACAGTTTGGTGCAGTGGTTAGAGTGTTGGAGTAGTACCCTGGAGACCAGGGTTTGAACCTCACACTCAGCCATGTAAGTGAGCTTGAAAGCAGTCACTGCCTCTTGGACTAACTACTTCTTCTTCTTCTTCTTCTTCTTCTTATTATTATTATTATTATTATTATTATTATTATTTAAATCTGCACACTGCCCTTCATCAGAAGATCTCACGAAAGGGGAGCACAAAATCTATATATAAAAAATCTTTCAAGTTGGATGTTTGTTAACGATTGCCTTTCTCCGTAACCCCTTGATCGATTCCGTTCAAATTTGGACACAACGTTCCATGGCCATATGGGAGTGATCACATTTACTTACATTGTACAAATACCACACCTTTCCCAGGTAAAAATGTGATTTCGTCAAAATATATATAGCGCCCTCCAGTGGACGTTAAACAGCACACCACACCCGTTTCCGACCCCTCCTCCTCCTCTCCCGACGTCACTGCCACCATCCAATCGGTGCTGTTGCTGCCTTTGCTGGCGGGTCTAGAGCCACGTTGGGCGGGATCGCCATTTTCACGGTTTGCGGCGCTGCCTCGACCGGGTGTAGGGAGAGGCCAGACGACAACGCCGCTACTCACATTTGGGGCCTCGCCTCGCCCGGCTCCAGAGCGAGGCGATCCATTGCCATATCAGAGTGTCTGTATGTACTTAGATTCTGCAGATACCACACTTTGCACAGCTACAAACGTGTTCCTATAAAAGCAAACATACAGCCCTCCACTACACGTCAACAACATCAATGAAGGCCATTGACAAAATCAGGACAAAGAGCCTCATAGGCTAAAATAGTAGTAATAATAGGTTGTAGAAATGAAGGCAAAAACAGGAGGGGCAAACGGAGAACGCGCAGACTGAACTTCAACGGGATCAGGTGCAGGTGCTTTCTCTTCCATACTTTATTTTCCTTTTCCATTTCACCAAATCAGCCACAGCAAGGCATGGCTGGGTCAGCTAGAACATAATAAAACGAAAGCAAAACAACACCACACACCCGTGACAAACACATTTAAGAAGTCATAGAACGTAGATCTGACTTTCTTTGTCATTTGGACTTATTTAGGCCCCATGGAACAAGCAAAGAGCAGACTTATGCAAAGAGAGGCCAAGTTTATTTTTTTACTGAACACGTTACACCCTGCCAGTACTGTTGGGAGTGGTGAGACTACTCTCTATCGCCAGACTCCTTAGTATTTCGTGCACTCGTCAAGACAACAGCATCCCTACACATTTGATTGGCACGACCACAGCAACCATCTCCATCTCCAGCACTGTCGGTCTTTGGGACCTTCTTCTGAATCATACGATCTACACAGGACTTGCTGAACTCTTGTGTTATGGACTTCTAGTAGAATGAGTATCCACTTGCACGTTTTGCAGATTCATTTTGTTTTATTCTAGATTATATTACTGGTGTGAGTAAATATACGCAGGTTACGATAAAAACGATGCAATATTGATACTATTTTCAGCCAGTTACGTTTGGTGTATGGTTATTATACGTGATACGTAACTTAGTTTTTTTGGTGTTTGATACGAGTCATAGAACGCCAGCCAACCCAATGCCTTGTTGAAGGGACACTATTTCGCCTGCCGCCTCCGGATAGGCAGCGGACCTACCTCGCAGGGTTGTTGCGGGGACAAAACGAGCAGCGAGGGAGAGACACGTACACTCCTTGGAGAGGAAAAAAAGTGGGCTGCAAATTCGACACATAAATACGGAATAGCATCCCTGTGCTTCAAGCTGCCAGGGATGCAGCCAATGCGCTCAGCCATTAAACTGATGTTCTATGGCATGCCAGGGTCTCCGTTCCCACACGGGCTGAGGAATGCCGGGTTTCCAGGCAGCTTCTTCCTTCTGTCGCAGAGAAGAAGAAAAAGGCCCCAGAGCGCTTGGCGGGGAGAAGACTACGAAGAAGCAGAGCATTAGGTGGGAAAAGAGATAGCAAGACGAAAGGCATATCAGACGTCTTCAGGCAAGATAACACGATAAATAATCAATCAATCCCGAGCGAAATCCTTAAGTGCTTGATGTATCCGCCCGCAAATTGAATCACTTCGCCTACCAGGAAGTTCTCCCTTGTAAATAAATGAGAGCTGAAATGGCCCATCTTGGGGAGGGGTGCGTGGAAGGGGGAATAATGCTGTTAAAGCCTCTGATTAAGTTTTACACAAGCATATGAGAGCAAACTAAAAGGTTTTAGCTTTTTAATTTAAGAAATGAGGAATATGATATGATTTCAATTTGGGGCGGGGAGGAGGCACCTCGGATAGCGGGCCTCGCAATTGGATTAGGCCCTAATGTACTTTTATAAGGTGCCAGCCTCGCTGGCGATTAAGGCAGGGGTGTAATATCCTTTATTAACAACTTAATGGACTCGCTTCGACTCAATCTGTCTTAATCAGCGATTCCATTCCACCTGGGAGATCGAGTTTGCGTGGAACCCAAAACGCCGGCCTGATGAAGGAGGCAAGACAACAATCCGTCAGTGTCAAAGTGAGGAAGCCACGATGAAGGAGAGCGGAAAGGCAGGGCAGCTGAGGGGAGACAGTTGCGAGTATTCGGAATCAAACCTCCAGCGGGCGTCAGCGCCTACCAGTATCTGCTCCCGGACTTTTGAGTCGGGCGGGGCATCCTCAAAAAGGAAACAAGAGCCCCTCGCAAATGCTCATACCAACTAGTTTCATTTGCACACGACGCGAAGAAGCCATAGGCTTGTTCAACAAAACATAAGCTGTCCTGCTTGGTTTGTTTATTTTCCCCTCCTCGGGGCCAGCACTACCATTAGGCAAGGTGAGGCAGCTTTCTCGGGCCGTAGATGCTGAGGAACAGTGTGGTGGTGGAGGAAAGGACTGAGGGTATTTTGTGGTCTGCTCTGCAGCCTTCAGTCACCAGTGTTGATGTAAGATCCAGCTGCCAGTCTGGCTGGCTTCTTTATATGGATGAAGTGTCTTCCCCACAATGCCAGCCCTGAAGAGACACAGCTAGAGACTATTGAGTGTCAAATAAGAGTAAGAATCCAGGACAGTGGGCTGCTCCTTCAAGCTCCTGTCCGCTTTCAACAGAGGGGTAGAGCTTAGACCATCACTGGACCTGCCTCAGGATACAAAGGCTCGGTTGACTTCCATCTCTTGCTGGAACAACATCTATGCGAACTGGGAGCTGTCCCGGGTCCTGAAGCTCTTGCCTCTCCTTCCTCCCCATCTACTACTGTGCTGCTATCGGATGCTCATAAAAGCAGCTTGCTACCAGGTCTTAGATGTCTTCTTGCTCCAGGCTGGTCTCTTCAGATTCTTCCTCACTGCACTCACAGCCCAAATAAATGAGAGGGATCATTGCTCTTGTGCCTGGCATGCAGAGGGTTCCTCAATGGCCTGGTTCAGAGTAACGCACCTTTATATGTTCATAGTCATAGTCACATACATTTGTGCCAAGATATGGTTTAATAATAAAGGAGACAGTACCTGTAAGCCTATGCGGTGTCTCCCCTCTGCTCCCAATCAGAGAATCAGCACAATAATTTTGTGATCTGGGAAAATGTGGCAGGATGGACCATTCAAAGGGTATACCTCATAAGCAACCTTGAATTCCACCACCTTTCTTTAGAACAGGGATGGGGAACCTGTCCCTCTCTAAATGCTTATTAGACTACACCTCCCATCATCCTTCCTGTTGGTCATGCTGGCTGGGGCTTATGGGAGTTGGTCAAACAGAACTCTGAACAACTTAGAACCACAGAATTGCAGGAACCTTTCTATTTCAGCTTGATCACTGAGATAACCCGCAGGAGCACCACTGGTCATTCCCAAGTCGGCGAGGCTCATTTGAAAACAACAAGGAACCGGCCCTTCCATCCTGGGGAATGCTCTGCCAAGAGAGATTCAGCATGTGCTGTTTTAACTTTTAAATGCCTGCCGAAAACTTTTCTATTCCATCAGGCCTACGCAGGCAAGAGGAATGCATCGTATCAAAACAGCTTAGCTGACTTCTGATTTTAACGTATTTATATAGTTTTTATTGTACGCGGTGCTTTTTTTCTTTAAAAATAATGTTTAGGAGTACTCTCATTTTCCTACTCATATTGAAATACTGCCTCTCAATGAGTCCAAACTTAGATTCACAAAATGTTTAGGGGTATGAGTCCCCCTGCATCACCCCCAGGAAAAAAGCACTGATTGTATGTACATACAGTTGTGCACCTCTCTAAAAAATTTTTTTGATGAATCGTGGTATATAAATATTTTTTATAAATAAAAATATGTAACTATGGGGCCACAGGTTCATCACTCCTGCTTTAGAAATTAACCATCAGATACCGTGTGCAAATGGCAGTTCTCATATACTCGGCCATCTACTGTATGTCTAAAGCAGGGGTCAGCAAACTTTTTCAGCAAGGGGCCGGTCCACTGTCCCTTAGACCTTGTGGTGGGCTGGACTATATTTTGAAAAAAAAATATGAATGAATTCCTATGCCCCACAAATAACCCAGAGATGCATTTTAAATAAAAGGACACATTCTACTCATGTAAAAACACGCTGATTCCCGGACCGTCCATGTGCCAGATTGAGAAGGTGATTGGGCCAGATCCGGCCCCCGTGCCTTAGTTTGCCTCCCCATGGTGTAAAGCAGGGGCCAGCAAACTTTTTCAGCAGGGGGCCGGTCCACTGTCCCTCAGACCTTGTGGTGGGCTGGACTATATTATGAAAACAATATGACCGAATTCCTCTGCCCCACAAATAACCCAGAGATGCATTTTAAATAAAAAGACACGTTCTACTCATGTAAAAACGCTGATTCCCGGACCATCCGTGGGCCAGATTAAGAAGGCGATTGGGCCGCATCCGGCCCCCGGGCCTTAGTTTGGGGACCCCTGGTCTAAAAGCTTTCCACACTTCAGGGTGAGATTATGATCACTGCCTAGGGTAATAATAATAATAATAATTTTATTATTATTTGTACCCTGTCTGTCTGTCTGGGTTGCTAGCAAGACACTCTCCTGACCCGTTCACATGACTTCTAAGCAGGAATGCAAAATATAATAATAATAAATCCAAACACCAAATGATTAGCAGGCCCGTTTTGTAAATAATGTGTGATCAGGCAGGAAGGGGGGTATGGGAAGATGTGAGAAACGGATCCCCCTATAACCCACGTGAGACGCATCTCTCTGCCAGCCTCCCCCACCCCCACAGAAGGTGGATCCAGTGCCCGCAGCTGCAAGTACTCCAGAGTGGAAGATGGAGAGGATGGGGGGAGGGAGGGAGGGAGAAGAGCATCAAAATGAAGTTGTTTGCAGTGTTTGATTCCATCCCTGGAATTATTTACAGCTACAGGCGATATGAAAGTATGTAGAGCAAGTGTCCTCATTTACATGCTAATTCATTTATACCCTCTGGATTGATTCCACCAATTCATTTTCAGCCCACTAACTCTTCCGACGTGAATTATATTATCACCTTCAGAATGGCAGCAGGAAAATACAACTTGGGGGGTGGGAGTGGGGTGGGGAGGAGAGAGAGAGAGAGAGAGAGAGAGAGAGAGAGAGAGAGAGAGAGAGGTGCCCCCTGACCCTCTCACTCTCCAGATTGTCCTCGAAAATGGCAAGTTCAACAGTTGCAGAAGGACGGGGAGGTACGGCTGCGCACCTGGTTTTGACACCCAAGCCATGGTTTGGAACATCTGCGGGAGCAAAAGACGATGGTTTGGAACGACATGTCAGATTGAAGGGCAGCACAGGGAGAGTTCTGCAGGCGAGGGCAAGGCTTACGAGGAGGTTTTGTGCTTTGCTCCCCAAAGAAAAGAACTAGCCAGAACGTAATAAGAACGTAAGGAGAGCCTGCTGGATGAGGCCAATGTCCCATCCAGGCCAACGCCCTGTCCTCACAGCGGCCAAC
Source organism: Lacerta viridis (assembly GCA_900245905.1). NCBI lineage: Eukaryota > Metazoa > Chordata > Lepidosauria > Squamata > Lacertidae > Lacerta > Lacerta viridis. Next base: position 817,639 of record OFHU01003749.1, on the reverse strand, counting down.
CAGATTATTACAGTGGTACCTCGACTTATGAATTTAAGCCGTTCCGAATGCACATTCGTAGGTCGAAAAATTCATAAGTCAAAAAAGCGATTTCCCCATAGGAATGCATTGGAAACGAAAAATTCGTAAGTCGAGTAAACTGCGTCTAAAATTCGTGAGTCAAGTAAACCCCATCTAAAACCGCCAACGGGTGTCCTTTGGATGTCGAAAAATTCGTAGGCATGCGGGCACATTTTTCATTCATAAGTCAAAAAATTCGTATGTCGAGTAATTCGTAAGTCGAGGTACCATTGTATTTATTATTTATTGAATGTATATACAGCCCTATACCGCGGGGTCTCAGGGCATTTCACAGAATGAGTAAATATATATAGCGAAAGCACACACTCTCTCTCTCTTCTGTGGTTTCCAGCAACTGGGGCAGAGTCGTGCCATCATGCTTAGTAGACCTTGATATTCCTCTCTTCTATGAACTTGTCTAATCCTCTTTTAAACCCATCTAGGTTGGTGGCCATCACTGCCTCCTGGGTGACTGGGATCCATACAGGGGCGTAGCAAGGGGGCGGGGGCGCCCTGGGTTCCATAATGGAGGGGTGACAAATTATCAAGGAACAATTTTCTTTTGATATTTTTTTTTTAAAAAAATTAATGCCTGCTCCGAAGGTCTTATCTTACTATACTAGGGATTATATAGCTATATATGAAATTTCATGCATATCGGTTAATATCTTGACCCTCCTCCACCAAAATAGCTGTTCACTTGGCTGTTTTCCTATGTCGTGAAGGCTGAAATTTCAGTTCAGTGGAGCACTTACTGTTCCCAACCCTAACCCTGTGGAAAGCCATCTAATTAGACTTTAATTTGATTTTGAGATGTTTTTAGGAGGTAATTTAATTATTGTTTGATTTTATACCAATGTTATGTATCTGATGTTAGCCACCCTGAGCCCGACTTTGGCCGGGGAGGGTGGGATATAAATAAAAGTTTTTTATTATTACTTGTTATTATTCCTTTGTAAGAAAATATGAAATAACGTAAAACCATTTTTGCAGGGGGGGGAATCAATGGGGGGGTTGACAAGAAATTTTCTGCACCGGGTACCACCTGACCTTCCCATGCCTCGGGGGGGGGGGTTTAACAATTTATTTTTTTGCCCCCGGGTACCAATTTACCTTGCTACACCCCTGGATCCATAGTTTAACTATGTGCAGTGTGAAGAAAAGGAAGCCTGCAGATTTTGCAGACTTCCATTCCCGCTGGTTCTGCTTGGCTCTGGTTTCAGTGTTGTGTGATATACAGTGGTACCTCACTAGACGAAAAACTTGCTAGACGAAAGGCATTCGCTAACGAAAGGGTGACTGGCAAGACGAATTTCCCTATGGCTGTGACTCGCAAAACAGAAACGTTTTATGGGTTTCTCTCTCTCGTAAAACCGCGTTTCCTCCGACCGTGCTTCGCAAGACGAAATTTCCGCTATACGACAGCACTCGCGGAACGAATTAATTTCGTCTTGCGAGGCACCACTGTAGTAAGTCTGCAGATTGAGTTTGCTAGTAAAGTGAGACTAGCTGGTGCAACTGGCTGATGCAACCAGCCTGCAATACTTTCTATAGGAGTGCTGGGTCAGAATGACTCAGCAGTAATGTGCTGTCAGTTGATTGGCTGCCATCGGTATAAAAGGGAAACCTATCCAGCAGTGTGGTGGGGTAGTAGAAGGGTATGGTCAGAGAGATAGAGCGAGAGGTTTAGAGAGAAGTCTTCCTACAATCCTTAAGGCTTAGCTGTCAACTTTCCCCCTTTCTTGCGAGGAATCCTATTCGGAATAAGGAAATTTCCCTTTAAAAAAAGGAAAAGTTTACAGCTCCGGCCTTAAGGTGCAGCCAGGTACTCTGCTTATTTGTATGAACTCCTCATGTATCATAGCCTGTAGATATTTGTATATAGCTCACAATAAATTTACTGCACTGGAGAACCTGGAACTCTGAGCATTTCTGCTAAAACGCCGCGGAGAAATTTGCGACATTCAGCTGACTGACATGAGCACCTCGCCTAGACCCCCCAAGCTCAGCTGCTGAGATGATGTGGAAAGCCCATGAGCAATTACCGTATTTTTCGTTCCATAAGACGCACCTAGTTTTTAGAGGAGGAAAGGGGGAAAGCCCTGTTTTTTTGAGGATCAGCTGAAAGTGGTGCAGCTTTTTTTGCAAAGAGGAAAAGCCCCATTTTTATGGGGTTCAACTCACAGTTCTGCAGCTTCTAGTCCTACAGCCATTTCTACAGTTTCCAGACAGATAATCTAATCAGCCAGTCACATGTCGCTGGGGAAACAAACAGCCTCCCTCTGCATTCAACAATGGAGGCCTGGGCAAGGGGGCGGGGCTGGAAAGGGAGCCTTATCTCTCTCCCGATCACTTGCTGAACAGCTGTTCAGCGGCTTCCTTTCAACACCCCCTTCTCTCTTTGTAAAAAAAAGAGCACGATCTGCTTTTGGCCCCTAGGCAATTCAGCTCCAGGGACCATGCACTCGCTCCATAAGACGCACTTCCCCTTACTTTTTAGGAGGGAAAAAGTGTCTTACGGAGCGAAAAATACGGTAATAGGTCCGTGAACATACTGCTTAGGAAGCAGCGGAATAGGGTCCCACCATTTGTGTAAAGAATGCTAATTCCAGCAGAGTCAGATCATTCATCCGGCTAACTCGGAACTGCCTCTTCCAGCCTTCCCCACCTTCAGGCCCTCTTGAAGTTTTGGACTACAAGTCCCATCATCCCTGACCTCAGGGACTGGTGAGAGTTGGAACTCCACAACACCAGGTCAATAGCATTAGGCCAAAGAAGGCTGGTCTACTTCCATAGCAGGTCTCTTTCCAAGTAGGGACGCAAGTGGCGCTGTGGTCTAAACCACTGAGCCTCTTGGGCTTGCCGATCGGAAGGTCGGTGGTTCGAATCCCCACAACGGAGTGAGCTCCCATTGCTCTGTCCCAGCTCCTGCCAACCTAGCAGTTCAAAAGTACAACAGTGCAAGTAGATAAATAGGTACCGCTGTGGCAGGAAGGTAAACGGTGTCTCCGTGCGCTCTGGTTTCTGTCATGGTGTTCTGTTGCAAAAGAAGCAGTTTGGTCATGCTGGCCACACGACCCGGAAAAGCTGTCTGTGGACAAACGCCAGCTCCCTCGGCCTGAAAGCGAGATGAGCACCGCAAACCCATAGTCACCCATCTTTCCAAGTCCTGCAGCTGGAGATCCTTTTCTAGCTCAGTGGCGGACCATGTGCTCCATTCACCAAAGATCCCAGATTCATTCCCTGGCAGCACTGAAACTCCGGAGAACCAGACAATGCATGCAGGCAGTACTAAGCTTGCCAGACCAAGTGTCTGTCTTTGTACAAGGAAGTTTCTTTGGCTCCTAAGTGGATTCGCCAAGGATTGAGCCTTCTGAATCCACAAATCCTTCCAGCGCTGGTGCCAATGCCCCCCTTGCAATTAGCAACTCGCCTGGGATGAGCGCATATGACTTTTGCAGGTGTCCAGGTGGATGGCATGCTATAAACGATGGTTCTCTTTGGTGACAAAGGATGATAAGAGACTCCTGGCTTTTGTGGTCCATCTCGGTGAGGCTGCGCAAGAAATCTGTTTGCCCACTGAACTGTTCCTCTGATGATCTCAAGTATCCCTTTGCTAGTGAAACACAGAGCCACTTGGCAGCCAAGGGAGCTGGGCTGGGGGAGGGACAATTTCCTGTCCCTGCTTAATTCTACTTCAAAGCTCTTTGGCCAGGAAAATTGATAATGCAGTCAAGTACAGTTTCTTTAAATGTCCTCATTTAGCTCTCGAAACTGGGCTATTGAATCCATGCAGTTCTTTGATCAAGACCGGTTAATTAAGTTATTCCCTTGATATGGGTCTTATCACTTTCACTCTAGACCTCCATCATGCCGCCACAATTTGCATGAAGGCTTTGATATGCATCCAGTAAGCTCCTCCAACCGGCCCAGAAATGGGGAGTTTCAAGATGAGATGCCCAGTTAAGCCTTGTCAGTTTCAGACTCACATCAGTCCTGGGCTGTCGTCTGAAGGGTCTGCGAAACTTCCCAGGAGCATCGCGCAGCGGACCAAGGCCTTCTCCTGCCACAACCTCGCCAGAACAAACGCATCTCAGCTTCTCCACTTCATTGCAGGGTGAACACCCTTAGCCTGGAGAAAACTATCCATGGCTGTGCTGGCTCTATGTTCTTCCTCTGCTATGCCTCTGAATACAAGTTGCTAGGATTCCCAAGTGTGGACGGCATTATTGCACCCAGCTCTTGCTGGCAGGCTTCCCACAATGGGCATCTGGTTGGCCACTGTGAGAAAAGGATGCTGGACTAGATGGGCCCTAGGTCTCATCCTGCAAGGCCTGGCCAATCTGGAGGCTTTGTGTTGTGTGCCAACCACATAGATGATGCCCCATGTCATCTCTTGATGCGCCAAGGCCTGAGCACATAGTCCTAGCTAACTCTTCTGGTTGGGTCTATCTCGCAGTTGGATTCCCATCTCCCAAAGACCTGGACCAAAGACCAGAGACAGTCCCTTTAAGAAGTCATCCCAGTTTCTGATCTGATCCCAGAATGTCCTGCTTTTCATTGGTTGTTGTTTAGTCGTTTAGTCGTGTCCGACTCTTCGTGACCCCATGGACCAGAGCACGCCAGGCACTCCTGTCTTCCACTGCTTTGCAATCAATTCCCATGGCTTTTTAAAGGTGTGTGTACAGCGGGGGGGGGGTGTTTCCTTTAATAGTTCCAAATAAATCAAATTATCGCCGAGTCAAAATTTCCCCAAAGTTTTATTTTTCTGAGAAAATGCCAGATTTTTCTTTCTCTCATCTCAAAGAATAAGGCCACTTTGCAGAATCTCTCCTGAATATTCTCGTCTGTTTTTATGGTATGTCCACCATTCCAACCCCTACCCCCACCCTCCTTGCAGCTATGGCACAAAAACAACCACCCCAAAACCCTTTTTGTGTGGAGGACGGGCGGGGAGAGAAGCTCTGCATCTGCAAATGGCGAGCCCCACTCCCCAGAAACTGTTGGGACAATCTTTCCCGGAGAAATGGGTTGAAAGGATCCTCCCAATTTCTGTATGCACAAATGTGAAGGCAGCCCTGTTTAGGGAAGCTTTTAATGTTTGAGGGATTATTGTATTTTAATATTTTGTTGGAAGCCACCCAGAGTGGCTGGGGAAGCCCAGCCAATATAATAATAATAATAATAATAATAATAATAATAATAATAATAATATTATTATTTATACCCTGCCCATCTGGCTGGGTTTCCCCAGCCACTCTGGGCGGCTTCCAACAGAATGTTAAAATACAATAATCTATTAAACATTAAAAGCTTCCCTAAACAGGGCTGCTTTCAGATGTCTCCTAAAAGTCTGGTAGTTGTTTTTCTCTTTGACATCTGGTGGGAGGGCGTTCCACAGGGCGGGTGCCACTACCGAGAAGGCCCTCTGCCTGGTTCCCTGTAGTTTTGCTTCTCGCAGTGAGGGAACCGACAGAAGGCCCTCGGCGCTGGATCTCAGTGTCCGGGCTGAATGATGGGGGTGGAGACGCTCCTTCAGGTATACAGGACCGAGGCCGTTTAGGGCTTTAAAGGTCAGCACCAACACTTTGAATTGTGCTCGGAAACGTACTGGGAGCCAATGTAGATCTCTCAGGACCGGTGTTATGTGGTCCCGGCGGCCACTCCCAGTCACCAGTCTAGCTGCTGCATTCTGGATTAGTTGTAGTTTCCGGGTCACCTTCAAAGGTAGCCCCACGTAGAGCGCATTGCAGTAATCCAAGCGGGGTATACATTTATTATTATTATTATTATTATTATTATTATTATTATTATTATTATTTGATGGAGAATTCTCTAGGGCAGGGGGAGCCATGACTGTTTGAAATGGTCTTGCAGCACTTTAAATGCATGGTGCCCAAAGGAGACGGGAGCCTTTCATATGCCTTTGAGAATTAACTCCGCACAATTCCCAACCCACCTCACTAAAAAATTTAATGCGAATAGATCTGCAAACTCCTGGTTTGGAGAAGGATCCTGTGGCTAAGAATAGGCAGGAAAACCCTTAGCAAGCACTCCCATGAAAAATGCTATGTGGTCCTATTCAAAATATTTAACTGGATTATGAGAGCATCACCCCCCACCTATAGCTGTCAACTTTTCCCATTTCTCACGAGGAACCCTATCCGGAATAAGGGAATTTCCCTTTAAAAAAGACGAAAAGTTGACAGCTATGCCCCCACCAGTGTACCTGAACTGGCCACAGACTTACTTTTTAAAAAGAAAGTCGGACAATAAAAGGTTCCCCCACTTAAAAACAAACAAACAAACAAACGCCTGTCCCATTTTTTATTAATATTCTTTACTTGCTCAAAGTCCTCTCCCTTGGCTGCCAGTATAAACACCAGGTGAAATTCAGATGAGGGAAAAGGCCATTTCTTCCCCCGAGCCACCCAAGCAAAGCCGTGTTATATAATCTGGCACCATTTAAATCATTTTTGATTTAACACAAACCAGTGCAAAAAGGGAGCCCATTGTGGGAGCAACCGGCTAGCTACACGGGTGCAGCATGTTTGGATGCTGTCATTTATATATATATATATATATATATATAGAAAAGAACAAATTTCCCTTATTTGTTTTCCCCCACCCCCTCCCTTCTGCCTTTCATACAACTTCCTGAGGTTTATTCTGAAAAGAAGAAAAAAAAAGTCAACCGGTCCCTTGCTCTGGGCAAACCGGCTTGCTGAGAGCTGCGCTGCCACCTAGCGGTGAGAAGGAAATGTTCGCAGCGAGTCGGTCTCCCCACACATAGAATCGTAGGATTGTGGAGTTGGAAGGGACCCCCAGGGGTCATCTAGTCCAACCCCCTGCAATGCAGGAATCCCAGCTAAAGCATCCGTGGCAGGTGGCCATCCAGCCCCAGCTCTGCTTTAAAACCTCCAAGGAAGGAGAGTCGACCTTCACGCCACACAAGCAGGGGCCCCCGCTCTAACTGGTGGGGACCCCCTGCTTCTGTATGGGTGCTCTGCACCCGGCATGCCCAATTCAGCAGCCCCCCCCCACAGTTAAAGCCACCCTCCTCTCTGCTCGACACTAACCTAAGCTCCATGACACTGCGTTAAAACAGCCATGGCTTCCCCCCCCTTTTTTGCCAATTGTTTGAGAAGCCCCCAGGAATTCTGGGAACTGTGCCATGGCTTCCCCCCCCCCGCCCCAGGAATTCTGGGAACTGTGTATTTTGCTACGGGTGCCAAGAGTTGTCAGGGCTCTCGTATTCCCCTCCCAGAGCTACAATTCCCAGAGTGTCTCTCTCTTCCAGGGAAGTCTTAGAATTGTAGTTCCTGAACAAACTACAACGCCCAGATTTCTCTGGGGGTAGCTTGAAAATTTAAGCATCTACGACAGTGTTTTAAATGCATGGTGACCATTGCTGAACCACTCTGGAAATTGTAGCTCGGTGGGGTGGGGTGGGGTAGGGCTCCTAGGAACTCTCAGCACCCCTTAACAAAACCACAGCTCCCATAATCCTTCGGGGGGAGCCACGACTGTTTAAAGAGGTAAGATAGTGCTTTAAATGTGTGGTATGAAAGTGGCCTCTCCAGAGTGGTTTTGCAATCCCTCTTTACAGGGAAATCTGTTGATTGTAGCCCTGTGAGGGGAACAGAGGCCTCTTAAGAGCCTTCAGCACCCTTAAGAAACTACACTTCCCAGAATTCTTTGGGGGAAGCCATAAGAGCATTAAGAGCCTTCAGCACCCTTAAGAAACTACACTTCCCAGAATTCTTTAAGAGCCTTCAGCACCCTTAAGAAACTACACTTCCCAGAATTCTTTGGGGGAAGCCATAAGAGCATTAAGAGCCTTCAGCACCCTTAAGAAACTACACTTCCCAGAATTCTTTTGGGGAAGCCATAAGAGCATTAAGAGCCTTCAGCACCCTTAAGAAACTACACTTCCCAGAATTCTTTGGGGGAAGCCTTCTGGCAGCTCTACATCCATGCCCAATTACAGTGACCCCTTGGTTCTCAAACGCCTTGGTACTCAAACAACTTGGAACCCAAACACTGCAAACCCAGAAGCAAGTGTTCCTGTTTACGAACTTTTTTTTGAAGCCGAACGTGCTCCGTTTTGAGTGCCACATTTCCGTTTTGAGTGTCTGTCTGTTTTTGCTATTTATTTGGGTTTTTGTTTCTGCAGCTCTTTTTGTTTTGTTTTTGTGACTGTGTGGAACCCAGTTCAGCTACTGATTGATTGATTGATTGTGTGACTGCAGTACATTGTTTATTGCTTTCATTTTATGGATCAATGGTCTCGTTAGATAGTAAAATTCATGTTAAATTGCTGTTTTAGGGGTTGTTTTTAAAAGTCTGGAACGGATTAATCCGTTTTGCATTACTTTCTATGGGAAAGCGCGCCTTGGTTTTGGAACGCTTTGGTTTTGGAACGGACTTCCGGAACGGATTAAGTTTGAGAACCAAGGTACCGCTGTACTCGCTTGGTAGCAGAGGAGGTAGAAACTGATCCTAAACAGAGTTCCTGAATTGCTCTAGGCTGGACTGGGATTCTCCAGACAGACCAGTGTACAGAGGAACACCAGCCAATGAACACATTTGCTCTCCAAATGATGCCAGTGAGTCTATCCAGTTTGCTTTCAAGGCCTGTTCAGTTTGCGGATCTGGACCAGGGACACTCCATCCCTGACTGTCCACTTTCCAGGTTTTGAATAAACCCCTTGGTTGTTTTTTTTCCCTCCGGCTTCCTCTTTTTTTTCCTTCTTTTTTGGCCAAATGGCCTTTACTCTCCTAAAGCAGAAACGGAATGGCTACTCCATCAGCAACGGCAAACGGACTCTCCTTCTCCGAGGATACTTCACTCTTCCGCCTAGTTCTTTATCTTCAACATATGGAATAAGCCGAATTTCGTTTTCTTCTTTTCGCTTTCCTGGGTGTTACGGGGCACATCTACAGAGGGCGAGAAAAACGACACGCACCTTTGCATAACTGAACTAGAGTGCAGATGCGGTTGCGATCCACGGGGTGCGATAGATTATGGAGTCTAAACTCAGGAAAGGGCTCAAGACTGGTTCCCCAAGATCACCCGACTCCTCAGACCAGGAAGGTTGTTACCTATGGGAGGGACAGGCTGCTACAATTCCCATCATCCCTGGCTGGGGGCTGATGGGAGTTGGAGTCCAGCAACACCTCGTAGAGAGTACCGTCTGGGCTTCTATTGGTCTAGTTTCCTCCTAGGGCCCGGACTGACTCCAGCTGCAAAAGTTGAGGCTGCCGAACCGATTATTGCTTCGGGGAAGTTGTTTCTGTTCTCGCTGTTAATTTTTTGCATCTTTCTTTTGGATCTCACGATTTATGGGGAGATTAAGTAGGCTGTGTACCTTTTGATGCTCTGTTTATCGGTCATGACTACTTTTGTTCTGTGTGTAGTTATGTGATTTTTATAAATACAGTATGTTGTAAGCGGCGCCTTGAGCATGGTTTGAACTTTGGAAAGGCAGCATGCAGATAAAATGATTGATTAATATTGCTTTAAATGTGTGTTGCGAATGGGGTCCAGATCTGACCCAGCACATCTGGTCTTATCCAAGGACGAGGCTTTCCCCCCACAAAAAATATCGCAGATCAGGCTTACCGAGCCTCTGGATCATGGCCGCCATTACTTCATCTTCTTCAATTTCCCTGAGGAAGGAAAGACAGACAGTTGAAAGGGGGGGGGAGAGAGAGAATGCACTCCAGACAGGGGCATAGCAAGGTATATTGGTACCCGGGGGCAAAAAAAAAAAATGTCCACCCCCCCAGAGGCATGGAAGGTCAGGTGGTACCCGGTGTGGAAAATTTCTTGTCACACCCCCCATTGATCCCCCCCCGCAAAAATGGTTTTACGTTATTTCATATTTTCTTACAAAGGAATAATAACAAGTAATAATAATAAAAAACTTTTATTTATATCCCACCCTCCCCGGCCGAAGTCGGGCTCAGGGTGGCTAACATCAGATACATAACATTGGTATAAAATCAAACAATAATTAAATTACCTCCTAAAAACATCTCAAAATCAAATTAAAGTCTAATTAGATGGCTTTCCACAGGGTTAGGGTTGGGAACAGTAAGTGTTCTCTGAACTGAAATTTCAGCCTTCATGACATAGGAAAACAGCCAAGTGAACAGCTATTTTGGTGGAGGAGGGTCAAGATATTAACCGATATGCATGAAATTTCATATATAGCTATATAATCCCTAGTATAGTAAGATAAGACCTTCGGAGCAGGCATTTAAAAAAAAAATATTCAAAAAGTTTTTTCAAAAAAAGTTTTTCAAAAATTTTATTTTCAAAAAAAATTGTTCCGTGGTAATTTGTCACCCCCTCCATTATGGAACCCGGGGCGACTCGCCTCTCCTTGCTACGCCCCTGACTCCAGATGTTTCAGCAGCTGGAACCCTACAAAGAACATAGCACTGAACTATGTGTCTCAGATGGATGAGGACTCGTGGCATCATAAAGGTCAGGTATGACCCTTGGCTCAGCTCAGTCAACCCAGACCCTACCTTTCAAAGGAGCAGAGCACATTCTACCATTTCAGCTCCTTCCCTCTCCCCCGTTTCTATCAAGGAAGTCATCCCCTCAAAAAAAACTAATCAAGGAGGCGGGGGGACAAAGAAAAGTTAGGATGTTGTCTACTGCCTCTCTGCATGATTCCCTACAGCAGTCGTGCCTCTTTCCAATCAACTGTTGCCGGGATTGGCTAATTCTGCCGTGTCTCTGTGGCACATGTCATCAGATCATTCTTCGATCGGAGGCACAGGATGATTCGTTTCCCAGAGGAGGCTGCCCATTGTCGTCCTGCACGAGTTCCTGTTCTGCTCATTCCTGCAAAGAGGCATCCAAGCAGAGACCCAGCAGGGACCCTCGCCTCCTCCCTGACACTCGTTTGCAAACCTTTTTGCAAGCCCTTCGGTTTAACTCTGCAAAGTTTTGATATGGTTCACAGAAAGTTTTGGGGGGTTTGGGGGGGGGGTTTGGGGAGAAAAATAGCAGACTGGCAGCGCAGCCACTTCTCCACCTGCCTAGTCAGCACGTCTTTTCAGAGCTTGAAGCGAAAAGACCTGGGCCGACAAGGAAACAGCAGCCAGAAACTAAGACGGTTCCTAATTACTCCAAAAGGCTTGCCAAGGAGCCGGACCCTATGAACCTCGATTGGCAGAAGGAGCCAGTAAAGACCCACCATGGGATCTTGTTGGCCGTTCTCAGAAAATGCTGAGGCCAAAGAGGTCTTCCTCAATGCAGGGCCCCCTATTAAGAAGTCCTGCCTTCTTTTCCTGAAGGGGCTTCCTCTTGAGAAACAGGAAAATCAGGAGCACGGAGGCAAAAATGAAAAGAAAAGGCAGGGAGCCCAACTTTGCAGCCTGTTCCACTCCTACACAGGGAAGGGAGGAACTGACAGAGCCCTGAAACGCCAAGACTGGAGAGGATGGGAGGGGTCCGAGTTCAGCAGCAGAGCATCACCTTCGCATGTCAAAGGCCCCGAGTTCAGTTCCTGCCTTCTTACATGTGGGGGGGGGCATCTCCCTTAGGACTGCAATATGCCTTGCACTGAGTCTTGGGGCCATATCTAGCTCTGTTCTGTCTTCACTGACTGGCAGTTGCCCCTCCAGAGTTTCAAATGAAGGGGGGGGTCTTCCACTGCCCCACCTGTCCTTAAGGTCAACAACTTTTCTGTGCCAATAAAAGTGGGTTTTTGCAGCCGGCACAGATCATGCAAACCAAGCCATGCATCTACTTGCTCTCTTTGCAGACGGTTATGTTGCAGAACACGGACAACCCAGCGCCGACCCCTGGGATCCCACTTCTCTAATTTGTTAAGGCCATTTTGAATTCTGATTCTGTCTTCTGCGGCATTAACTACTCCTCCCAGTTTGGGGCCATCTGCAAATTTGATGATCATCCCCTTCGTTCCTTATCAAGACGTTGATGTCAGGGTCCGTGCTGAGGAGGGCTGCACTGAGGAAGAATGGTGGGAGCCTCTCCCTCACCTTGATCAGGATCCTGAATCTTCCCAGGAGGAGGAGGAGGGCAGTATAGATTTGGAACAGTGGTTTGCAGAGGGACATAGTTCAGAAGGCAGAAGCTGGGAAATACTGGGTGGGGAATAGCTAGGAAAAGAAAGACTGGGAGATAGAGAGTTAACAGGTTCACTGTCTCTGGAAAGCATTCATCTGCTCTCCCAAAGGTCAAGAAGGGCTGAAACAGTGGCAGAACAGAAAGCACAGAAGGGACAAGCTCAGATTACAAGACGTAAGAATGGTGTAGATTAAGGGGGTATAATCCTTAATTGGGAGCACCGCCATTCTAGGAGATGGGTCCTTTGTTCTCTCGCTGTGATCATTAAAGGTTCTAACTGGTTAGAAGACTCCTTTTCCTTTGTTCTGCTCAGGGGCGTATCAAGGGGGGGCAGCCCCGGGTTCCATAATGGAGGGGGTGACAAATTATCAAGGAACAATTTTTTTTGGAAAAAAAAATTGAATTTTTTTTTGAATTTTTTTTAATGCCTGCTCCGAAGGTCTTATCTTACTATACTAGGGATTATATAGCTATATATGAAATTTCATGCATATCGGTTAATATCTTGACCCTCCTCCACCAAAATAGCTGTTCACTTGGCTGTTTTCCTATGTCGTGAAGGCTGAAATTTCAGTTCAGTGGAGCACTTACTGTTCCCAACCCTAACCCTGTGGAAAGCCATCTAATTAGACTTTAATTTGATTTTGAGATGTTTTTAGGAGGTAATTTAATTATTGTTTGATTTTATACCAATGTTATGTATCTGATGTTAGCCACCCTGAGCCCGACTTTGGCCGGGGAGGGTGGGATATAAATAAAAGTTTTTTTTATTATTACTTGTTATTATTCCTTTGTAAGAAAATATGAAATAACGTAAAACCATTTTTGCAGGGGGGAATCAATGGGGGGGTTGACAATAAATTTTCCGCACCAGGTACCACCTGACCTTCCCATGCCTGGGGGGGTTGACAAATATTTTTTTTTGCTCCCGGGTACCAATTTACCTTGCTATGCCCCTGGCTTTGCTTATCTGCTGCCGGGGGGGGGGGCAGGGAGAAAGCCGATTCCCTGAAGCCTGACAGCTGAACAACAACGGGTCCAGGACATAACCCTACAGTACCTCACTTGTCCTTCTTCTCCAGGATGGCGAGGGATAGGCACCAGAGTCAAGGCAATGCACGACCGCAGCCTTCTCCCCCACCCCCTGCCTGAAAGGCCTTCGCACACCTGAGTCGGTCTTCGTCCAGGTCCTCCACAATTTTATTCCGGTCGTTGACCGTGGCCACGTACAACGCCAGCAGCTCCTCCTCGCGGGCCTTCTCACTGGGCGTCTTCGAGAACTCTGAGCAACAGGGGGAAGGGAAACGGGACAGGCCATTACCATTAATTGGCTCACGAAATAGCCACGAAATATATCTCTAGAGAAAGGCGGAGGACCCACCAGATTTGCTCATGAGGCTCCTTAGCTCGCTCTCGATGTCCCACTGCTTTTTCTCCAGCTTCTGCTGGTTCATCCTGTCGGTTTCCAAAGAAAGGAAGGGAAGGGATGTTAGCGAGAAATGATATCAAGCGTCAGAACAACTTGGTCACGATCGGAAATTTCGCCCATGGTATGACTATTTCCCACCTTCCCATTTTGACTCTCTGGCACCCTACCAGCATAACCTAGCAATTCAAAAATATAGGCGCGCTTTTACTCTCGCAAGCATAACCTAGTTCTAAAATATAGGCGCTTTTACTCTCGCAAGGTTGAATGTATTGCCCTCGGCTGTACTTGAGGGACGATTCCAGCAGATTCCACATGAAAAAAGCTTACGTCCCTGTGGAGATGGCAGTATACCGAATCGGTGGCACATGCCCTTCTGGACTGCACACTTTATAAAGACTTGAGGAATGAGATTATCACCCCTCTTTTATTGTCCATTCCGGGTCGCCCAACCTTAGCTGCAATTCCTGCATTGCAGGGGGCTGGACTGGATGACCCCTGGGTGTCCCTCCACACTTCTGCAATTCTACGGCTTCACTCACTTGTGCATGAGCTCAGACTCCCGCCTCAGCAGCAGCTGCTTCTCGTGGATCAGCTTGAACCATTCCACCATCAGGGCATCCTCGCTCTCATCTGCACACACAAGACCAAAGAAACCCTGAAGAGCCGGCTCTGAGCTCTTCGCTTTGGATGCTGCCAGAGGTTTAATAGAACTAAGCCAACTGGGGCTTAAATGGGGGACATCTCGGACCCCGCCAAGCAAACCACGGGCGGGCGTCCCAAAGGAAAAGCTTCAATATTTCATATACAGTGGTACCTTGGTTCTCAAACTTAATCCATTCCGCAAGTCCGTTCCAAACCAAGGCATACTTTCCCATAGAAAGCAATGCAAAACGGATTAATCGGCTCCAGACTTTTAAAAACAACCCCTAAAACAGCTATTTAACATGAATTTTACTATCTAACGAGACCACCCACTATAATAAAGTGCAAGTGTCTCTGCCTCCAGTCCCTGTGTCCTTGGGATTGCGCTACTGCGCATGTGCCCCACGGACAGCCGTTGGGACTTGGAGCTCAGAGACTTCGGGCGGCCGGGCGAAACTGTTGAAGCGGCGGGTGTGCGCGGGCACGCAGCGGGCGCGCTCGCGTGGACTTACTTCTAAGCGGCAGCGGCCGTTACAAGTGGCGGCGGGCGAGCGATGTCAAGCGAGAGCTGCTTGGTCAGCTCTGCGCATGTCCCCGACGTTGCTAGGGCAACAGGGACGCAGAGCTGACAAAGTTTCTATAACTAACATTGAGGCAGAGTCGCCTCTGAAATTCTGTAGGACAAACATTTTTTTTTGGAAAAAAAAAAACCACTGGTGTGATGTATACCATAGACCACATATGTTCTAGCGCCCGTTAATTTAACCGGCTTAATGTCTATCTAGTTGATCCATAAAATGAAAGCAATAGACATTGTACAGCTGTCACACAATCAATCAATCCATCAGTAGCTAAACTGGGTTCCACACAGACACACACACACACACACACAAGCCACAAAAATGGAAAATAAATTGCAAAAACAGACACACCTCAGTGTGACACTCAAATCGGAAGTGTAACACTCAAAACAGAGCATGTTCGGCTTCCGAAAAATGTTCGCAAACCAGAACGCTTACTTCCGGGTTTGCAGTGTTTGAGTACCAAGGTGTTTGAGAACCAAGGCACCACTGTATCCCATACTAGGAATAACAAATCCCACAGCAGGGGACCACAGTCGCCTCTCCGCCCCGAAGACACCTGGACCCGCCTCACCTCCCTCGCAGTTCCTCAGCTGCTTCTCCATATCCACCCCTTTGAGCTCCAGCTTGTCCAAATCCTTCTCGATCTGCCGTACTTCCTTCTGGATTTCCTCCTCAGGGATATAGTCTGGGTGGCGCTGAAACGAAAAAAATTAGCCATACTTTATCATGCACGGCATACAACAATATAATCCTTACTGGAGAGAGCCAGTGTGGTGTAGTGGTTAAGAGCAGCAGACTCGTAATCTGGGGAACCGGGTTCGTGTCTCCTCCTCCACATGCAGCTGCTGGGTGACCTTGGGCTAGTCACACTTCTCTGAAGTCTCTCAGCCCCACTCACCTCACAGAGTGTTTGTTGTGGGGGAGGAAGGGAAAGGAGAATGTAGCCGCTTTGAGACTCCTTCAGGTAGTGATAAAGCGGGATATCAAATCCAAATCCAAACTACTGCTAAGGAGGGACCTCGGAGTAAAATCACCCAGTTCTCTTCCTCCACGTTATCCTCGCAGAATTGCAAAGCTGGAAGGGACCCCCAAGGGACATCTAGTCCAAACCCGCTGCAAGAATCACAGCTCAATCATCCCTGGCAGTTGGTCCCCTGTCCTGTGTTCGAAAACCTCCAGTAAAGGAGAGTCCGCCGCCTTCTGTTCCTCACAACGACCCTGCGAGGGAGGTCGGGCTAAGAAACGGATTATCAGCCCACACCAAATCCGAGCCTCTCCGCCCCTAACATCAGGGAGGGATGGGATGACCTGCTGATAAGACTCCATCACCCATTACCACTGGCCGTGCCGGCAGGTGCTGATGGGATTCAGAGTCCCACTGCTCCTGGATGAGGGCTAGAGGCCTCCCCACCCCTGCACAAAACTGCCTTTCTTCACTCCTGGCCGTACCTTTGAGGGAGACACCGCTTGACCGGTCGGAGACTTCTGGAGGACTCTAGGAGGAGAGGGCCTCACTGGGAAGAGAGGATAAAGGAAAGCCTCTTAAGTTAAGTCTGGATTTCTTATGGACACTGCCAATCCTGAATGTGACCATTATGCTCATTTGTGACCATTAGGCTCATTTGCCTTTAGTCGCAGTAAAGCTCTGCTGGATGAAATATTAATATTAATAATATAATAATAATAATTTTATTATTTATAACACGCCCATCTGGTTGAGTTTCCCCAGCCACTCTGGGAGGCTCCCAACAGAACACTAAAAACAGAATAAAACTTCAGACATGAAAAACTTCCTTAAATTGCCTCTGGTCTATCTTTGGGGAATCCTGCAACGTGTTAAAGTTGTTTCTCTGCTAAACTATACATTGGAATCTACTCTGGATCAATACTGAGTAGAATTCCATGACACCTATTTAAGTCAGATAGAAAAATTGGTTTTTAGTTAGAAAAATCCAAGTTGGAGACAGAATTGATAGAGCCAAAGTTTAAAAATCTTTCCAGAATGTATAATGTACTGCTTGAGTGGCATACTAAAGATGAAATGGTTAAATCAACAATGATAGATTGGGCAAGAGATGTGGGGCACAACATCATGTTGGAGGACTGGGAAAAATTGTGGAAAACTGGTATAAAATTTTCAGCATGTAATTTGCTTAGGGAAAATATAATGAAGATGATGTATAGATGGTATTTGACACCTGTATAACTAAAATTATAAGTGCTGGAAATGTAAAGAAGCAGAAGGAACTTTTTTCCATATGTGGTGGACGTGCCCAAAGGTAAAAGACTTCTGGGAAAAGATTTATAATGAAATGAAGAAGGTGTTGAAAAACACATTTAAAAAGAAACCAGAAGCCTTTTTACTGGGCATCCTAGGCCAAGAAATTCCAAAATGTGATAGAACTTTATTTATGTATGCCACAACAGCAGCTAGAATTTTGATAGCTAAAAACTGGAAGACAGAAGTAATTCCAACGATTGAAGAATGGCAGATGAAAATGATGGACTATATGGAGCTCGCAGAGATGACCGGGAAACTCCGTGACCAGAGGGACGACGCAGTGGGAGAAGAATGGAAGAAATTTAAACTGTACTTTAAAAATTATTGTATGATTGATAATTAGATATAATTTGGAAGAAAAGTTAGACTGTAGACGTAGAGTTAGGTTAAGTGTTTAAGATAGATGAAATATGAGTTAAGATAATAGTTAAGATTAATTAAGTAGGTATTTTTATAGTAAATAAGGTTTGGCAAGATGTTAGAAATTACTAAAGATGATAGACAAGGAACGCAGGAAGAGGAGATAGGTGGAAGTGAACATACAATGTGAAGGACAGTTGTTAGTGATAATAAATGAGATTTATTTTTTTATTGTAGGTATGTTTTTATTGTAGGTTTGTTTTCAAATAATTGTATTGTTGTGTTTATGTCTGATTATGTTGTTGTTGTTTTTGTTCTATAAAATTTAATAAATATATTAATTCCATGACACCAAGGACCGTATAAAGGATTCTTGGAGACGACATTTGGCCTGCAGGTAGGAGGTTCTCCATGGCGAGGCTAAACCTTGGCTTAGCATGACACACAAGCCAGTCCAGCGAGGAGGCAGAGACCTACCGGGCGCAACGGCCTTCCTGGAGGGGCTCAGCCCCTCGGCCTTCTTGGTTGTGGCAATATCCTCCCACTGCTGCTTGGGGGACCTCCAGCCACTGGAAATATCCGCGGGAGGCACCAGCAGTTTTTTCTTTGGAGGTTGATCAGCCGACGAAGCTGCAATGAAAAAAGATATACAGGCAAAGGTGACTGTCGAAATGTTCTGCACACCGCCCCGTCTGCAGGATACGGGTCCCTCTGAAGATATCACCTTGAAAAACAGTTTGCTCGATGAGACCTCCTAAAACATCTTGCCCATTTGCCCATCCAACCTAAGATTTATATATTTTGAGGAATAATAATGATAATAATAATAATAATAATAATAATAATAATAATAATAATAATAATTTATTATTTATACCCCCCCATCTGGGCTACTCTGGGCGGCTTCCAACAAAACATTAAAATAAGATAATCCATCAAACATTAAAAGCCAGTGTGGTGTAGTGGTTAAGAGTGGTAGACTGGTAATCTGGGGAACCGGGTTCGCTTCCCCACTCCTCCACATGCAGCTGCTGGGTGACCTTGGGCTAGTCACACTTCTCTGAAGTCTCTCAGCCCCACTCACCTCACAGAGTGTTTGTTGTGGGGAGGAAGGGAAAGGAGAATGTTAGCTGCTTTGAGACTCCTTCGGGTAGTGATAAAGCGGGATATCAAATCCAAACTCTTCTTCTTCTTCTTCTTCTTCTTCTTCTTCTTCTTCTTCTAAACAGGGCTGCCTTCAGATGTCTTCTAAAAGTCTGGTAGTTGTTTTCTCTTTGACATCTGGTGGGAGGGCGTTCCACAGGGCGGGTGCCACTACCGAGAAGGCCCTCTGCCTGGTTCCCTGTAACTTGGCTTCTCGCATTGAGGGAACTGCCAGAAGGCTCTTGGCACTGGATCTCAGTGTCAGGGTAGATCAATGGGGGTGGAGACGCTTCTTCAGGACCGAGGCCATTTAGGGCTTTAAAGATCAGTAGCAACACTTTGAATTGTGCTCGGAAACGTACTGGGAGCCAATGTAGGTCTTTCAAGACCGGTGTTACGTGGTCTCAAACGCCACCCTTCCAAAGCTTTCTCAAGGTGACTTCCAAAAGTTAAGAACGCAACAAAAATAAAACAATTAGACAAGCATACAGGGTTTTTTCCCTTAAAAAAAAAACTACCCCAAAACCAGGGCGGGGGGGGGGGACATTAAGGAAGAAAAACAGGCACAACACAGTTCAGGGAAGCTTTTAATGTTTAATAGATTATTGTATTTTAACATTCTGTTGGAAGCTGCCCAGAGTGGCTGGGGAAACCCAGCCAGATGGGCGGGGTAAATTATTATTATTATTATTATTATTATTATTATTATTATTATTATTATTATTATTATTTATTCCTGCCAAGAGTTACCTCTAAGACCCAGACCACACAAATTCTCCACTACACACACACTGATAGCACCAAAGGCTACTGCAGCAAACCGGTTCTTCCCACTTTTATGAAGGTGAATGTCTAAAATATGGAACTCATCAATTTAAGCCTCCTTAGATGCCGCTGGTTGACAAATCAAATATTTCTAAGCGTAACGTTCTGTCTAGCAGATGACTGGTGAGCTATGAAATTGCTTCAGGTGCAAGAAAATGCTCGTTCATGCAGTGCATTGTTAAGCTGTGGAACCCCCTGCCACAGGACGCAGTAATGGCCACTAACTGGGATGGCGTTGAAAGAGGATTAGGCAAACACATGGAGGAGATCATTATCAGTGGCTACTGGCTAGGAGAATACCAGTTGCTGGACACCACAGGAGGAGAAAGGGCTCTTGTGTTCTAATCCTGCTTGAGGGTTTTCTGTAGGCACTGGGTTGGCCACTGTGAGAACAAGATGGCAGACCAGATGGGCCATTGGCCTGATCCAGCAAGTTCTCCTTATGTTCTTAAATCTGCATTAGCACAAAGTGCCCAGAGACACATTTGGGGGGGGGGGGTGTCTGGGCTTTCAACAGGGACAAACCCCCCATTTTTAGGTTTTTCGACAGCCTCAGTGAAGACTGGATACTTGCTAAGGTGGTTTAAATCACAGTTTCTGTGCCGAATGCTATACAAACTGCCCTGTTGCTGCACTTGCAGCCTTTAAAATGCTATCATACCAGTTTCCCGATTCACCAGGGAGGTCGTTGAATGAGCTGGCTTTTTGTCGTTCTGCACCGGACTCAGAGTTATGTCAACAGCTGCCCTGTGAACATCTGCAGGTTTGTGGGCGGTTCTGGGGTCACCATGGCCAGGGACTCTGCAAAACGAGAGAAGCAAGCATTGATAGAAGGAGCCCAGAGTCCTCTAAACCCAACAGCCCTAAAAGGGCTTTTGACGGAGCCGTGAATATCCTGCGCTAGACAAATAATGCAAACCCTGCTCTAATACAAACCAACTTTCCATGCCAATAAAAGCAGAATTTTACCCGTGAATTTGAATTTGACTAAGTCGTGAATTTGAATCTGAATTTTATTGACATGGATGCTGTATTTTATGCTGTTTTTAAGCTGTTTTTAAAGTCGTTTTTAATCAATGTTTTATATTTGCTGTTAGCCGCCCTGAGCCCGGTTTTAAATCGGGAAGGGCGGGGTATAAATAAAAATTTATTACAGTGGTACCTCGACTTACAAATTTATTCTGTTCCGAATAGACATTTGTAGGTTGAAAAATTCGTAAGTCGAAAAAAGCAATTTCCCCATAGGAATGCATTGGAAACGAAAAATTGGGGAAAAACTTGTAAGTCGAGTAAACCGCATCTAAAATTCAAAAAGTCGAGTAAACCCCATCTAAAACCGCCAATGGATGTCCTTTGGATGTCGAAAAATTTGTAGGCGTGCGGGCACTTTTTTCATTCATACGTCGAAAAATTCGTATGTCAAGTAATTTGTAAGTCGAGGTACCACTGTATTATTATTATTATTATTATTATTATTATTATTATTATTATACATTTCCTCAATTTTCACAATTTATTCTGCGGGACATTGAAGCTCCAAACCTGACCGCTGGGATATTCTATCCAGGTTGCTCACCAGATGTTTTGCCATATATTGCCTATGGCACACTTTTGTTGTGTGTGTCCGCTGTTGTGTGTGTGTCCGCAAACACAATCTTATGTTCTCCACCCAACCGAAATCCCCTCTTCTCCTGCCCTACTCACCTGTTTGCCACCGGCTTCAGCCGAGACCGCCAGTCTGCTGGCATTTCTGATTTCTCTTCCGTAACGCTGGTGGCTCCTGCTGGAGAAAGAAGACATCCACAAATGCGACTATGAGAAGGCAGCTATAAACCTTTTGCACAGATCACCGACCCTCCATGCGAGCAGCCCGGACAGAACAGAATAAAACAATTCCTACCAGTAGCACCTTAGAAACCAACTAAGTTTGTTATTGGTATGAGCTTTCGTGCGCATGCACACTTCTTCAGATACACTTCTAAGTGCTTCTAAGCGAGGTTGGCGCTGTAGGTTAAACCACAGAGCCTAGGGCTTGCTGATCAGAAGGTTGGCAGTTCGAATCCCTGCGACGGGGTGAGCTCCCGTTGTTCGGTCCCAGCTCCTGCCAACCTAGCAGTTCAAAAGCACGTCAAAGTGCAAGTAGATAAATAGGTACCACTCCAGCGGGAAGGTAAATGGCGTTTCCATGCGCTGCTCTGGTTCGCTAGAAGTGGCTTTGTCATGCTGGCCACATGACCTGGAAGCCGTACAGCGGCTCCCTCGGCCAGTAACACGAGATGCAACCCCAGAGTCATCCGCAACTGGACCTAACGGTCAGGGGTGTCTTCACCTTTAAGGTGCTACTGGAAGGAATTTTTTTATTTTGTTTCCACTACGGCAAACCAACACGGCTACCTACCTGAAACTAGGCAGAATAGAGTATGCAAGTTAAGGGCAGCGTTCACACCAACCGGTTCAGTTCCGCGCTATATTTGAGCTTCCACACGACCTAAATCGCCGCTGCCAGAAAACTAACAGAATATAGTGCGTGTTCAGCACTCACGTCTGAGTTATTTAATTCCAAGGGGGCGGAGAATCCATTTGCAGCCCCCGCCCCCTTAATGTGGAAAATCGCAGGAGGGAAGTCAGCAGCCATTGGCAGCTGGTGACCTGGGGGGGGGGAATCGCTGCCTCTCGACCTAACCTACCTCTTCGGGTTGTCGCGGGGATTAAACAAGGAAGAGGAGAACTACGTAAGACACCTTGAAAGGTGGGACAAACCCGGAAGTAAGCATTCCGGTTTGCAAACATTTTTCGGAAGCTGAATGTGCTCCGTTTGGAGTGCCACACTTCCGTTTGGACTGTAACGCTGAGGTCTGTCTGTTTTTGCTATTTATTTTGCATTTTTGTTTTTGTTTGCGGCTTTGTGTGTATGTGTGTGTGTGTGGAACCCAGTTCAGCTACCGATCGATGGATTGTGTGACTGCAGCACATTGTTTATTGCTTTCATTTCATGGATCAATGGTCTTGCTGGATAGTAAAATTCATGTTAGATTGCTGTTTTAGGGGTTGTTTTTAATAGTCTGGAATGGATTAATCCGTTTTGCATTACTCTCTATGGGAAAGCACGCCTTGGTTTTGGGACGCTTTGGTTTTGGAACGGAATTCCGGAATGGATTCATTTGAAGATGAAGGTACCACTGCACTCTTAATCTCAGAGTTATGGGTTTGAGACCCATGTTGGGCAAAGAGTCCTGCATTGCAAGGGGTTGGACTAGATAACCCTCGGGGTCCCTTCCAACTCTACAATTCAGTGATTTTTTTTATTCAACCTGTTCCACATTGGTAAGAACTCTAATGTAGTGTGAAACTCCCTGACGTTTGACATCAAGCAGCTGTCTTCACTGTATTCTTTTCAGCACATGCTAAAAGCATTCTTATTTAAGCAAGCTTACCAGGATGCTTAGAAATTTTAATCTGTTTTAGTTTGTTGTTGACTTTTTGTACGTTTTAAAGTATTGTTGTAAACGCTTCTCAGCTTCATTGTTTTATCTTTTTTCCTAAAATGCTTTCAGGTGGGTTAGTTGGTTTACAATCAAGCGGTGTATGAAATGAATAAATAAACAGACAAAAACGCAATGCAATGAGTAAATAAAGCAAGGGACACTTTTTACCTTTGGAGACTTTAACGTCCAGTTTATGCCCAGAGTCAGCTGCAGGTCTGCTGGGGGGCTGATCCTTGAGCCTGCTCTGGGGGGCCACCCCAAAGCCCGCTTTGCCACCCAGATCCTTGGGCGAACGTTCAAGGGCGGGTGAAAGTGCCCGGGGTCCTTTCTGCGGATCTTCTGTGGCAGCTGGCACGCTGACAGGCCTGGAAGGCTTCCAGTCCGAGATGCTTTTCGTCTCAAGGTGCTGTGTGCCAGAGCTGGCTGGAGACGCCTTGCTGCTATGGGCAAGAGGAGGAGATTAGCCCTTTGGCCAGTGGGGTGGACAACTGACAGCATCCAGCTGACCCCCTCCTCCCAGGGCTAATAATAATAATAATAATAATAATAATAATAATAATAATAAAAGGTAAAGGACCCCTGACCATTAGGTCCAGTCGTGGACGACTCTGGGGTTGCGGCACTCATCTCGCTTTACTGGCCAAGGGAGCCGGCCATCATCTTGGGTCATGTGGCCAGCATGACTAAGCCACTTCTGGCAAACCAGAGCAGCGCACGGAAACGCTGTTTACCTTCCCGCCAGAGTGGTACCTATTTATCTACTTGCACTTTGACGTGCTTTCGAACTGCTAGGTGGGCAGGAGCTGGGACCGAACAACGGGAGCTCACCCCGTTGCGGGGATTCGAACCGCGACCTTCTGATCAGCAAGCCCTAGGCTCTGTGGTTTAACCCACAGCGCCACCCACATCCCAATATATATTATTATTAATTATTATTATTATTATTAATTATTATTATATACCCTGCCCATCTGGCTGGGTTTCCCCAGCCACTCTGGGTGGCTTCCAACAAAAGATTAAAAATACATTAAAACATCAGTCATTAAAAACTTCCCTAAACAGGGCTGCCTTCAGATGTCTTCTAAAATCAGGTAGTTGTTTATTTCCTTGACATCTGACGGGAGGGCGTTCCACACGGCAGGTGCCACTACCCAGAAGGCTCTTTGCCTGGTTCCCTGTAACCTCACTTCTCGCAGTGAGGGAACCGCCAGAAGGCCCTTGGAGCTGGACCTCAGTGTCTGGGCTGAACGATGGGGGTGGAGACGCTCCTTCAGGTATACAGGACCGAGGCCATTTAGGGCTTTAAAGGTCAGCACCAACACTTTGAATTGTGCTCGGAAACGTACTGGGAGCCAATGTAGGTCTTTCAGGACCGGTGTTATATGGTCCCGGCGGCCACTCCCAGTCACCAGTCTAGCTGCCCACTAAGTCCCGTTGGGTAAGAACTTGTCTTGGAGGAAGCAAGATCTGTTTTTCTCAGGCAAAGTGTTACTCAATAGGTATCAGAATGAAATGTTTGAAAATTGATGAACAACTATTATAGATAGATAGAAGAGGATTTACTCCACTCAGCTATTTTGAGGACAGGTTATAACAATGTATAAAAACCATAGCAGAAATTGGTGGTGTACAGGAAGGTGATGCGTAGGGAGAAGGGATGGATGTATTTTGAAATGATAGTTGGAAATGTTGTTTTATTGGGAGCAGCAAAGGAGGGAGGAAAACAGAGGCGGTGGGTGGGAAGTCAGCTTTTAAATTTGAATTGAATTTGTATTCATCTGCTGACCATTTGTTAAAAAATATGGAAAATAAATTTAAAAATTGGCCAAAAAAGAGAAAAGAACTTGCATTCATAAAATTTCCAGTGTGTACATCGCAAGGCTGAAACTTACCTCCCAAATTTCCAAACCTAACCTGTGATTTATTTAGTTCTTTTTTAATATGAGGGAAGTAGAGAAGACCGGGAATTTGCTCAAATTAAATTAAAATTTCTACAACCGCAGTAAAACATGCACGCATTTGCCTCGCTAGTGTATAGAATCCCCAATCACAGCGGCAAGCATTTTTCCAGTTGCGTGTTAAAAACAGAAGGGGTAGGGAGGTTGGGCTTGCAAGAGAATTGGCTGGTTGAGCCTCCCATTATCCAATGGAGCCAATTAGAACCTCCATCCCAGGAGCAGTATACCTCCAAGCGCAATAGGACCGCAGAATTTACGGGTGGTTGTGACTTTTCTAGCACAGAGATGGGAACCTGCTCCCTGCTCAGGGGCGCCGAAGAAGGAACACTTACGTGCCGGATGCCGTCGAGCTGGGCGAGGCACCGCAAAAGCCACTAGTCCTGTTGGAGGAAGGCTGAAGCCCCGGCAATGCCTGCATCAGGACGCTCCGTGCTCTGTCCTTCTCGCCGACATCCGGACCAGTCCCCGACGTGTGGGTCCCGGAAAAGGATGCTCTCCCGGAGACCCAAGGCGGGTTCAAAACAGAGCCTTGGTTTTTAACCGGCTCTGTTTTGCTCGGAGGAAGTCCCGAGCTCCCTAATCCGGCCTGGAAAAATTTCTCCCGAGCCTGCTGCGTTTTGGCGGACGATGGTGTCCAGCGCGGTGGGGAAGGAGAGGTGCTGGAGACGGCTTGACGATCCGATTTGTTCCCGGTAAGGTCTGACCAATGTGAACTTGAGCTTGCGGACGCAGAGCTGCCTTTGTGATTCCCAGGGTTCAGTGGCTCGGAAGCTGCTGATTTAACGGCACCGCTCATTTTAACGGATTCCTGTGCCGGTGTCTTGGATTCAAGTCCCTTCAAGTAGTTCTGTGCAGGGGAGGCAGTAGCAGGAGGTTTCTCCTCCCTGGGGACACCCCTCATGCCGGAGGACAAGGAATCCCAGAGGGGCGTCGGTTCCTCGTGCCGGTTACAGACAAAAGTGCCGGCGTGACTCCCAGCTTTGTAGTTTCCCGATTGCAGGGTGCTAGAGCACTCTTTGCACCTGGGGCGAAAAGTGGCAGACAGAGGGTGAGCAAAATAAAAAAATTCCTTCCAGTAGCACCTTAGAGACCAACTAAGTTTGTTCTTGGTGTGAGCTTTCGTGTGCATGCACACTTCTTCAGATACACTGAAACAGAGGGTGAGCACTTTACACAGAAACCAGCAGCCCTTAGATTACGCGTTTTATGAAGTGGGAAATGATAACAAGATTACACGTTTGTTTCTCAAAATGAACGAAGCAAGTCTCTAGTCCTTTCTGAGTTCCAATTGTCAACTCTTTTAATCGATACAAGATTTCTTCTGTGTCTAGCGGCACAGCTTTCAAATCCCCACGTGGCCTTGAATGAAGCTCTCTGGGTGACCCGGGGTGGGGCAGTTGCTGCCCCTCGGCCTAACCTACCTCACAGGGTTGTTGGGGGGGGGGTAAAAGGAGATGGGGGCCCTATCTTGTATGCCCCCTTGAGCAGCCTGGATAAAAAAGCGGGATATAAATGCCAATGCCAATACTAACAACAACAGCAGCAGCAGCAACCCAAACAAATTCTGGGAAATGATATATAATGAAATGAAAAAAATGTTTAAAATAACGTTTGTTTTAAAAAAAACAGAAGCTTTCTTATAAGGAATTATGGGTGCAGAAATACCAAAGGAGCTGAAAAGACTACAGTGGTACCTCGACTTACGAATTACCCGACATACAAATTTTTCGACTTACGAATGAAAAAAGTGCCCGCACGCCTACGAATTTTTCGACATCCAAAGGACACCCGTTGGCAGTTTTAGATGGGGTTTACTCGACTTTCAAATTTTAGATGCGGTTTACTCGACTTACAAATTTTTCCGAATTTTTCGTTTCCAATGCATTCCTATGGGGAAATCGCTTTTTTTTTACTTACGAATTTTTCGACCTACGAATGTGCATTTGGAACGGATTAAATTCGTAAGTCGAGGTACCACTGTATTTATGTATTCAACGACAGCTGCCAGGATGCTCGTAGCCCAGAGATGGAAAGACGAAAAGGTCCCAGCCAGAGGGGAATGGCAAGTTAAAGTGATGGACTATGCTGAGATGGTGAAAATGACTTGAAAAATCAGAAATCAGGAAGACCAAGATTTTTAAGAAGACTGGAAGACGTTTATATCATATTTGGAAGACCACTGTAAACAGTTGAGCTCCTTAACAGGACTTAAATAACATTTGTGAGTTAACAGAGACTTAAGATATAAATGTTAAATGGAAGGCATAAAATATGCAGCAGGAAATGTTACACAGGGACCCCGTGGAAGGGTGGAGGGAGGTCCAAGTGTGCAAGGGAATCTTGTATCTGTTTTTTCTTTTGTTAATTATATTCGATTGAGAATATTATAAAAAATGGGAAACTAATAAAATTTTGTTTAAAAAAACAATCGAAACACAGCAGCGCCAACAACAACAGCAATCCAAACAGAGAAAAGGTGGAAACCAGGTGCGAATGCCACACCTGAACAGTACCTGAAGCAGTTCCTGTGATAAAGTTTCCCTTCCACCAGGAGGCGCTGTACCAGGTGAACGTGGTTTCCGCAGATGGCGCAGTTGCTGCTTCGCGTGTTGCTGTTCTCCGCTAAGACACGTCTCTGGGGGAGGAAAAGGCAAGAGACAAGTGAACCCAAGACCAGACTCAAAGGGCCCATTTAATCCCACCTCCCGTTTCACACTGCAGCCAATCAGGTGCCTCCAGGAAGCGGACAAGCCGCTGGTTTCCAGAGATACACTGCCACTAGACATGGAAGCTCCACTCTTGGCTATCACGTCCAATTGTTGTCAAAAGGCCCCCCCCCCGCCCCTCCGTTTAGCTTCAGTCTCTAGGGCAAAGGATGGCCAATCCGTACCGCTGCCACCGGTGAGTTCTCCTTCACCAGATTGCGAGAGGCTGGTGCTGTCTTGGGTTCAGATGGTGGCAGGACTCGCGGGGGTTTGCTGGGGGCTGGCGCCGCTGGTTCAGATACAACCTTCTTCCCCATCGGCTCCTCGCCGGGTGCGGAAGAAGGGCGTTTTATGCCAGACATTCCTCCAACTGTTGGGAAAGGAAGACAAAAAACGTCTCGAGAAGGAACCAGAAACCAGGACCGACCTAAGGCGGTTAGATCCACCCCCTAAACCAAGAAAACGTCAGCAGAAAACTAATTGGATGTAATAAGCGGGGAACTGTCGTCCAGGGAACGTCTTTCAGTATAATACAACCTCCTTTGCCAACCTGGGACCCAGGGCCGGATTCAGGTTTGATGCGGCCCTCAGCTCCTGAAGGTAATGGGGCCCTGCATATGTCCAGCTCTCCTCTGTCAACAACAAATTGTCGCTGTTTTTTGCATTGAATATATGCTATATGGTAATTTGTGGACCTAATAGGTATCCATGCAGATGTTGCATTGCAACCAGCCCATGCAGAATGTAGGCACCCTATATATAGAAAGGAGCAAACCAGTGATATTTTAGGGAGCAGGCTAGCAGGCGGGGCCCATTACTTACATCATAGGAGCCTACACAACACAAAACACTGTTGCTGTATGTAGGTTTTATTTTATTTTATTTTATTTTTATCTTATATTTTGGAAATGTACATCCAGTTTTTTCCCTTTAATTTTTTTGGGGGGTCCCCAAGAGAGTGGGGCCCTAAGCTATAGCTTGTTTAGCTTATGCATAAATCAGCGCTGCTGGGACCTCCAAATGTTTTGGAGAGCAACTCCCATCAACCTCAGTTTGGGGGAGACTGGCTTAATGGATCTCACAGGGCTGTCATGGGAATTAAGGCCACACACACACCCCGCCATACTTTTAAAGCACAATGGATACCACTTTGGTAACAGCATCCAGTTAGATCTCTGGCCCACTATCTGAGTGATCTGATAAATCCTACGCTGAGAAGGGCCTTTACACTATCTCGATTTCATGCCATTCCCACAGCATTCTTACAGGGTGTATTTTCCAATACCCCTCTGGATCTTCGACTCTGCCCATGCAACAAGGGAAAGATAGAGGACTTTATTCACTTCTTCCTCTACTGCCCACTATATGCCTCAATAAGACCTAGGCTTCTCCCTCTAATCCCGCCGACTATCGCCAGGGACGTTGACCGCATGAAATACTTACTGGTAGGATGCCAACCCCTTGATTTCACGTGGAGTGGCCATCTACATATTACAGGCCCTGAAACTCAGGACCACCTTTTTGGCTAACTTCCCTTAGCCTTAGTCTTATGTATCTTCCTGACATGGACTCTGTCGTCATGCCCTGCTATTGCTTTTTATTTTATTTGTATTTTCCAGCACGATTTTACCTCCAATGTTTTAACTGTATCTGTTGTATTCTTTGTATAATCGTGCCAGGCCACTGCCTAGTCTTTTACTATGTGCTACGGCCATAGGGCTAATGCAATAAATAAATTGAATTGGATACCACTTTAAACCATTTTGGCTTCCCCCAAAGTTTGTCGAGGGTGCCGAGTGTTGTTAGGAGACCCCTGTTTCCCCTCACAGAGCTACAGTTCCCAGAGTTCACTGGGAAGAGGGATCAATGGTTAAACCACTCTGGAAACTGTAGTTCTGTGAGGGGAAACAGGGTTCTCTTAACAACCAACCATGACTAACATGGCTATTGAAAGCTGTTGCTCCCATCTAGTTGCTGGAACCATTTTTTGAAGCATTTATGCCAGCTGCGAAATAGGGCAGGATCCATTTTCAGACAAAAGCTCTGCAGGAGAAAAGGATGGGGTTGGGGAGCCTTACTTACTTGGCGAACGTCCATGGAAATAGTTATAATATTGAGAGACGTAAGTGAGTA
Source organism: Lacerta viridis (assembly GCA_900245905.1). Classification (NCBI taxonomy): domain Eukaryota; kingdom Metazoa; phylum Chordata; class Lepidosauria; order Squamata; family Lacertidae; genus Lacerta; species Lacerta viridis. Next base: position 787,922 of record OFHU01003749.1, on the reverse strand, counting down.
TGCTCAGTCTGTCGGGCACTTTGAGAGCGACCATGTCCTCGGCGTCCAGCAAGGCCGGGATGCCCAGTTCCATTTCGGCCACTTTGAAAGCCTATCAGTCGCGAACAGAGGAGATAAGGAGACTTGGTTGTTGTTTTGTTTTGAAATCCCAAACCAATGAGATTTCCCTTTTTTTTCACTTAAATTTTTATTAGTTTTAAGAAAAAATATAACATACACATTAACAAAAACAAAAACTAACTAACAAACAATAAAAACATTAATACAAAATAAACACTTAAATCTTAATACAACTATCTTCTTTTCTTATCATTGTAGGTTGACTTCCTCACATCCTCCCTTCCTACATTCCTTGTATATCATCTTTAGTAATTTCTTTACATTGTTAAAATCATCTTTTTATTAGTTAACCTTAACATCTCTTCTTACCTAATATCCTTATCAATTATTCAAACTGTTATATACCTTAAATCTATCTTCTAGATCTACAGCCTAACATATCTTTCAACTTGCTTCTAATCTTTAATCTTACAATAGTCTTTTAAATACACTTTAAATTTCTTCCAATCTTCTTCCACCGCGTCATCCCTCTGGTCGCAAAGTTTCCCGGTCAGTTCAGCGAGCTCCATATAGTCCATCATTTTCATCTGCCCCAATGAGATTTCCGAGAGGCAAGGCCAAGCCGCGGTTTACAAAGCTGAACTATGGTTTGCTACAAGGTCTAAAGCAGGGCTTCCGAAGCTTGGGTCTCCAGCTGTTTTTTGGACTACAGTTCCCATCATCCCTGACCACTGATCCTGCTGGTGGGAGTTGTAGTCCAAAAACAGCTGGAGACCCAAGTTTCGGAAACCCTGATCGAAAGCAATACTCGATTCAGGAGGGCCAGAAACACTCCAGCAAGTTAGAGGGGCTGTCCGGGGTCTCTGGCAAGGGGTCTCTTCCCACCCTGCCTGAGACCCCCATTCGATGGGAGATATCAGAACTTGAACCCATGACCATCTGCATGCAAGGAAGCTGCAGTCCTGTTGAGCTATGGGCTCCAACAACATGAGCACATGCCTCTAAGCAGACATTGGCCCAACAACCCTTTCATAAAAGATGCTGCAGTCAAGCAGGGCCGCCTAACGCAGCCAGGGACCTCCCAGGGTGCTGATGGACTACAAATCCCATCAGCCATAGCCAGCATGGCTAATGGTCTGGAATGATGGAAGTTGTAGTCTAGGAACACCCAGGGGGGAGGCACGGCCGGCCCAAGACATTTTGGCACCTGAGGCAAACCACAAAGTGCCTTCCCCCAAGGAAGGAAGAGCAAGCGAAGATCTACTTTGGGAACAAGGACGGAATCAAACCAACATTACCCCAAAGGCTGTTGTGGGGGAGGGGGAAGGGGGCCTGAATTGAATCATGCAAGGTGGGTGCAGAGCCCAGGGGACCCCCAAAGGCAGCCCCCACCATTTCCTCCCCGTAGCGCCTCCTATTTGCCGAGAGGCCACTGTTGCGTTGTCACGCAGCTTCAAGGTTTCCAAATGGGGTGGTGCTCGTCCGAGTCTGTTAATTGTGACTTTTCCTTTTTTTACCGTTGCCATTGTTTTTGCAATCGGCTTTCTGTGGTGATTTGGTCTGTGTATCTGCGTGGAATTCCCTGTTTGGCGAGGGTGCCTGCAGCCTGCCCCTACAATTCTTTTAAAATCAAAGAAATAAATTAGCTATAAGAGCTGGTTCTGGAGCTTGCTGGGAAGGTTTTTCTCTCCCCTCCTCCTCTCTTTTTTCCTTGTGTGCCCTACCTACCATTTAAGTTTGGAAGCCTGAGGAGCAGGACCTGCCTGCCTACTGATGTTTAGTAAAGGCAGGGGCGTAGCAAGGGGGCGGGGGGCGGGCCGCCCCGTGTTCCATAATGGAGGGGGTGACAAAAAATGTTTACATTTTTTTGTGAAAATGCCTGCTCCGAAGGTCTTATCTTACTATACTAGGGATTATATAGCTATATATGAAATTTCATGCATATCGGTTAATATCTTGACCCTCCTCCACCAAAATAGCTGTTCACTTGGCTGTTTTCCTATGTCATGAAGGCTGAAATTTCAGTTCAGAGAACACTTACTGTTCCCAACCCTAACCCTGTGGAAAGCCATCTAATTAGACTTTAATTTGATTTTGAGATGTTTTTAGGAGGTAATTTAATTATTGTTTGATTTTATACCAATGTTATGTATCTGATGTTAGCCACCCTGAGCCCGACTTCGGCCGGGGAGGGCGGGATATAAATAAAAGTTTATTATTATTATTACTTGTTATTATTCCTTTGTAAGAAAATATGGAAATAACGTAAAACCATTGGGGGGGATCAATGGGGGGGGGGTTGACAAGAAATTTTTCCACACAGCTACCACCTGACCTTCCCATACCTGGGGGTGGTGTCGATTTTTTTTTGCCCCCGGGTACCAATTTACCTTGCTACGCCCCTGGTAAAGGCACTCTGGGACAAAAGAGCAAGGTTGTAAAAGGGCTGTAAATAAACGACAACAGCAAAAACAACAACACCGCTAAGTCAAAGACAATTGTTTCCATCTGCCCGCTGCTGCCAACGCTGGTGGGAGGTGGTTCTTCCTGCGTCTCAGGCTGGGGACTTTCCATTAAACTCCGCCATCTTGAATCCATTACAGTTTTACACAGCTGAGCAGAGAGATCTTAAAATCAGCTTCCTGGCTGCGTTCCCCCCCCCTCCCGATTTGTATTAAAGCTTGGCCTGTTCTAGACTCCCCCTCCCCTCGTTTTCCCAGAGAACAATATCTATCCTTTCTTTTATGGCAAGTTGCAGATAGAACAGCTTCCTCTCCCTCAAATGCTTTAAAGAACGAAATCAAAATAGATAGGGCTTACAGAAATGGGGTGACCACCGTGTTTTTTTAGGGGGGGGCAGAAAATAAGAACTTTGGGTGAGAAGAGAAACCTCCCACAGCCCCAGCAACCACGTCTTGCTGGGTTCAGCAGGGTCAGGTACGGCCGGATGAGAGGCATCCCTTAATGGTTATATTGTAAGTAGGCTAACCCTGCCCAGCTTGATGTTCTCCAGATGTTGGCTTGGGCTGATGGGGGCTGGAGTTCAACAATAGCTGGAGGGTGTCAAGATGAAGGAAACCGCAGTATGCAATGAAGAAATCTGCTGGAATCCAGGTTGCGTGTAACAAAAAAAAAGTCCCCTGTGTTGCAAACACAGACAAACCTCTAGTTACAGGTAGGTAGCCGTGTTGGTCTGCCATGGTCGAAACGAAATAAAAAAATTCCTTCCAGTAGCACCTGAAAGGTAATGGGAAAAGGGACCCCTGACCGTTAGGTCCAGTCGCGGATGACTCTGGGGTTGCGGCGCTCATCTCGCTTTACTGGCCGAGGGAGCCGGCGTACAGCTTCCGGGTCATGTGGCCAGCATGACTAAGCCGCTTCTGGCGAACCAGAGCAGCGCATGGAAACGCCGTTTACCTTCCCGCCAGAGTGGTACCTATTTATCTACTTGCACTTTGACATGCTTTCGAACTGCTAGGTTGGCAGGAGCAGGGACCAAGCAACGGGAGCTCACCCCGGTGCGGGGATTCGAACTACCGACCTTCTGATCGATTTAAATCAAATCCACCCTGCTGTGCAGTATGATAATGTATTTTCCTTGCCAGGAGGAAGCTAGCGGTCTGTTTGTATAGATGCCTTTCTGCCTATTCCCGCCTCTGGCCCAGCCCAGCACGAGCACAAGGCCCCCCAAAAATCTCCCACAAGGGAATGAAGCACCCCCACGCTCTGCAGAATTAATGCCTGGTTTCGGGGCTCATGAATCAGAGGTTAAACAAGGCCAGCGGCAAAGGGGTGTCAGAGCAGCCTCTTTGTGGCATCTCCCCAGCGCTCAGTGGAGGGTCAAGTCACTAGTCCTCATGGAAATGTTCTCTGGCAGGGGCAGGCTGAGGATGAGGCTTCTGAGGGTTGTGGAACCGATTCTGGGCCAGGGCCAAGGAAGCTCTCCTTGGAGAAGCTGCAAAATCTGCAGCCCATCTTCTTCACAAGGCACATTCCATTCTGAATGCATTCATAGATGCCTTTCTGCCTATTCCCGCCTCTGGCCCAGCCCAGCACGAGCACAAGGCCCCCCAAAAATCTCCCACAAGGGAATGAAGCACCCCCACGCTCTGCAGAATTAATGCCTGGTTTCGGGGCTCATGAATCAGAGGTTAAACAAGGCCAGCGGCAAAGGGGTGTCAGAGCAGCCTCTTTGTGGCATCTCCCCAGCGCTCAGTGGAGGGTCAAGTCACTAGTCCTCATGGAAATGTTCTCTGGCAGGGGCAGGCTGAGGATGAGGCTTCTGAGGGTTGTGGAACCGATTCTGGGCCAGGGCCAAGGAAGCTCTCCTTGGAGAAGCTGCAAAATCTGCAGCCCATCTTCTTCACAAGGCACATTCCATTCTGAATGCATTCATTCATTCATTCATTCATTCAGCCAGCCCACATTCAGATTTCTGGAGCCAGCACAGAGCCGGATGGGTGGTCCGAATGCCGTGCATCTGTTGGGAAACATCTGTGCAAGAAAACAGCGCCCTTCCCCCCTCACACACACAAACAAACGTGCAGAGATCCAGAAATGCAATTTTCGGTAAACACAAGCGAATGAGCAGGGCACGATCCAGTTTCCAAATGGGAAGGCAGAGTCTAGGGGGGAGAGGTTGCAAAAAAATAAGCCAGCAAGGTGCAGCGATAGCAGGGTCACATGGAGACTGGGGTGATCTTGCAGATATTAGCCAGGATTCTGCAACCCGCGGTGAGGATTCGTGAATGTTGTACAACAGTATTTTAATCGTTAGGTGCAGATTTTGCCGAGTGATTCTGTTGTACTGAACCTTTCAGAATTTTGTTTGCATGTCAATAAAGGTTTGAGACCGGGGTGACCCAGGTTCAAATCCTACCCTCCCCATTCAGTCATGAAGCCTACTGGGCAAGTCTATGGCTAACCTACCTCAAAGGGGTGTTTTGAAGATAAAACAGAAAGGAGGGCCATCTATGCTGTTCCACAGTCCTCAGAAAAAGGTGTGTGTGTGTGTGTAGTATTTATTTATTGCATTTCTACCCCACCTTTCTCTCCAAGGAGCTCAAGGTAGCATGCATGGTTCTCCACCTCCTCATTTAATCTGAAAACAACCCTGTGAGGTAGGTTAGGTTGAAAGGCAGTGACTGAACCCCAAGGTCACTCAAGAAGCTTCGTGGCCATGTGGGGATTTGAACCCTCGTCTCCCAGGTCCTAGTCCGGCCTCTCCACTTGCCTCACAGACACAAATTCCCCCAAATCCATGTGGATACGCTTCTTCTTCAGTCCTTCACCCCTCCCCTCAAACAAATGATAAACTTGCAAAACCGCCTTGAGGATCTGGGTGTGTATGAGTGTTGGTGACGGCACGGGCATTGGCCAATAGGCACTCCTCACGTCCAGCTTTTCCCTCATTGCACTTGACCACTTTGGAAATCTTGCACAACTGGTTTTTCAGAGCTCGGACAGAAAAGGGCGGCACTCTTTGTCCTGAACAGTAAAGGATACTTTCTACACTAGCCCACGGCTCAAAAAATAATAATCCTGATTTTCTTCTCTGGCAACAAGGCAAACGAGCGGCAGGCTTTGGTTCGATTCAGGGCACATTGCCAAGCATTTTATATACAGAGTGGCAAACGTGGATTAAACAGGTACAGTTGGAGGAGTGTTTGAATTGACCCAAAGATGCAGGCAGAATGTAAGACAAGTTAAGTTTCTTGGCACGCTGTCTAAATTTATGGTCCGTTTGTTTTGATCTAATCTATCCAGGGCCAAAGCATGAGGCAGAGTGCAGGGGCAGAGAGGCACCCTGAGGGCACAGCAAACATGACGTCACAGCAGGAAGCAGAACTGGAAAATCTTACCAACTGGTTGTTTTCGTAGATATTTTCTTTGCTCAGAGCATTGAAGTTTCTGGAAAAGAAGGTCAAAGAGAAGGAAGGTTTAAGCCAAACGAATGAGACCGGGCACCGACAACTTTATTCAGCTGGAGAGTGGAGCATGCAATCGTCCCAGGTGCAGGGACCTCAGTTTCAAGTGTGTTCCCTGCAGGGATTGTCGCAGCACCCAGCAGGATCAAACCCTCAGCCCGCCAGCTCCGCTCACCATTTGGGGCGCCGTGATCTCGCACGATTTCCCCATGAAGATAGCTTTTCCACCGGGGCTGCGATCTTCTGCATTTTGAGGCGCCATGCCTGAAAAATGCTTTTTCGGGGTGAAATTGCAGTGTGAAATCACGGGAGATCACAGCACCCAAAATGGCCTACATGCTCTTGCAAGAAAAAAAATGGGACGACGACATCCCAGAATATGGCGTCCTGTTTTTTCCCTTTTGACGTGCTGGAGGGTACGGAATGGGGGCCTCCTAACAATTCCCAGCACCCTTAACAAACTACAGCTCCCAGAATTCTTTGCAGGGGGGAAGCCATGCCTGTTTAAAGTGGCATGGTGCTGTTTTAAACGTATGCTGTTAATGTGGCCAGAGAAGCAGGTAGATACGTTTATTAAAAGCACCTTCCAAGCTTGCTTCTCTGGAGCAGCAGAAAACAACATTTCTCCTTCCTCTATATGACATCCTTTTATATATTTGAACATGGCTATCATATCACCCCTTAACCTTCTCTTCTCCAGGCTAAACATACCCAGCTCCCTAAGCCGTTCCTCATAAGGCATCATTTCCAGGCCTTGGACCATTTTGGTTGCCCTCCAGCTTGTCAGTATCCTTCTTGAACTGTGGTGCCCAGAACTGGACACAGTATTCCAGGTGAGGTCTGACCAGAGCGGAATACAGTGGTACTATTACTTCCCTTGATCTAGATGCTATACTCCTATTGATGCAGCCCAGAATTGCATTGGCTTTTTTAGCTGCTGCATCACACTGTTGACTCATGTCAAGTTTATGGTCTACCAAGACTCCTAGATCCTTTTCACATTAAGCTGAGGTCTGTCTGTTTTTGCTACTGATTTTGCGTTTTTCCTTTTGCACCTCTTTGATTTTGTTTTTGTGACTGTGTGGAACCCAGTTCAGCTACTGATTGATTGATTGATTGATGATTGATTGTGTGACCACAGTACAGTGGTACTTCGAGTTACAAACGCCTCAGGTTACAAACGCTTCAGGTTACAAACTCCGCTAACCTGGAAGAGTTACCTCGAGTTGAGAACTTTGCCCCAGGATGAGAACGGAAATCGTGTGCCGGCGGCGCAGCGGCAGCAAGAGGCCCCATTAGCAAAAGCACGCCTCTAGTTAAGAACAGTTTCAGGTTAAGAACAGACCTCCGGAACGAATTAAGTTCGTAACTAGAGGTACCACTGTACATGGTCATAGCTGTCAACCCTCCTTGCTGTTCCCCACTGCTGTAATAAGGGAATTTCCCGTCAAAAAAAAGGGAAAGGTTGACAGCTATGTACATGGTTTATTGCTTTCATTTTATGGATCAAGGGTCTCGTTAGATAGTAAAATTCATGTTAAATTGCTGTTTCATGGATTGTTATTAAAAGTCTGGAATGGGTATTTGGGACGCTTTACCTGTAAACCTAATTCCAATGCTAATAAAGGAAATTGATTTTTCTTTGGGTGGGGGAAGTCTGGAATGGATTAATTCGTTTTGCATTACTTTCTATGGGAAAGTCCGCCTTGGTTTTTGGAACGCTTTGGTTTTGGAACGGACTTCCGGAACGGATTAGGTTTGAGAACCAAGGTACCACTGTACTGGGAAGAAAACTGGGCACGGGGAGCTAGCAGGCATTTTCCACGACGGTTTTAGGGAAGCATGACTCAGCACCGATGAGTCATCAAAAATCAGCTTGAGAACACATTTCCTCCGAAGGCATAGCTGGTTGGGCAACAGAGACGCCACAAAGGAGCCAAAAACCCCGTGCTGATCTTTGCTCTTTACTACTCCGGCTCAAGACTTGAAAGGAAATTATCACCACCGGAGCTTTAAGTTTATAATCCTGCCGCAATTTGGAGGCAGCGCCTTCACTTTCTCTTTCATTTCCACCTGGGCCTTAACCTTAACACCCACCTGGCAGATGCAAAGTTTGGCACGCAAACACAGAGGTTGGGAGCGGGAGGAAAGTCCCCTGCTGGCTTGCGTGTCCACCCACAGATAAGGACACTGAAAGCAGGACGGTAGGGGGATAAAAGGAGAGGTGGCAGAGATGGAAAGAAGATAAAGTCCCTACCAGAGAAGAATGGCAGATGAAGTTGACGGACTGTGATGAAATGGCTAAAACGACCATTTTAGAAATCAGGAAGACCAAAATTTTAATAAGGAATAGGGAAAATGTATAACTTATCTTAAAGGCCATTGTAAAATCATTAATAGTATTGGAATATCGTTTGTAGTTTAAGGCTGAAGTTTGGACACAATGGAGATTTAAAAGATTTGGATCGTCATAAAAGATGCAGGAGGAAATGATTAATACTGTAATAGAATCATAGAATCCTAGAGTTGGAAGAGACCCCAAGGGCCATCCAGTCCAACCCCCTGCCAAGCAGGAAACACCATCAAAGCATTCCTGACAGATGGCTGTCAAGCCTCCGCTTAAAGACCTCCAAAGAAGGAGACTCCACCACACTCCTTGGCAGCAAATTCCACTGTCGAACAGCTCTTACTGTCAGGAAGTTCTTCCTAATGTTTAGGTGGAATCTTCTTTCTTGTAGTTTGAATCCATTGCCCCGTGTCCGCTTCTCTGGAGCAGCAGAAAACAACCTTTCTCCCTCCTCTAGATGACATCCTTTGATATATTTGAACATGGCTATCATATCACCCCTTAACCTTCTCTTCTCCAGGCTAAACATACCCAGCTCCCTAAGCCGTTCCTCATAAGGCATTGTTTCCAGGCCTTGGACCATTTTGGTTGCCCTCCTCTGGACACGTTCCAGCTTGTCAGTATCCTTCTTGAACTGTGGTGCCCAGAACTGGACACAGTATTCCAGGTGAGGTCTGACCAGAGCGGAATACAGTGGTACTATTACTTCCCTTGATCTAGACACTATACTCCTATTGATGCAGCCCAGAATTGCATTGGCTTTTTTAGCTGCTGCATCACACTGTTGACTCATGTCAAGTTTGTGGTCTACCAAGACTCCAAAAGTCTTCAACGGATTAATCCATTTTGCATTACTTTCTATGGGAAAGAGCGCCTCGGTTTTGGAACGGACTTCCGGAACAGATTAAGTTGGAGAACCAAGGCACCACTGTAGTTAACGTCTTGAAATTTGCCCAGCAACCAGTGCAGATCTCGGAGCCCAGGTGTTCTATGCTGACAGGGCCTCACTCCTGTCAGCAATTGTACTGCAGCATCCGGCACTCACTGCAACTTCCGGGTTAAGTGCGAGGGAAGCCCCACATAGAGCGCATTGCAGTAATCCAGTCTTGAAGCAACTGACACATGAACTACTGTGACCAAGCTATTGTGGTCCAGGAACAATTGCAGCTCGTAGAAGCAGGAGGAAGTCTCAAAGCTCTGGAAAAACTAGTTCCCCTGCCTTCTAGAAACAACCAAATAGGGTTGCTAACTTTTTTTACCTGCCTTTGCACCTGTGCCTTCGACCGCAGCTCGATCTGCACACATTTAGCAAGTGATAATGCAGAGTCCGCAGTGGTGGTTGCAGGCCACACTTCCCTCTGAAAGGCACAGGAGCAAAGCAGGAAAGTTTCTGCTGGTTAGTTGGCAACGCTTTGAGCTAGAAGCCTGAAATTTAGTCAGCAGGTGGCTACCCCATTTCCAGGGGAGAGCGAGGGAAGAACTTAAAAGAAGGTCATCTGAGCATTCCTCTTCAAAAACAGGACCCAAAGAGCATGCCAGATTGAAGCAGAGTTTCCACATTAGCTAGACAGCTAAAACTTTCCAATAGTTTGACCGGCTGTGTAATGGTTAGAACAGGCTTCCCCAACCTTGGCCCTCCAGGTGTTTGGAGACTACAATTCCCATCATCCCTGACCACTGGTCCTGCTAGCTAGGGATCATGGGAGTTGTAGGCCAAAAACATCTGGAGGGCCGAGGTTGAGGAAGCCCGGGTTAGAGGATTGAATCCTGCTTCAAAACCCTACTCAGCAGGGACGGAGAAAGGACGGGGCGTTGGGGACGGGGCGTTGGGGGCGGGCCGCCCCAGTTTCCACCCTGGAGGGGGTAACACTTGGGGCCCTGCCCCCGCGACTGGTGACTCCCAAGCCAAGCCCCGCCGCCCAGCAAAAACCACGCTCGGCGCAGCGGCAGCTGGCTTGCTCGCTCGGCCAGTGCGCACTTTGCTAAGTTCTCCCTTCCTGCTGGTCCCTGGGCAGAGCCATGGCGGAGGCGAGGGGAGGGCCAGAGAGGCGTCACACCCATGCATCGTGACGTCACGACGCATGCGTCAGGATGCATGCACGCTGCAGAGCGGCGCCCCGCCACCAGGGAGTGCCTCCGCATTTGCCTCCCCAGGTAGCCAAGCGGCTCCGTTCGCCACTGCTACTCAGCCACGAAGTTCACTGGCTGGCCTCAGGCCATTTGCTCCATCACAGCCTATCCTACCTTGCAGGGCTGTTGTTGAGGACAAAACAGAGAAGGGTCCAGAGGAAAGGCGGGAAACAGGGGCGTAGCAAGCCTCTGCGCTGCTGGGGGCAGCGGTAGTGCAGAGACACCCCCTTGGGGGAGGGGCACGACGCACGTGGATGCCGCTGAAAGGGGGAATTTCCCCCTTTCTGCAGCTTTTTTTCAGCAGGGGGGCGGGCCAGTGAGGAGGGGGTGTCACGCTTGTCGCTGGCATGATGCCCCCTCCTCGCTGGCCTGCCCCCCGCCGAAAAAAAGCCGCGGAAAGGGGAAAAAGAGAAGCAGAGCTGGCACTTGAATGCACCTGCTCTGCTTCCTTTCCCCCCCTCCCAGCGGTTTTTTTTCGGCGGGGGGTGGGCCAGCGAGGAGGGGGTGTCATGCCCAGTGACAAGCGTGACACCCCCTCCTCGCTGGCCCGCCCCTCACTCCGAAAAATAGCCGCTGGAAGGGGGAAAAGGCGACATGCAAGAGGGGGCAGGGGGGGCAGCCAAAGTGTCACCCCCCCTCCCCTGGAACTCGGAGCGGCCCGTCCCCTGCCCCCCCCTTACTACACCCCTGGTGGGAAACAAATACAGTGGAACCTTGGGTTGCAGATGTAATCCGTGACAGAGGCACGTCCGCAACCTGCAGTGTTCGCATCCTGAAGTGCCGCGTCTACACAGGCGCTGGCGCAATTTGGCGCTTCTGTGCATGCACAAGAGATGAAACCCGGAAGTAACCCATTCTGGTACTTCCAGGTTTCCTGCAGTCCGCAACCTGAAGCATCCGTAACATGAGGTATGACTGTAAATGAAAAACATAATGGCAAGCAAGTAGCTTTCCCAGTATGTTCCGGGAACGCAAACTGGATTCACTAGTCCATCTTACTTGACGTTTGCACATTGCTACTGTTGCTCTCCAGTTTTCTGAACTGCCCTTTGCTGGAATGTGAGGTTATCCTTTCCTGTACATGCAAACAATGCAGATGAAGAGAAGCTGGAAACAGTTGCTCGGTTGTCCTCCGCTGCCCCGAAGGATCCTGCCCGTACTCGCATCTCAGCTCAGGGCAAGGAAGGACAAGGGGTCTGAGGCTGACCCTGAGTCACTGACCCCCACATGCCTGTGGCAAGTTTCCAGCATCACCATATCAACATCCTGGGAAAGGCTTGACCTGTTGATTTCTGCCTGTCGTGCAAAAAAACAGCAACCCCCAACTCAGTAGAAGCCAAGTGATTTCCTCAAGGGCATGCGGTCTCCTCTATCATTTCACAGCTGCTTAAAAAAACAAATTTTTTGCAAGCGCAACTTGTCTCGCTGTATGAAAGGGGAGAAGCGGCAATGCGTAAGATTCCACCCTCCAACTCTCCACGCAACTATTAAAGGCACAGGAAGTCAAACAGACGTGCCTGATGCAGTAAAGAAACTGGAGTGGAAATGAAGGGAAAGCGGGGAGAAGGAGGGGGATCCCGTAACCTCGGGGCAGTGAAAAAGGATTTGCCACAGTTTGCAAGGAAAGTTGATTCCCTGGCCAGGAAGAGAACAGGCAGGGAGAGAAGTTCAAGGAAATGCCTGGGGGAGGTGGGAGGGGCTGGCAGGAAGCAGGAAGAAGAGATACATGAGAAGGGAAAAAGGAGGGTAAAAAATGAAGAGACAAAGGACACTTGGCACCATAAATAAAGGGCTGTGGTGCCACTTTAAACAGCTGTGGTTTCATAGAATTGTAGAATTGGGGAGGGCACCCCAAGGGTCATCTAGTCCAACCCCCTGCAATGCAGGGATCTCAACTCTATCTTATATGACAGATGGCCATCCAACCTCTTATTTAAAAACCCCAATGAAGGTTATTAAGATATGGAGATACAGAGGAGCTCAACCGCCTCTCCTGGCTCAGGTGCCGCTGATTCAGGACAGAAGCAGGAAAGCACTTAGTTCTTTTACTTCTCTACAGTTTCAGTGAAGACTCGCTTTTACTTCTGGATCCTCAGCACAACAGATTTTTCCTTCCTCCGCTCACAAATCGGCTTGAGGTCAGCTTCCAGTTCAGCTCCTCAAAGAATCCCAGGAGCTGTGGTTTTATATGGTTCTGAGAGTTGCTGGGAGACCCTTCTATTGCCCTCGCGCAGCTGCAGACAATCTTACTTGGCTGCAAGTGACCGCCAAATAAGAAAGAAGAAGAAGAAGAAGAAGCAGTTCCCAATCCCTCTTCCCAAGGAAATCTGGGAATTGTAGCTCCCTCGCTACATGGGAATAATCATAGTGGTCTACCTCGCAGGGTCGCTGTAAAGATTGTCAGGAAAAAGGATGTGAATTGCTCTCAGCACTCGGCTCTTAAGGTAGATTTGTGGTGCGTGCATGTCAAACATTGGAGGCAATGACTTTGGCTCATCCAAGATAATATGACAGCAGCAATTGCAGATAACAATGGCTCTCAGTGAACCATTCACAGTGGCATCAGGTGTTAAACAGGATTGTATTACCACCCCAACTCTATTTATTATCACCATGATCCTACACTTTGCCGAATGGAAACTGCCCACTGGAGTAGGAATCATATATTGAACAGATGGAAAGCTCTTCTTTCTGAATACAGTGGTACATCATCTAGCATCCACCTTGTCGAGTGCCCGTTCCGTCAAACGTCCGCGGCAAACCCAGAAGTACTGGAACAGGTTACTTCCAGGTTTGCCGCTCGCGCATGCACAGAAGCGCTAAATCGCGCTTCATGCATGCGCAAAAGCGCAAACCGCTTCACGCACATCTGCAGCCGCGGCGCTTTGTCAAGTGTCCTTTTTGGCCAGCGACTGGGGCTCTGGAACGGATCCCTGTCGCAAAACGAGGTTCTACCGTAGGCTGAAAGCAAAGAATAAGGTTACCATAACTTCCGTCATAGAGCTTCAGCATGGTGATGACAACGCAGTGTGCACACTCAGAGGATGACACCCAAAGCATCTTAAATATCTTCGCAGAAGCTTGTGAAAAGTTTGGCCTATCGCTCAACATCCAAAAAAACCAAAGTGCTGCACCAACAAGCACAAAACAACCCCTCTGCAGTGTCACAAGTCCAACTCAATGGTGTAATGTTGGAAAGTGTCGATCACTTCTCCTGCCTGGGCAGTTATCTTTCCACAAGGGCTGACCTTGATGCCAAAATCCAGCATCGCCTGAGCTCTGCGAGTGCAGCTTGCTCCCGATTGAAGCGCAGAGTGTTTGAGGACCGGGACATTCTCAGGGAAACCAAAATCCTTGTTGACAAAGCTATTGTACTATCAACCTTACTGTATGCTTGTGAAACGTGGACCACTTATAAACGCCGTCTCCAACTCCTCGAAAGATTCCATCAACTGTGTCTCTGAAAATTGTACATATCACTTAGGAAGAAGACAGCTGAACTATTGCCAGTGTACTGGAAGAAGCAAAGATCACCAGAGTCAAAGCAATGATTCTTCAACATCAACTTGGTTGGACTGGTCCTGTTGTGTGGATGCCTGACTGTCATCTTCCAAAACAACTACAGTACTCTATTCCAAACTTAAAAATGGAAAGCGTAATGCTGGTGGTCAACAAAAGAGGTTTAAAGACTCTCTCAAGGCAAATCTTTAAAAATGTAGTATAAACACCGACAACTGGGAAACACTGGCCTGCGAGCGCTCCAGTTGGAGAACAGCCTTTACCAAAGGTGTCATGGGCTTTGAAGACACTCGAACTCAGGACGCAAGGGAGAAACGTGCTAAGAGGAAGGCACGCTTGGCAAACCCTCACCGTGATCAACTCCCGCCCGGAAACCTCTGTCCCCACTGTGGAAGGAAGTATAGATCCAGAATTGGCCTCCACGGTCACTTACGGACTCATTGTTAAGATCGTGTTCATGGAAGACAATCTTACTCGGCTATGAGTGGTCGTCAACGGAGGAGGTATCCCTGTCAAGAATCTACAACAGGCACTTTCCAGAAACAGCTGAAGACATTTTTGATCCGACAGGTTTCCCCAGCTAGATAAAGGGGTCTTTTCCACTGAGTGTCTGCTTCACTGGGATTTTAATCTTGTTTTTTGTTTTGTTTTTGTTTTGTTTAACAGCTTCTAATTATGTTATTTGCAAATCACCTTGGGACAGTGGTTTAGAAGGTGATTAACAAATTATAAAAATACCAAGGCAGGGGCAGGCCCTTGAGCGAACAGATTCTGTTTCGCTTCTCTCCTCACCCCCCACCACCCGCACCCCGCTCTCTCGCCTGCTTTTCCTGAGAAGGATGTGGATGATGTATAAACAGCCAAACATGTGTCAGACCTGTTAGCAAAGCAAGTCAAAACAGTATCAGGCAGGCAGGCTTTTCCATCCAAACTATTTGCTTTAGCCTCCACATTCCAAGGGGTAAGTTTAGCGTCTGTTTGCTGAGAAATAAACGCTGTTTAAACACAGATGCAATCAAGAGAAAAGGGTATGGGACAAGAATCCTGGCGTGGGAAGGCTCTATTGCAAAGGTCCAGAAACAGATGGGTTCTTAAGAACAGAGCAAAACTTATTGAATCCATCTGCGGATCTAACAGTGAGAGCTGTCTGACAGCGGAAGGATCTCGGGCAAAAGATTCCTGCACTGGAGAGGGTTGGACTAGATGACTCTCAATGGCTTCAAGTTACAAGAAATGGAGATTCCGACTCAACATCAGAAAGACCTTTTTGGCAGTAGGAGCTGTTCAACGGTGGAAGGAAGGTGATGGACTCTCCTTCCTTGGAGGTTTTTAAGCAGAGATTGGGTGGCCACCTATGCTTCAGCTGAGATCCCTGCATTGCAGGGGGGTTGGACTAGATGACATTTGGGGGGTCCCTTCCAACTCTACATTTCCACGATTCTTTGACCCGTTGGCGCTGAAGACAGAGGGGAGGGCTGGGTAGTAGCAGCGCCGCTGCAGCTCAACCGCTCAGCTGCCTTCTTACTCGTTCCCCACTGGTTCCTTCGTCAGAGTCGGTCACACGGAAGGAAGTGGGACAAGGCGCACATTATGCCACAGTGGCTCAGACGGTCATGCATAACCTCTGAGTTCATTCATCATGTGCATTTGGGGTTTCGACAGGGATGGCGTCATCCGGTGGGCGAAGTTTGGTTGTGAGCGGGTCCTTTGTCTTCTGTCCCTGGTCTGCGGGAGTGGAGGGTGAAACAGTGGACCTGTGGGAAACCTCTTGGTTTTTTTTAACTCCCAAGAGAAGACAGTACCTTTTCCTCTGTTTCCTAAATCCTTTTGTTCCTGCAATGGATTTACTTGGGGGAGGAGGGGCTGCATTTTGTCATTTATTATTTGGAATTCCATCCTGCTTTTTGTGAGCGGCAACTGCCAATTTGAATTAATTTTGAAGTTTCGGGGAAGGAACGGTGAACTTCTTAGCTTTGGGGGAATGCATGCAGCCCTAGTGTGAATCTAGGGCAAAACGGGGGGGGGGGGTTGAACTTGCTGAAATGGGAGGGGCAAGCTGTGCTGTGCAGCTCCCAGTCAGGCACTCCCCATTGCAGCTGATCTCACCAGGGCTTTCTGTGACCACCGATCAGCTGATTGGACCATCAGCTAGAAGGGACCACGAGGGTCATCTAGTCCAACCCCCTGGAATGCAAGAATATTTTGCCCAACGTGTGGCTTGAACCCATGACCCAGAGATTAAGGGCCTCGTGCTCTACCGAATGAGCCATCCAGAGTATTGTAAAAGGGTATTCAGAAAAGGGCAACCAAAATCCACACTAGGGATCATTAGGGAAAAGAGCTGAAAAGAAAAATTCTGGTATCGTGACACCATGATGTAAATCTCAGGTGCAGCTGCATTTGGAATACCATGTAGGGTTCTGGTCACCTCAACCCAAAAAGGATACGGAAGAGTTGGAGAAAGTTCAGAAAAGGGCAATGCAGGTGATCGAGAGGATGGATCAACAAGGAAAGGCACCAGCATTCGGGAGTTTTTTGTTTAGGGAAAAGGCAAGCTAGAGGGGATAAGATGCAAGCTTATAAAAATTATGCATGGCATGAAGAAAGTGGATAGATTAAATTTTTTGCCCCCTCTCTCAGAATACTAGAGGATATCCAGAGAAGATGAACATTGGAAGGTTCAGGACAGACAAAAATAATTTATCCACATAGCGCATAGTTAAATTGTGAGGTTCCCTACTGCAAAATGTGATAATGGCCACTAACTTGGATGACTTTTAAAGAAGACTGCAGAAATCCACGGAGCTAGAGGCTATCGGCAATGACTAGCCATGACACCACTGTCCTATCACTTTTGCTCTTGGGTGAAAAAACTTGTTCACATCTCACCTCTGTCATGAATTCCCTCGGGGGAGTTTGGCAAACCACCCTGCGGGCTTCAGCCAGCACTAATACCAACCCTACCTCGCAGGGTTGTTGTACGGATTGCCGGGACAAAATTAATAAGCCTGTTTTTAAAAACTCCCTTCATCCGGATTAACTTTGTTTCAGCTTTGTTTGTTTGTTTTTAAGCACACAAGACGAAACTGAGGGGGAAGGAGCAGGCAAGCACAGTTTAGAAGTACAGAAGAACTTTTTAAAAGGCTGAGCAAACAAAAAGGTGTTGTTGTTGTTTTTTACTTGGTGCCTAAAAGAAAGCCGTGATGCTGCCAGGTGAGCCTCCCAGGAGACGGCATCCCATAATAGAGGAAGAAAGCTTCTCTCACTAAGCACCACCCACTTCTCTTGAAAAGGGAAGGCACAAACAGAGGTGGACATTGGAACATGATTTCAGAGCAAAGGCGGGTTGATAAGGAAGCTCATTGCGTCGACTTGGATGCCTGGGTGTTTAAAGGGTTAATGAATGTGAGGCTCTATGGGCCAAAGCAGCCTCCTGCAAACTGGTGCCCTCCAACTCCCATCAGACCCAGCCAGCATGGCAAATGGCCAGGGGGTGATGGGAGTTGTGGTCCCCAACACCAGCAATTACAGGTAAAGGTAAAGGGACCCCTGACTGTTAGGTCCAGTCGCGAATGACTCTGGGGTTGCGGCGCTCATCTCGCTTTACTGGCCGAGGGAGCCGGCGTACAGCTTCCAGGTCATGTGGCCAGCATGACTAAGCCGCTTCTGGCGAACCAGAGCAGCGCACGGAAACGCCGTTTACCTTCCCGCCAGAGTGGTACCTATTTATCTACTTGCACTTTGACGTGCTTTCGAACTGCTAGGTGGGCAGGAGCTGGGACCGAGCAACGGGAGCTCACCCCGTCGTGGGGATTCGAACTGCCGACCTTCTGATCGGCAAGCCCTAGGCTCTGTGGTTTAGACCACAGCGCCACTACTTTCTGATCAGAGCACTTTGACATTTCATCTCACGTAGGAACAACTTTGGACCACAACAAGCCTCAGCTGATCCTGCCTTTTGGAGACATGAAGAAGTTGCCTCCACCACAGTGGCATAGGAAGGGTGGGCCGTAGGGGGCGCTCTGACCCGGGTTCCAGGGGAGGGGGGTGACACTTGGTGGCCCCTCCCGCCACTCCCCACCGCCCGGCACCCCGTGCGTGCTGGTGAACGGATGGACGGGGCAGTCCCACGAGCCGCCACTCGCCCGGCGGCTCCCCCGGTTGCCGCGGAAGCAGCAGCACCAGGCGGGATGCACTGCGCATGCCCGGAAATTCCAGGTATGCACAGTGCATCCGAGTCAGCGCAGCTGCTTCCACGGCGACTGAGCGAACCGCCGAGCGAGCGCCGGCTCGTGGGGCTGCCCCGTTTGTAAAGCAGCACGGACGGGGCAGCTCACAAGCCGTCGCCCGCCCAGTTGTCGCAGGAGCAGCAGCGCCGGGCCGATGGACTGTGCATGCACGGCATTTCCGCGCATGCGCAGCCCGTCCCAACATGCGTCGCGGCGCCGCAACACCCTGCCCCCAGGGGGTGCCTCCACGCACCGCCCCGGGTGGCGCGGAGGATTCCTCCGCCACTGCTCCACCAACACCACCTATTATTATTATTATTATTACTGCATTATTATCAATTGCATTTATATATCACCTTTGTCTCCGAGGAGCTCAGGGCAGCATGCATGGTTCTCCCTGTCTCCTCATTTAATCCCCACAACAACCCTGTGAAGTAGACTAGGTTGAGAGTTACAGGTGGGTAGCCGTGTTGGTCTGCCATAGTCAAAACAAAATCAAAAATTCTTTCCAGTAGCACCTTAGAGACCAACTGAGTTTGTTCTTGGTATGAGCTTTCGTGTAGGTTGAGAGTGACTGCCTGTTCCAAGATATAGCTCAATTGGTTAGAGCATGGTGTTGATAATGCCAAGGCTGCAGGTTTGATCCCAGTATAGGACAGCTGAGTATTCCTGCATTGCAGGGGGTTAGACTAGATGTCCCTCAGGGTCCCTTCCAACTCTATGATTCTATGATTTATAGCCAAGGGAACCCTGGTCACTCCGAGGCCCATGTCTAACACTCTTAACCACTGCACCATGCTGGCTTAAGCCTCTGGTAGACTGCATCTGTCCATGGAGGTGCCACTTAGTAATTCCAGCAGCCCCCCTCCCAAAAAGCTGTACCCGCCAGGAACTTGCCAGCCTTCCCTCATCCCCCCAGCACTTCGCAAGGGTTCTTTCCACACACACCAAGTCCTTCATTGCAAAGAGGGGAGACCCTAAGGCAACCCCTTCCCCAGCTCGCTCGCTCTCTTTGTAGAACTCACATGAGATCCGGCCTGTGACGATGAAGGATGGCACAGAAGGCCAAGCCGTCCCGGAAAGAAGTGGTCATGTTGGTGATGCTGACATCCCGGTATCCTTGGCACTGTTGCTTGCACCACTGCTGGAGGGCTTGGATAGCTGCCATCTTGGAGGGCGGGGGGGCGGTTTGAAATACGAAGTGGCGATGGAGGAGGAGGAGAGAGCGGTTCAGAGCCCCTCGCCTTGGCTTCTGGGCTGCTCAGAGCAGGGTTGGAGACGCTGGTGGTCTTCCGAAGTGCGCCGCCGTCTAAAGCTCTCCCCGCCCCTTTCCAGCCCCCCAAGTCGCCCCGCGCCCTCCTTTTTCCATAGCAGGAAGAGAAGCGAGGAAAACTGCAGGCAAAACTGTCTGAAAACCCAGGCACACGTGTCTAGCAGCGGGGCAAGGTCTGGTTGCCAGCCACGTCGCGCTTTCCAAAATGTGCCAAATTGTTGTGGGGCGCGGGGCGGGCACTCTGTGTGAGAGACCCTCCCCAAATCCGGCGCGCGAGAAGAGCAGCACCGGCGCAAATCCAGCCCCGCTCCCGATCGGTGGAACGGAAAGCGGCCGCGGCGCTTCCGACGTGCGCCAAGACGCGCGACCTCTCCAAAAAGTACCCCAGAGGCGGCCGTAGGAGCGGGAGGGCAGGCGGGCGGGCGGAGGGAGCCCCGCAAGGAGCGATCGCGTCGTTGAGGCTCCGCCGGGAAAGCCGGAGAAACTCCAGCCTCCGGATCTGTGGGAACGAGGAGGCGGGGAGGCAAAGGAAAACTTCGGCGGCGGGGGGAACCGGAGAGCCAATGGCCGAGGCTGGAGCGCAGGAGGGCGGGGAGCGGGACGAGACAAGCCGAACTCCGCCTCCCGGATCTCCCCGCTCGCTTAGCCCTTCCTCTCTGCCATCGGGCCTCCAGCGGCGATCTTCTGCGTGCTTACTCTCCGGTGCACTCGGGAGTGATCCAGTGGGGTGCCCCGGCTGATCCTATGCATGTTTACTCTGGAGTAAGGCGCGCTTCGCGCACTTGGGAGGATCGGGTCCCTGCAAAGGATTCTCAATGGTGGAGCGAGCGGTCGGATCCTGATTGCACTTTCTCAGAAGTAAGCTCCTAGAGTCCTATAGGACGTCCAGCCCGATCCTGTTGTCCAACAGGAAAACGATCTAGAAACATTTTTTTTATAACACAGGGCTTGGCTGGGGGGAGCTGTCCATTTCTTCCTACTTTTGGCTTTCTGCTTCTTAAGCAGTTACTAATCCATAAGAGGGCCTCTCCTCTTATCCCCTGTTTTTGGCACTTCTGGAGACCATGGAGAAGTGCTCCTTCCTGGGTAAAGGCAAACTGTTTGGAGAGTTACAGCGCCTGCCGTGGCTGTAGAGACCGATAGGGGAGAGACATGTTTTGTTGCAGTTGGGACACATGAAAGTGTCCAGTTGTGCTGCTGCAGATGCACCAGGGCGATTCTTCTCTCTGCTCCTCCCAGCGGTCATTCCTCTTTTGGTCACTGCTGTGGGTGCGCGACTTGACTGTGTGTCTCCGGGCGCTACTGTTGTCTCCAGGGGATTCCCACAGACATCTCCTGAAACAGACAGTTGCCAACAACTACAAATATTATCTTTAACAATGCTTTTCAACCAACGCTGACACAAACCCCCCACAAGCACACTATATAAAAGAATATAAGCCTCACCCTTCCTCTCCCCCCTCTTCTTCCCCAGCCTTATACTGTACTGAGCACTAATGTTTCATAACCAATGTAACTGGTCTGTAAGAAAACCTGAAAAAAGAGACAAGGCATGTGCAAACCAAAGAGATCTTTAATCAACAACAGCAACAATGCTTTCCAACCCACTTTCCCAGAACAGACACTAAGCTAACCAGCCGGTGATTTCCCCTTGGAAATTCCCCGCTGGATCCCCTTTTTGGGGGGGAGAGGAAGCTTTTTCATTGGCCACTTACCAGCCCTCAAGTTTGGAAGCCAATCTTGGGGACAAATTACATATTTTTGTGAGGAGATCAGCAGTTTTCGCATTTGAGTTCTTTGTAAGGATTCTCTTAAGAGGATGCCTCCCGGACCCGGCGATCTGCGTGGTTTTAATTCGTCAAGAAGGCCCCAAACTCCCACGAAAGGTCTTCCAGAACAGATAAGGGTTTCCAGAGGGTGGCAGAACCCAAACAGAAAGGGTGTGTGTGTGTGTGTGTGTGCCGGGGCAGACAGCGAGGTGCAAGGCCCACCCTCCCCACTTGGACTGACTCCACTTCCAACCTTCTTGCTTTCAGTGCAAAAGGAGTTGGGAAGATCGGAGAACAAGAAGCTTCTGCTGAGGCAAACCCAGTGGTCCATCTAGCTGAGAGCTGCCTACTCTGACTGGCAGCAGCGCTTCAAGGTTTCAGGCACAGGATATTCTATGCGGCAGCTAGATTGGTGACTGGAGGCGGCCGCCGAGACCATATAACACCGGTCCTGAAAGACCTACATTGGCTCCCAGTACGTTTCCGAGCACAATTCAAAGTGTTGGTGCTGACCTTTAAAGCCCTAAACGGCCTCGGTCCAGTATACCTGAAGGAGCGTCTCCACCCCCATCGTTCTGCCCGGACACTGAGGTCCAGCTCCGAGGGCCTTCTGGCGGTTCCCTCGCTGCGAGAAGCCAAGTTACAGGGAACCAGGCAGAGGGCCTTCTCGGTAGTGGCACCCGCCCTGTGGAACGCCCTCCCATCTCATGTCAAAGAGATAAACAACTACCTTACATTCAGAAGACATCTGAAGGCAGCCCTGTTCAGGGAAGTTTTTAATGTGTGATATTTTCATGTATTTTAATCTCTGTTGGAAGCCGCCCAGAGTGGCTGGGGAAACCCAGCCAGATGGGCGGGGTACAAATAATATATTATTATTATTATTATTATTATTATTATTATTATTATTATTATTATTATTCCCAGCCCTACTTTGGGACCTTCTGTCTACAAAGCGGATGTTCTGGCACTGAGCCATAGCCCTTTGCCTTCTAAACAGGTGACAGTCCCTATACCATCCCCCCTACAATTGAGGACACCCCCACCCCACACCATACATTGCCCCCAAATAGGGATTCACTGATCAGTATTATGGGAAATGGGCATGGCTGATTTGTTTGTTAACCATGGCTAAATGAGGTACGTACGTACCTTTAAAAACCTCTCTTTTTATTGAAAAATTCCTGCCACTTCACAGACGACAACGAGCAGAAACAGCCGCCTAATCCCATTGCAGCCAAGTAAACATGTGCTTAAATGTCAGCGGAGATTTTTCCAAATCTCATGTCAGCCCCATGGAAAGATGAAGACTTTAGAAGGCGACGTACGCCTCTCCAAAATGATATATGGATTATGGCGAAACATGGAATGGTGGAAGAGTCTTTGTTAACATGTGAAATGAGGGGGGGCATCATTCCACGCAGGAACCTGACTGGGGGAGGCCAGCGCCAGCATGCGTTTGTTGGGTTAATCCTCTGTCAGAACCAGAACCTAGCCTTCTGAGATGCTAGCCAGATCGCATTTGCAACTGGGAAGCCAGTGAGGGCTGTTCTATCACAGGCATGTCCAACAGGTAGATCGTGATTCACCAGTAGATCACTGGACATCTTCGGTAGATCACTGGTAGATCATTGGCTCCCCCCAAAGAAGCTGAACAACTGTGGCTCCCCTAAAAAAAGCTCAACATTTTACCTCCTCCCTGAAAAAAACTCAACAACTTTGACCCGAACCCCCCCAAAATGGGCCTTCCTCCTTCCTAAAAAAAGCTCAACAACTTTGACCTGAACCCCCCAAAAGGGGGAAGATCACTGCCAGTTTTTAACTCTGTGAGTAGATCTCAGTTTCTTGGGAGTTGAGAGCCAGTGTGGTGTAGTGGTTAAGAGCAGTAGACTCGTAATCTGGTGAACCGGGTTCGCATCTCCGCTCCTCCACATGCAGCTGCTGGGTGACCTTGGGCTAGTCACACTTCTCTGAAGTCTCTCAGCCCCACTCACCTCACAGAGTGTTTGTTGTGGGGGAGGAAGGGAAAGGAGAATGTTAGCCGCTTTGAGACTCCTTCGGGTAGTGATAAAGCGGGATATCAAATCCAAACTCTTCTTCTTCTTCTTCTTGTCTGCACCAATGCATTGCATCCCACATGAACCAGCCCAAAGAAGTGAGTTAGATTTATTACAGTCTTTCTTCTTCAACCTCGGGACCTGGGATGCTACTGCATTACAACTGGACGAGGTAACTGTTAGATGGATTTGAAGCTGGTTGACGGAGCCCATTGTTGTTCAACATCTTTACAAATGACTCGGAGGAAGGTACTGAGGGGGTGCTCATCCAGTTTGCAGATCACACCAAACTGGGAGGGGTAGCCAATGCCGCAGAAGAGAGAACCGGGATTCAAGGTCACCTTAACGGATTGGAGAACTGGGCCAAAACTAACAAAATGAATGGCAATAGGGGCAAATGTAAGGTTTTGCACTTAGGCAGGGAGAACCAGATGCAGCAGATGAGGGATACCTGGCTTACTAGCAGTACATGTGAAAAGGATCCAGGGGTCTTAGTAGACCAAACGCTTAGCATGAGCCAACTGTGTGATGCAGCAGCAAAAAAGCTAATGCTATTCTAGGCTGCATCAAGAGAAGTATAGTGTCCAGGTCAAGGGAAGTAAGAGTACCACTCTGTTCTGCCTTAGTCAGACCGCAACTGGAATAGTGTGTCCAATTCTGGGTTCCACAATTTAAGAAGGATGTTGACAAGCCGGAATGGGTGCAGAGGAGAGCAACCAAGATGATCAAGGCTCTGGAAACCAAGCCTTATGAGGAACAGTTGAAGGAGCTGGGTATGTTTAGACTGGAAAAGAGGTGACTGAGAGGAGATATGATAGCCATCTTCAAATACTTCAGTGGCTTTCTCCCTCCTCTAGATGACATCCTTTTATATATTTGAACATGGCTATCATATCACCCCTTAGCCTTCTCTTCTCCAGGCTAAACATACCCAGCTCTCACTGTCAGGAAGTTCTTCCTAATGTTTAGGTGGAATCTTCTTTCTTGTAGTTTGAATCCATTGCTCTGTGTCCGCTTCTCTGGAGCAGCAGAAAACAACCTTTCTCCCTCCTCTATATGACATCCTTTTATATATTTGAACATGGCTATCATATCACCCCTTAACCTTCTCTTCTCCAGGCTAAACATACCCAGCTCCCTAAGCCGTTCCTCATAAGGCATCGTTTCCAGGCCTTTGACCATTTTGGTTGCCCTCCTCTGGACACGTTCCAGCTTGTCAGTATCCTTCTTGAACTGTGGTGCCCAGAACTGGACACAGTATTCCAGGTGAGGTCTGACCAGAGCGGAATACAGTGGTACTATTACTTCCCTTGATCTAGACGCTATACTCCTATTGATGCAGCCCAGAATTGCATCATAGTCCTCATGGCTAGTAGCCATCAATAGCTTTCTCTTCCATGAATTTCTCTCATCCTCTTTTACATCCATCCAAGTTGGCCATCACTGCCTCTTGTGGGAGTGAGTTCCACTGTCTAACTGCGCGAACAAGTCCTTTCTTTTATAGTCCCAAATTTTCAAACTTTCTGCTTCATGTCGACAAGCTCTAGTGTTAAGGGAGATAGAGAAAAACCTTTCTCTCTCCACTTTCGCCATGTTAACGCAAAATTTAATAGGCTTTTAAAATGTTGACTTTTACTTGAATTTTCTCTAAACTGAAAAAAGTCCCAAATGGTGCAGCCTTTATTCTCAGGGCAGTCACTCCATCTCCTTTATCATTTGAGTGGCCCTTTTCTGAACTTCCTCCATCTCTATGATACCCTTTTCTAGGTGAGGTCAGGGCCGGATTTAGGTTTGATGAGGCCCTAAGCTACTGAAGGTAAAGGGGCCCTTTATATGTCCAGCTGTCCTTTGTCGACAACAAATTGTCACTGTTCTTTGTGTTGAATAAATGCTATATGGTAATTTATGGACCTAATAGGTATCCATGCAGATGTTGCATTGCAACCAGTCCATGCAGAAGGTAGGCACCCTATATATAGAAAGGAGGAAACCAGTGATATTTTAGGAAGCAGGCTAGAAGGCGGGACCCATGACTTACATCATAGGAGCATACACAACACAAAACACTTGCTGTATGTAGGTTTTATTTTATTTTATTATCTTATATTTTGGAAATGTACATCCAGGTTTTTTTTCTTTAATTTTTTTGGGGGCCCCCAAGAGAGTGGGGCCCTAAGCTATAGCTTGTTTAAAGGTAAAGGGACCCCTGACCGTTAGGTCCAGTCGGACGACTCTGGGGTTGCGGCGCTCATCTCGCTTTACTGGCCGAGGGAGCCGGCGTACAGCTTCCGGGTCATGTGGCCAGCATGACTAAGCCGCTTCTGGCGAACCAGAGCAGCGCACGGAAACGTTTACCTTCCCGCCAGAGCGGTACCTATTTATCTACTTGCACTTTGACATGCTTTCGAACTGCTAGGTGGGCAGGAGCTGGGACCGAACAACGGGAGCTCACCCCGTCGCGGGGATTCAAACTGCCGACCTTCTAATCAGCAAGCCCTAGGCTCTGTGGTTTAACCCACAGCGCCACCCACGCTTGTTTAGCTTATACGTAAATCTGGCACTGGGTGAGGCCACAAGAAACATACACGGTATCTCAATTGCAGTTGTGCCATTGGTTTTTATAACTCCATTATGATATTGGCAGGAATTAGTTGCAGAGAGTTATGTGGATCCTGGCTGGGGTCCTTTGCAATGGAATGGTCTGTTGCTAAAACCCATCTGGGCCTTCGACGCCTTGCCTTTTGCGATGCCTCGCGGGTGCCGCTTAACGCCTTACGTAGTGCAGGTCTAAACAGATGCAGATCCCATCCGCTTTCGTCCACGGAGCCCGGCCGTGACTGAAGGAAGCGAAGTTCCAGAGTGTAATATATTTCCCATCAGCAGCCGACAACCTATTTATTATCCCCCTTGTAGAGCAACATATGCTAAACCCTTATTACAAGAGATTCCTATAAACGGCGTAAAGGATTAATAATGCATTTATAACACAACTTTGCTTTTTAGTATGAAATGATCTATAAACGCGTAATAAATGTTTTATAATGTTTTTGTAGCCTGTTATAAATGATGGATGGGGGCGGGGGAGGCTATGGATGCCGCATCAAATATTAATGGCGCATTGTTTGCGCCGTTGCGCCGCTGCAGTTCGGGAGCCCATTAATAATGAAGCGCGCCGAGATGCGGGAGAGGGAAAAGGAGGAAAGTTGCGGGCAGAGGACAGCGAGCCATTCATAACGCCATCGATAATCCTTACCGTAAAGTAAATGCATTGTCCGGTGACCACTGATGAAGACGGAGGGAATGTGGTGAATTATTTGTTAGGGTGGTTATATATTAATGTATATTATCCATATCGTGCCCATAGAACTGTCATCAATATATTATATGGCATGTATTATTAATAATCCCAGCCCAATTTATGGGCAGCAGCTCTGGCGCAGGCGAAAATGAGCCTTAGCTCTCCTGTTTTGCTGCACCGTCACCCGGGAGCGACATAAGTTTGTTGGGTCTTCCCCGGCATTTCCTGCGAATCAACTGCAAGGGTTTCTCTCTCTCTCTGTCTCTCTCTCTCTCCACCCCCTCTCCCTCCTCCTGCCAGGATGCCAAATACCAGTTTGGCATGGAGTAATATGATAAACCTGATACATGATACATGACCAGTTAGGGGACGCGGGTGGCGCTGTGGGTTAAACCACTGAGCCCAGGGCTTGCCAGTCAGAAGGTTGGCGGTTCAAATCCCCGCGATGGGGTGAGCTCCCGTTGCTTGGTCCCTGCTGCTGCCAACCTAGCAGTTCGAAAGCACGTCAAAGTGCAAGTAGATAAATAGGTACCACTCCAGTGGGAAGGTAAACGGTGTTTCTGTGCACTGCTCTGGTTTCGCCAGAAGCGGCTTTGTCATGCTGGCCACATGACCTGGAAGCTGTACGCCGGCTCCCTCAGCCAGTAAAGCAAGATGAGCGCCGCAACCCCAGAGTCGGACATGACGGGACCTAATGGTCAGGGGTACATTTACCTTTACCATCTGAGCATAGGGTGGAGGTGCTCACAGCATTAACGCCCCGACAGATCTTGCTTGCCCATGAATGTTCCAGGGAAGCCCCCAAGCTCACAGCTTTGGGTCCAGCACGGAGCGAGATGTGCCTCTCATTCTCCAGTTTCTAGCATCAGCCCAACTCTCAAATACAACTCTCTCAAACTTGGTCCCCCTTGGCCCATTGTTTTCCATCCATCATTGGTCTGTTGTTCTCCCTCTTTGGCCTACTGTTAGTCCAGTGGGGTGTCCCTATGGAAACCACTTTAAACATGTAAATGACGGTACTTCACTGAGCAGCCAGTGCCATTCCCTTAACAAAGGAACTAGTTTGGCCAGTTCAGCAGCCTCTTCTACTACATTTTGAGTCTCACTGGATACAAGACCACAGGCTTTGAAGGGACCCTCGGGTATCACCCAGACTGACCCCCCCCCAAAAAAAAATCCATAACAATTTAATGTTAGCCGTGGGAGAGGTCAGGCTAGCAAGATTAAGGGCTGTGATGGTTTCTATGAGAGAATCTGGAAAGGATGCGAACCACTTCAAATGATGGTTGGCCTGATGTGAGAACCCAATGCTGAACTAGATGGGCCTGATCCACCAGGGCTCTTTTTATGTTCTCCTTCGAAATTAGCACAAATTTCCATTTGAGGGCATCCTGATCAACTTTGCAGATGACACCAAATTGGGAGGGGTGGCTAATACCCCAGAGGACAGGATCACACTTCAAAATGACCTTAACAGATTAGAGAACTGGGCCAAAGCAAACAAGATGAATTTTAACAGGGAGAAATGTAAAGTACTACACTTGGGCAAAAAAAAATGAAAGGCACAAATACAGGATGGGTGACACCTGGCTTGAGAGCAGTACATGTGAAAAGGATCTAGGAGTCTTGGTAGACCATAAACTTGACATGAGTCAACAGTAATAATAATAATAATAATAATAATAATAATAATAATAATAATAATAATAATTTTTTATTTATACCCCGCCCTTCCCAGCCAAAAACCGGGCTCAGGGCGGCTAACACTAATTAAAATCACAGCAAAAACATAAACACAATCAATTTAAAATAACAGATTAAAATACAAATTTAAAATTCAATATTAAAACTGCAGTCTCATTTTCAAATAACCCACCAATAAAAGAATGAAGCATAAATATCAAACAGAAACCAACCCAAAGGCCAGGTGGAACAGCTCCGTCTTGCAGGCCCTGCGGAAAGATGCCAAATCCCGCAGGGCCCTGGTCTCTTGTGATAGACTGTTCCACCAAGTCGGGGCCAATACTGAGAAAGCCCTGGCCCTAGTTGAGGCCAACCTAGCATCTTTGTTGCTCGGGACCTCCAAAAGATTATTATTTGAGGACCTTAAGGTCCTACACGGGACATACCAGGAGAGGCGCATACCAGAATTGCATTGGCTTTTTAAGCTGCTGCATCACAGTGTGATGCAGCAGCTAAAAAAGCCAATGCAATTCTGGGCTGCATCAACAGCCATCTGTCAGGAATGCTTTGATGGTGTTTCCTGCTTGGCAGGGGGTTGGACTGGATGGCCCTTGGGGTCTCTTTGAACTCTAGGATTCTATGATTCTATCTACCACCACAGCTGGAGACAGATATGCTTCTGAAGCCCAGTTGCTGGAAGACACAGCAGGGGAGAGGGCTCTTGTGCTCGGGTCCTGCTTGCAGGTTTTCCCCAGGCATCTGTTTGGACACTGTGAGAACAGGATGGTGGACTAGGTTGGCCACTGGCCAGATCCAGCTGGTTTTAGGTTCTTACAGTCTTGCACCCAAAATGTTTCTAACACTCAGCCTGATCATCAGCGGTGGAGCATATGCCCACCCTGTAAAGGGCGGGCACGCTCCCAAGGGGGGGGCATGGCATGGAGGGTGCCCTCCCATGTCCCACAATTCAGGGTAGGAGAGGGGCAGGGAAGCTCTCCTGCTCTCTGCAGCCGGGTCAGAAGAGCTGTTGCTGCTGCCGCCAGGCGCAAGGTATGCTGCCCACTCGCCTGCCATTTTGTCACCCCCCTCAGTCATGACACCTGGGGCGAAACGCACCCACTGCACCCCCCCCCCTTCCTACACCTCTGCTGATCATTCCTTCTATTCCATAGCGAGATATGTAGCCGCTCCGGCACCATATCTCTTCTTTCTTGTATCCAAAAATGCAAGAAGGGCATTTACACTCACCAGAAGCTCGGATCTGAAATGTGGTCTGAAGCTCAACATCAAAAAAACTAAGATCATGGCCACTGGTCCCATCACCTCCTGGCAAATAGAAGGGGAAGAAATGGAGGCAGTGAGAGATTTTACTTTCTTGGGCTCCATGATCACTGCAGATGGTGACAGCAGTCACGAAATTAAAAGACGCCTGCTTCTTGGGAGGAAAAGCAATGACAAACCTAGACAGCATCTTAAAAAGCAGAGACATCACCTTGCCGACAAATCTAGTCCGTATAGTTAAAGCTATGGTTTTCCCAGTAGTAATGTATGGAAGTGAGAGCTGGACCAGGTAAAGAAGGCTGATCGCCGAAGAATTGATGCTTTTGAATTATGGTGCTGGAGGAGACTCTTGAGAGTCCCATGGACTGCAAGAAGATCAAACCTATCCATTCTGAAGGAAATCAGCCCTGAGTGCTCACTGGAAGGACAGATCCTGAAGCTGAGGCTCCAGTACTTTGGCCCGAGCCGGAAATAGCAAAGCGCGCACCAAGCAGGTTAGCTGTCAGTGTGCGCTTTGCTGCTAGGGCTGTGGGCGGAGGCGAGAGGCGGGCCAAGCCCCGCCCCGCAGCCCGCAGCCCGAGCGGGAAGGAACGAAGCAAAGTGCCACGCTTCTCTTGGGCCGCTGACGCCCCTCCCTGGCTCGCCTCTGCTCCGTAGCTATGCATGCATCGAACGTAATGACGTATGCGTCGTACGTAGTGACGTTGCACATGCGCGCTACAGAGTGACTCCGCCCCCAGGTTTGCCGCACCGGGTGGCCGGCGGCTTCCTCTGCCCCTGCATTTCTGCCCAATGACTCCAGAGAGGCAATCCCAGCTGAGCCCTCGAGATAGCTGGAGGTTGAAGTCCAAATGAAACCATGGCAGCCTTGCCACTGGAATGCAGCCGCTCCCTCCTGAGGACAATTAAAAGCCCCCAATGGTGTGGGTTTAGCGATAAACAATAAGAGGAATTTTGTGGCTGCAGAGCATGTAATCACCCTGCAAATATTAACCAATTAACCTCTCCTGCCCTGATGAGGTCGGTAAATTAATATTAGGAGGGCGGGTCTGCCAGCGCTTGCAGTTTTCTCGAGGGGTGGGGGTGGAACAGATCTGAAGCACAGATGTGGCTAGCCCTGAGTCTTTTGCCCCAAATTTCTTGTTCCTCTTTCTCCCCAATTCCCCCTTTCCCCATTACAGTGGTACCTTTGTTCTCAAACTTAATCCATACCAGAATTCCGTTCCAAAACCAAAGCGTTCCAAAACCAAGGCGCGCTTTCCCATAGAAAGTAATGCAAAATGGATTGATCCAGACTTTTAAAAACAGCCCCTAAAACAGAAATTCAACATGAATTTTACTATCTAACGAGATCATTGATCCATCAAATGAAAGCAATAAACAATGTACTGCAGTCACACAATCAATCCATCCATCAGTAGCTGAACTGGGTTCCACACAGTCACAAAAAAGAGCCTCAGAAACAAAAACTGAAAATAAATAGCAAAAACAGACAGACCTCAGCGTGACACTCAAAACGGAAGTGTGGCACTCAAAATGGAAGCGTAACACTCAAAACATCAAGACATCACCTTGCCGACAAAAGTCCGTATAGTTAAAGCTATGGTTTTCCCAGTAGTAATGTACGGAAGTGAGAGCTGGACCATAAAGAAGGCTGATCGCCGAAGAATTGATGCTTTTGAATTATGGTGCTGGAGGAGACTCTTGAGAGTCCCATGGACTGCAAGAAGATCAAACCTATCCATTCTGAAGGAAATCAGCCCTGAGTGCTCACTGGAAGGACAGATCCTGAAGTTGAGGCTCCAGTACTTTGGCCACCTCATGAGAAGAGAAGACTCCCTGGAAAAGACCCTGATGTTGGGAAAGATGGAGGGCACAAGGAGAAGGGGACGACAGAGGATGAGATGGTTGGACAGTGTTCTCGAAGCGACTGGCATGAGTTTGGCCAAACTGCGGGAGGCAGTGAAGGATAGGCGTGCCTGGCGTGCTCTGGTCCATGGGGTCACAAAGAGTCGGACACGACTGAACGACTGAACAACAACAGCACTCAAAACAGAGCACGTTTGACTTCTGGAAAAAGGTTTGCAAACCGGAACACTTACTTCCAGGTTTGCAGTGTTTGGGTTCCAAGTTGTTTGAGTTCCAAGGCGTTTGAGAACCAAGGTACCACTGTATTTCTAAGAAATTTGCTTGCTGGGTGGCTTTCAAAGCACAGGTGAGTCAGAAGAAGAGCCTTCTGGATCTGGCCAACATCGTGTTGTCACTGTGGGCAACCAGACCCCTGTGGGAAACCCACAAACAGGACCTGAGCACAAGACCAACTCTCCCCTGCTGCAGCTTCCAGCAACCGAAATTCGCTAACACCCATCAGTACCTCTGGTTGTGGAGACAGAACAGAGCCAGCCAGCCGTGCTTTCTTCCCAAATACTCCATTGCGCCCAGCCAGAGATACTGATCATTCTCAGCCCTCATTGGGCCGTTTTGTTGTCTGTCTTCCCCCCCCAAGGTTTCCCCCCATCCTTCAAATTTTGGGGTCCCCCTCTTGCATGCTGATACCTTCCTCTTGTTTTTCAGTGACCCCATTTTTGCTAGAGCACTTGCCATTCGGGTTTGTTATTAAACAGAGTAATAAACGCTAGGAAATAATGTTTTGTTATGGTTCTTTATTAAAGCAAGCGGGGCTTTTCCACACCAAAAGTCATGCGAGCCCAAGCTCTGACCCCTGGTTTAAATAACCTTGCTAACAAATATCTACATTGCCTTTCTTCAAGGAAACATCCCTTTATCTCTCAGCCCCTCTGCTTTCCTTTCTCCCTCTTGCTCCTTTTACAGGAAGCGGAGCCTGAATGGGGGGGGGGAACCCCTAGCAACAATTAAGAATTTCATTATGATACAATAGGACAGTTATTGCGGCGGCATAATTATTAAGCTATAATTGCTAATTGTCTTATTAGCATTTAACAATTATGCAAATAATGGCAAACAGGCTGTAATAGCAATAAAATTACTCCTTTTATTTTTACACTAATAAAGAGATTGCAGATTGCGGCGATGGCCATTTTGCTCTCCAGAGTTTATTGGGAATGACTCATGAGCTGAATAAAAGCTCCAATTGACGCTCTGTGTGTGTGTGTGTGTGTGTGTGTGTGTGTAGGAACTGGGGGGGGTGTCCCTTCATTTGCGGTCTGGGAAGATTGGCTCTGTTAATGAGTTTGGAGTTTCGTTTCCCTGCTTCCTGGTTCATGTGGGATCTCATCAGGATCTTTGCAGGAGAATGAGGCAATCTGATATTATTATTATTATTATTATTATTATTATTATTATTATTACTTTTCTATCCCACCTTTTTCTCCCAGGACCTCAGAGTGGCGGCATCCATGGTGCTCTGCCACTTCCCTGGCTCCCACAAATCGGTGGCACTGTGGTCTAAACCAGTGTTTTTCAACCACTGTTCCGCGGCACACTAGTGTGCCGCGAGATGTTGCCTGGTGTGCCGTGGGAAAAATTGAAAAATTACTTTATATATAGTCAATATAGGCACAGAGTTAATTTTTTTAACATTTTCTAATGGTGGTGTGCCTCGTGATTTTTTTCATGAAACAAGTGTGCCTTTGCCCAAAAAAGGTTGAAAAACACTGGTCTAAACACTGAGACCTTTGTTGTTGTTCAGTCGTTCAGTCGTGTCCGACTCTTCGTGACCCCATGGACCAGAGCACGCCAGGCACGCCTATCTTTCACTGCCTCCCGCAGTTTGGCCAAACTCAGGCTAGTCGCTTCGAGAACACTGTCCAACCTCTAGGGCTTGCCAATAGGAAGGTCGGCGGTTCGAATCCCCCGACAGGGTGAGCTCCCGTTGCTCTGTCCCAGCTCCTGCCAACCTAGCAGTTCGAAAGCACACCAGTGCAAGTAGATAAATAGGTACCGCTGCGGCGGGAAGGTAAACGGCGTTTCCGTGCGCTCTGGTTTCCATCATGGTGTCCCGTTGCGCCAGAAGCGGTTTAGTCCTGCTGGCCACATGACCCGGAAAGCTGTCTGTGGACAAACGCCGGCTCCCTCGGCCTGAAAGCGAGATGAGCGCCGCAACCCCATAGTCGCCTTTGACTGGACTTAACTGCCCAGGGGTCCTTTACCTATTTAATCCCCACAACAACCCTGTGAGGTAGGTCAGGCTGAGAGGCAGTGACCCAGCTTCCAAGGTTCAAGGATGAGGGGGGGATTCGAACCCTGGTCTCCAAAGTTATAATTCAGCCTGGGGAGACTCCAGGTCAGCTCTGCAGGTCTTTCCATCAGCAGGGCAAAGCCTTTGGCAACGCTGCCTCCTTGGCCGGACGCTGGTAAAGAGTCAGAAGTTGGCAGGACAGGTGGGGAGCTATCCAGCGGCAGGCAAGCCAGATTCGTCATCCTGAAGCCGTCCGGGGAAATACCTACGCGATTAAGCCTTGGATTTCATTCCAGGCCCGTTGTGGGCACTCAAGTCGTTTGCTGAAGCTGCCGCGGTCAGATGTGAACTGTTAGTTTTACTCCAGAGAATGCAGCAATCTCTGTTATGGGGAACGCGCCTGGCCTGATTTTTTCGGAGGAAGGAAGCTGCAAATTCACAAGCCTCCCCTCCCGCCACTGGGTCGACTGCAAGCAAATACCAAGTTTGTGACCCCACCAAAATATATATATATATATATATAGGTCTGGACACAGCTTGGCACATCTTGGAATGCACAAGCAGGGCAGGATATGCTACCAGACCTCCTCTCACTTGTCCCACCTCCGTACATTCAGTATTATTATTATTATTATTATTATTATTATTATTATTATGTAGTGTGCCTCTGAACAGGGGGGTCCTGTTCAGTCGCCATATCTGCTTGCTGTTGACAGAACGGTCCCGCCATGGATTTGCCCTCTGTTTGAAAGCCACCTGAGCCGGTGTCAGCCACTGTAGCTTCATGTGGCGGTGAGTTCCATAAGTTCTGCATGCCAGAAAGGATATTATTGCACACTCAGTTTTCCCTTGCCTTTGTATAATGGAACGTGATATTTCTCGCCTCTAAAGTAGCCTATCAAGATGCAATGCAGCAATTTATTAACACAGAGCTAATAAACAAGAGTTTTATGATCACTTAGTGTTGAGAGGCATATGGTTTCAGCTTTGTATTCCCTTATTTGTTACTTTGGGCCATATGACTAATAATAATAATAATAATACTGATCCTGCTGTGCTGGCCCAACTCTGCTTCCATCCCAAATATTCTCTCCACCTCCAGGGGTCACTCAAACTGCCACCCACTCCCAAACTCAACTGACTCTCCCACACTGGGTTCCTTAGGAAAGCAAAGCAAGGCAAAGCTGCCCTTATCAGGATGCCGTTCTACGAATCTGCGGTGCGACCGCATTTGGAGTACTGTGCACAGTTCTGGTCGCCTCGTCTCAAAGAGGAGTTGGAAAAGGGAAACCAAATCGATCAATGGGAAGAAGCGACTCCCCTATGCAGAAAGGTTGCAGCATTTGGGACTTTCTGGCGAGTAAAAAGGGGACACGATAAAAGGGTGTAAAATTATGCACGGCAAGGAGAAAGTGGATGAAGTTCTTCTCTGTCTCTCCTCATGCTAGAACTTGTGGGGATCCAATGAAGCTGAAGGGTGGATGATTCAGCACAGATAAAATAAAATTCTTCATGCAGCGCATAGTAAAACTCAGTCCCGCATGAAGCAGTGATGGCCACCAGGGGTAAAGGGACCCCTGACCATTAGGTCCAGCCGCGGACAACTCTGGGGTTGTGACGCTCATCTCGCTTTACTGGCCGAGGGAGCCTGCGTACAGCTTCCGGGTCATGTGGCCAGCATGACTAAGCCGCTTCTGGCAAACCAGAGCAGCGCACAGAAACGCCGTTTACCTTCCCGCCAGAGCGGTACCTATTTATCTACTTGCACTTTGACGTGCTTTCGAACTGCTAGGTTGGCAGGAGCTGGGACTGAACAACGGGAGCTCACCCCGTCGTGGGGATTCAAACCGCCAACCTTCTGATTGGCAAGCCCTAGGCTCTGTGGTTTAACCCACAGCGCCACTAGAGGATTGGACAAAATCACGGAGAAAGCTATCGATGGTTAGTAGCCATGATGGCTATTGCTCCACCCTCCACAGCTTTGAGATACCAATTGCAGCAATAAGATCAGTTGATTAGTAAAGGCAAAGGAGCCCTGGACAGTTAAGTCCAGTCAAAGGCGACTATGGGGTGCAGCGCTCTTCTTGCTTTCAGGCCGAGGGAGCCGGCATTTGTCCACAGTCAGCTTTCCGGGTCACGTGGCCAGCATGACCAGAATAGTTTACCTTCCCGCCGGAGCGGTACCTATTTATCTACTTGCACTGGCATGCTTTTAAACTGCTAGGTTGTCAGGAGCAGGGACAGAGCAACGGGAGCTCACTCCGTCATGGGGATTTGAACTGCTGACCTTTCGATTGGCAAGCCTAAGAGGCTCAATGGTTTAGACCACAGCAGCACCCATGTGTTTAGTGCATGGTGCTGATAATGCCAAGGTTGCCGGTTCGATCTCCGTGTGGGATACCTGCAGATTCCTACAATGCGGGGGGGGGGTTTGAAGCAGATGACCCTTGGGATCCCTCCAACTCTCAAATACTATGAAATAATAATTTCTTACTTATACCTCGCCCATTTGCCTGGGTTGCCCCAGCCACCGTGGACGGCTTCCAGCGTAATAAAGGCACCGCAAAACATCAAACATTAAAAATGTCCTGACACAGGGCTGCCTTCAGAAGTCTTCGGAAAGTTGTGCAGCCGTTTACCTGCTTACTCCACGCAAGAAGTCTCTTTATCAAGGTATGATTTTTTTATTTCTCTAAATAATGTAATTTTTCTCTGACTGTAATTTTTCTGGACTCTTGTTGATGCTGAGTGTTATCCCTTATATGATATAATTGTTTATATGCATATTGCCGACAAAGGTCTGTATAGTTAAAGCTATGGTTTTCCCAGTAGTAATGTACGGAAGTGAGAGCTGGACCATCAAGAAGGCTGATCGCCGAAGAATTGATGCTTTTGAATTATGGTGCTGGAGGAGACTCTTGAGAGTCCCATGGACTGCAAGAAGATCAAACCTATCCATTCTTAAAGAAATCAGCCCTGAGTGCTCACTAGAAGGACAGATCCTGAAGTTGAGGCTCCAGTACTTTGGCCACCTCATGAGACCCTGATGTTGGGAAAGATGGAGGGCACAAGGAGAAGGGGACGACAGAGGATGAGATGGTTGGACAGTGTTCTCGAAGCTACTAACATGAGTTTGGCCAAACTGCGAGAGGCAGTGAAGGATAGGCGTGCCTGGCGTGCTCTGGTCCATGGGGTCACGAAGAGTCGGACACGACTGAACGACTGAACAACAACAACAAAATATATTTAGTTTTGCTATTCTTTATAGTTATGAACTGAAGAAGACATACCGAAACAGTGTACCGGTACTTACCCGGAATGCTGTCTTTGTTGCATATTATTTGACATTATAAAAGTTTGCTGTATATTATTTGACATTACAAGACACATTTTGCCCTATACATTGGTCTACGTGTTGTCTTTTTTCGTATTCTGCTTGAGACTTGCAACACAGGGGAACCTTTTTTGCGTTTACCTGTTTGACATCTGATGGGAGGGCGTTCCCAAAGGGAGGGGAGAGGGGCTCTCGTGCTTGGATCCTGCTCTCTAGCCTCCCACAGGCATCTGGTTGACCCCTGGGAGAACAAGATGCTAGACTAGATGGGTCTAGCAAGTCGCTTTTAATGCTCTTATGGTGTCTCCCACCAGCATTCGAACTCCCCTTTCAAGCTCTTGGCCAATCACCATTCACTTCCCACGTTCCAAGCACGCTCTCTTTTCCCCTCCCAACCTAACACACATTTTTTTACACCTAGCTATATGTTTACCTTAGGGACGAGGGTGGCGCTGTGGTCTAAACCACTGAGCCCAGGGCTTGCCGATCGGAAGGTCGGCGGTTCGAATCCCCACGACGGGGTGAGCTCCCATTGCTCAGTCCCAGCTCCTGCCAACCTAGCAGTTCGAAAGCACACCAGTGCAAGTAGATAAATAGGTACCGCGGGAAGGTAAATGGCGTTTCCGTGCGCTGCTCTGGTTTCGCCAGAAGCGGCTTAGTCATGCTGGCCACATGACCCGGAAAAACTGTCTGTGGACAAACGTCGGCTCCCTCAGCAGTAAAGCGAGATGAGCACCCCAACCCCGGAGTCGTTCTCGACTGGTCAGGGGTCCTTAACCTTTACACGTTCACTTTAATTACGCCTCATGGCATGCACAAGATGTTACTTACAAAGACACCTGACCATCACACAGCCCAAGCCTAAAAGCCCCAGCAGGTATCGACTCCTCCCTGCCGAACTTCCGGCTTTAATCAAGATGTGTTAAAGGGAGGCATAAAACAAAGGAGCAGAGGGCTGCCAGGTCGGCATCCATTTCCTTGCTGCGGTCCTCTGTACTGAATGGATAACCTGTCCCTGAGACAAAATGACACAGGCAAAGAAGACCAGGCAGCTGCGATCTGTCTCTTGCTGTCCATCGGTGTTTAGGAGGGCCATCAATCCGGCCGTCACCAAGTATCTCAGGACCGTTAATTCACTGGCTCCTGGGTCTTTGTCTACCAGGTCTTCACTTCGTTTGTCTCGGGCTCGTCGCTGCATCACCTCAAGCCTTACGAAAGCGGATAAGGACTTGCGTCCTTGACAGGTCGGCGAGAGATGCGCCGAGAGGCATGTGTTTTAAACGAAGGGCGCCTGGTTTATTTTATTTATTGCCCAGGAGGATCTCTCGGTTCTTAACAACACCGAAGAGAGAGATAACAAAGTACCTTCTCCCATGACTTCCTAAGGTTCACCCACAGGA
The DNA here is from genome assembly GCA_900245905.1 of Lacerta viridis. Taxonomy (NCBI): domain Eukaryota; kingdom Metazoa; phylum Chordata; class Lepidosauria; order Squamata; family Lacertidae; genus Lacerta; species Lacerta viridis. Next base: position 749,456 of record OFHU01003749.1, on the reverse strand, counting down.
AACCCGTGGCTTTCTGTGTGTTGCTAGACTACAGCTCTTGCCACCTCCGACCATTGGCCTTGCTGCCTGGGGATGATGAGATCTAGAGACCAGCAGCAACCCGGGACATATAAAAGAAAGCCCTTCTTCGCAGAGCTCAGAGCTGAACTATGGAACTCACTGCCACAGGAGGCAGCGATGGCCAGCAACCTGGATGGTTTTCAAAGAAGATTAGACATATTCCCGGAGGAGGAGAGGGCTACTGATGGCTACTAGGCATTTTGCAGTTTCAGATTTATATCTGTGACTTGGAGAATTTCATCCAGAGATCGGCAGGTGCCGTTGTGCAAGCTCAGATCATCTTTAACGAAGGTTAAAAACAAACTGTGTTTTGTTTTTTGAACAAGGCAGAGTGAAATTTACCCCCTGGGTTACATTTTCAAGGCCAAGCCATTGCAAAAAAGGAAAGAGAAACCAGACAGAGATGCATAAATAAAGGCAGCGCAACAGGAAAACAGCTATTTTTAATTTTTAAAAAATGAAACATTATCAGGTCGTTGTTGTGGAACTGGTTGGCTGCACTGGGAGGTGTTTTGGCAAAACCGCACCCCAGGAAGAGTCCAACAGATACCTCCACTTTTTGGCCACCCCAAATGAGAGGGGTGCTCGCCACACTGGTCCACACTGGAGAGGCAAGATGGCTTCTAATCAGGACTTCCAAGACATTTTGCTCTCTGCCTAAATCAGAGCTGGGGAACATGTGCCCCTCCAGACGTTGGACTACAGCTCCCATCAGTCCCAGCCGGCATGGTCAACAGCCAGGGATGTTGGGAGTTTTGTCCGACAACACCTGGATGGCCACAGGTTCCCCATCCCTGACCTTAATCAATGGCTGGAGTGGAGCAGATACCAGCATCCCTTAAGCCAGAGTGACCTTTGTCCTTTTTTGGTGGAAGATGCCTGGTAAGAAGTACCAGGGACTCCTCCTCGCCAGGAGGCGGACTCAAGCATGTGCCTTCTCCTCGGGTTCTCCACCAGCACCATCCAGCAAGTCCTGAGCCACCAGATGTCCCTCTTCATATCATGGCTTCCATATGCAAAATCTTCAGGGCTTCCGAGATCTGGGAGCTGGTGTCCACCTGCCCGTACATCCCCACCAGGAAGGCCCTCTGCAGCAAAATGGCGGCATGCTCTGCGGAGGAAGAACGAGAGAGATGGACGCAGGCAAAGGAGACAAACGAGGCACAGCAGATTCATTCAGGAGGTGGGTGGGTTCGCCACAGGAAACGCAGGCCGGCCCAGGACCCTTCCTCATGCCCCCCCCCCAAAATCCAGAAGCAGATCCCTGCATTAGGAAGAGAGGACTTATACTAGTGGCTAAAATTGTGGAAACCTTTTGGGGAAAGTGTGTTTGATGGCTCATAATGCCACTTTCTTTTGGAAGTAATACCACAAAATTATATATCAATAGAAAGATAATTTAATGAAGAATGTAAAGCAACAAGGTTTGTTCAATTATCTGTATTCTATCAAAAGTTATGGCCAAATAAGCAGAAAAAGGAAGCTTAGGTTGTAGCTTTCCTTCATTTGAATGTAGCCAATGGGCACGAGTGTTTAGAGAGCCAATCAGGTGTTATGAGCCATCAAACCTCGGGAATACACTTTCCCCAAAAGGTTCCCACAATTTTGGCCACTAGTGTAACTGGGACAAGATTCCTTTTCTGTGTGGGGATCCCCAGCTCAAGCCTTCCCAGTCGAAGACCAACAATCTAGGACCAGTAGTGATGGGAACCTGTGGCCTTTCAGATGCTGCAGGAATGCAACTCCCATCACCTCTGGCCCCACTGGCTGGGGCTGATGTGACTTGGGGGTCTGGCCACAGGTTCCCCAGCCCAGCTCTAGCCGCTCCCACCCAGTGGATCTGGCCATCTGGATTGCTTGACAACCATCCATAAGACCGTAGGAAGCTACTATATACCGAGTCAGACTGGTCCATCTATTTTTTTTTTAAATAGCTTTTTATTTATACTTTTCAAGTTTATACATTTCACTAACTTTATACATTTCGCTAATCTCACAATCATTTTGACATTTCAAAACTTGTCTTCCTTCCCCCTCTTTCTGCAGTTCCTTAAATTTGTTATTAATATATTCCGCATATCCAATTTAACTTAATTCTCTCATTTATTCATCTTCTTTCAATTTATACTCTTATAACATGGCAGGTTGTTACAATTATCCTGCCAATGTTTTTATCTGTTTATAATTTATCTGTAAATATTCAATAAACCATTTCTATTCTTTTATTTTTTTTAAAACTGTTATCTTGACGTCTTAATTCTTCCGGTAAGTTTCGCCATTTCTGCATTTTCCATCAGTTTTTGTATCCGTTTCGCCTTTGCTGGGACTTCTGCTTCTTTCCATTTTGGGGCAAGTAACATTCTTGCCGCAGACCAGTGGTCCAGCTAGCTCTGTACTGTCCACACGGACTGGCAGCGGCTGGCCAACGTCCCAGGCAGGGCTCTCTTCCAGTCCTACCTGGAAGGGGACCTTTGGGGACTGAAAATGGAACCTTCTGCTTGAAAAGCAGGTGTTCTGCTGCTGAGCTATGGGCCACTGCAGCCACAAATGTACCCAACAAGCGGCGTGCAGCCTAGGCTTGTTTCGTTAAACTATGGAACTCCCTGACACAGTGAGGGCCACCATCCTGGATGGCTTTAAAAGATGATCAGGCAATGGGAGAAGATATATAAGGATTGGAAAGGAATGTGGGAAATTATTGTTGTTAAAAAAAAACAAAAACTGAAGTTGGACTTAATGAACGAAAGACTTTGTTCCTGTACTCAAGAGTGGACCCCAGGCCAAGACCAGCCCGCCTTTATAGAAGGAAGAAGGCTCTGCCAAAGAAGATAAAGAAGATTGGTAAAACTATATGGGACAAATTACCGTATTTTTCCGTGTGTAAGACTAGGTTTCCCCCCCTAAAAAAGAATGTCAAAAATTTGGGGGCGTCTTATAGACGGAAAAATGTGGTATTTCATTTGAAACCCAAGAAAGAAAGGACTTTGAACCCACCCCCCTTTTTACTTTCTATTTTAGGGGATAAATGTTTGCATATTTTTTAAGCTTTGTGTATAGATTCTCACATTAGGAAAACTTCTATATGTCACTTGTAACAAGATGAAGAAGATTTAAAATGGAGACAGCAAGAATATAAGATTCTAAGAGCGTGCGTGAAAAAGTATTAAAGAATGAAACCATGGTGGGGGGGGGAGGGAAGTCAATCAAAACTATGGTTTAAATTTTTTGCGGTAGATGTTTTGGTTTGTTTTATTTGGAAATTTAGTAAGTTGTTGTTAAACAACAAGAAATAAAAATACAGTGGTACCTCTGGATGCGAACAGGATCCGTTCTGGAGCCCCATTCGCATCCTGAGCAGAATGCAAGAAGAAGAAGAGTTTGGATTTGATACCCCACTTTATCACTACCCGAAGGAGTCTCAAAGCGGCTAACATTCTCCTTTCCCTTCCTCCCCCACAACAAACACTCTGTGAGGTGAGTGGGGCTGAGAGACTTCAGAGAAGTGTGACTAGCCCAAGGTCACCCAGCAGCTGCATGTGGAGGAGCGGAGACGCGAACCCGGTTCACCAGATTACAAGTCCACCGCTCTTAACCACTACACCACACTGGCTCTCATCACACTGGCAACCTGCAGCGCCGCTTCTGTGTACACATGGGTTGCGATTTGGCGCTTCTGCGCATGATGTCATTTGATGTGTCTGCGCATGTGCGAACCGCCAAACCCGGAACTAACCCGTTTCGGTACTTCCAGGTTCGGTGCGTTCATAACCTGCGCCGTTCGCAACCCACAGCTATCGTATCTAGAGGTATGACTGTAAAATATGATCGGGCAGATTCAGGGAGGAGAAGGCTATCGAGGCAGCAATGCTTCTGAATGCCAGTTGTTGGAAACCACAGGCGGGGAGAGTTGCTCTTGGGGTCCTGCTTGCTGGTTCCCCGCAAGTGGAGACTACACCACGGCAGCCGCCAAGAGACCGCAGCCCATAGCTTCCCCTCTCCTACTGCACAACTCAATCAGCAATGTCAGAGAATGAGCTGGGCTGCCACCGCACCGATCGGCATCGCCTCGGCCTAACGGGAACGCCTGCCAATATTTGCCCAGGATCAGAGAAAAAGGTTGCCTACTGACATTTGACCAAAGCGTACACACGGCCCCATCGGGCCAACCATCGGGCCGGAGAAGAGTTTGTTAGAAGAGGACGCAAACTCAAGCCGAGCCCACAGAATCTGAAGGAAAAGCCAACGAGCCGCTCCTCTGGGGCTTCCACACTAAATGCCACCTGTGTTTTCAGAGCAAAGAAAAGTAGCTGGAAAAGTTGGTTTCGAAGGAGGGTGGAGGGCCGGGAGCTGAAACTGAGCGCAGAGGCGGAAGCGGAGGGCTAAAAGGAGGCAAAGCCATTCTGGTGCTGGGCCGGGGCAGGTGGGGTTTAGCAGCAGGACCTATCTTGGAAATAACAGAGTTGAATTGTCCGAGCACAATTCAAAGTGTTGGTGCTGACCTTTAAAGCCCTAAACGGCCTCAGCCCAGTATACCTGAAGGAGTGTCTCCACCCCCATCGTTCAGCCCGGACACTGAGGTCCAGCTCCGAGGGCCTTCTGGCGGTTCCCTCCCTGCGAGAAGTGAAGTTACAGGGAACCAGGCAGAGGGCCTTCTTGGTAGTGGCTCCCGCCCTGTGGAAGGAGATAAACAACTATCTGACTTGTAGAAGACATCTGAAGGCAGCCCTGTTTAGGGAGGTTTTTAATATCTGATGTTTTATTGAGCTTTTAATTCTGCTGGGAAACCCAGGCAGATGGGCGGGGTATAAATAATACATTATTATTATTATTATTATTATTATTATTATTATTATTATTATTATTCATCCATGTTGGCATCCATCAGTCTTGAGAGTCAACAGAGTGTGCTTCCAGGGGTGAAGCCAAATCGCTGGGTTAGTCCCACCTAAATGACCTGGGCAGTGTGTATGGAAGTCCTGGGCTGCCCAGACAACAAGCCCCCCCCATCCTCCAAGGAACACAAAGAAGCAAGCTGTGGTGCTCCTCTCCTGTTTGATCCTCACAACAAACCCGTGAGGTAGGCTAAGCTAAGACCCAGTGACTGGCTTAAGGCCACCCAGGAAGTGTGATGGCTGAGTGGGGATTCGAACTCGCGTCTCCCTAGTCCAAGGCTCTAACCGCTGCTCCACACTGCCTCTCTCCTCGAAGGCCAAGGGCTCTTCACCCCTTCCCCCAGCTGTGCTTCTGTTATATCAGAGGAGCCAGGCTTACACAAATGCAAACCTCTGCCCCCTTCCCCGTGGCATTTCCCGGGTGTTCAGAGTCTCTCGCTCACTTACACTGAGCTCTGCAATTCTTACAACCGCCTTGCAAAGTACGGCGGCCGTTTTGAAGCATCAGGAAAAGCAATTGCCAGCTCTTACCTTGGCAAAGGAGGGTGTACTCGGCCAGGTTTCTCAGAGCTGTCTGAACAACCTCAAAGTCACGGCTGCCAAGGCAGTACATGAACGTGGGGAGGAAGTCGGCCGCAATGCTGGGAAAGTGGAAAGGAGAGAGAGGATTTCGGTGAGTTGAGAACATCAGAAAAGCCAGGCTGCTGTATCAGACCAAAGGCCCATTTAGTTTAGTGTCCTGTTTGCACAGAAGGCAGGAATATGGAAAGCCCCCAAGTGGGAGGTGAGGGCAACAGCGCTCTCCCGTTGTTGTTCCCTCGCATTTGGTATTCGGAGGTAGACTGCTGTTGTGCAGGGAGGTTCTGCGCAGCCGTCATGAAGAACAGCCTACCCCTTCCACCACAAATGTGTTGAATCTCCTGTTAGTGGCTGCTGCGACAGCTTGTGAAAGTGAGCTTTATTTAAAAGCATGCCTGAAGCGCTTATTATTTTTAAAAATATCTAAGCGGCATGCAAAGATACAACATGAAAACAGGAGGGGAGAGTGCTCCTGTGCTCAGGTCCTACTTGCGGATTTCCCCAGGCATCTGGCTGGCCGCTGTGAGAACAGGATGCTGGACTAGATGAGCCACAGGCCTGATCCTGCAGGGCTCTTGCGACCTTACACTACCGTTGTTCAGCTTTGCAGGTGGCCTGTACCCAAACCCATCACCGCCTCCTGTTTGTTGCGGATTTACAACCAAGCCATGAGGTTCCTCAGATCTACAGCAGCACATTCCTTGTTGGGGAGAGTTGCCCTGGTACTGATTCTGTTTCTAACCGAGTGATCTCTGCCATCTCTGTCTCAGAAATAGTCTGGAATTTGTTCCTCCTCCCTGGGGTTTTCAAGGGGGTGCCCTCTACAAGGCAAAGCGGCTCGAGTCAAACTTCCTGTGTTGGTTCCTAGGCCCCATCAGCCCCCCCCCCTCCACGCAGGGTCTGCCCGTCCGCACCTGGGGTTGTTCTGTATCGAGCGCAGCGCGAGGGAGAAGGCGAGATTCCGGCAGGTTTCCTCGGGAGAGCTCATCAGTCTTTGCAAGTGAGTCTGAGCGGTGGAAGAGAGGAAGGACGTTGGAGGGCAATGCCAGCAACAACAGTTACAGAAGAGAAAGCAACTTCCAGGGTGGGCTTTTTCCAAAGGAAAGAGGTGGGCATTCTGGCCCAGCACTCCCTCCCATCCAGCAACCCCAAAGAAGTTAAAAAACTTGGCTGCAGAAGTTGCGCCCTTTTGGCAAGTCTCTGGAGTGTCTACAGTGGCTGGAAGAGGCCACGGGGAATAATAATAATAATAATAATAATAATAATAATAATAATAATAATAAATTATTTATACCCTGCCCTCACCGGCCAAAACCTGGCTCAGAGCGGCCAACATCAATTATATAACACGTCAAGATAAAACCAAGCAATCAATTAAAATACATCCTAGAATCAAATCAGAACCAGAGTAAAATCTAATCAGATGGCAACCTGCAGATTAGCATTGGGGACCTTAAATGCTCACCAGGCCCAACTGCTTTGGCTGATCGTATATGAGCCTGTGAGAAAAGTTGGGAGGCCACTTTCATGCAAGTTCTTATGGGGGAAGGGGGAGTCAGATTGGACCCTGACCAAAGGCCTGGCGGAACAGCTCCGTCTTGCAGGCCCTGCAGAAAGATGTCAAATCCCGCAGGGCCCTGGTCTCTTGTGACAGAGCGTTCCACCAGGCTGGGGCCACGGCCGAAAAGGCCTTGGCACTGGTCGAGGCCAGTCTAATCTCCTTGAGGCCCGGGACCTCCAAGATGTCATTATTTGCGGACCGTAAGGTACTCCGTGGGGCATACCAGGGGAGGCGGTCCTGTAGGTACGAGGGTCCTAGGCCGCAGAGGGCTTTAAAAAAAGCTGCTCCCACATTCATGGCACTGTCAGGGCCAGCCTGTGCCCAGAAACAGAGCAGGAGGAAGTGGAGCCCACTGTTAGCCCCGGGGCATGCTGGGATGAAAGGGAGCCAGGATACCCCAAAGGATACCTGAAGCTCATACCCAGGTCAACCTCTTCACACATTAAGATCAACACTGGAGCCTCCCTGCCCCCAAGGTTACGGATTGCTTGCTGAGCACTGACTTCCATTTTTGCAAACGCTTCTTAACCACTTGCATGGAATTCTTACTCGCCACAGGCGATTAGGCTGCTTAGGAGTTTGGCCAAAGTCAGGGGTCAGCAAACTTTTTCAGCAGGGGGCCGGTCCACTTTCCCTCAGACCTTGTGGGGGCCGGACTATATTTTGAAAAAGAAAAAAAAAATGAACGAATTCCTATGCCCCACAAATAACCCAGAGATGCATTTTAAATAAAAGGACACATTCTACTCATGTAAAAACACGCTGATTCCTGGACCGTCTGTGGGCCAATTTAGAAAGCGATTGGGCCAGATCCGGCCCCCGGGCCTTAGTTTGGGGATCCCTGGTCTAAAGGCTTTCCAATCGCCTTCTAAATTTGGCCCACAGACGGTTGTGGTTGGCGACTCAAGCTCCGTCAACCCTTCTTCCGAAAGGGTGGGGAAATGAACATCCCACCAAGGAGGCCAGGGCAGAGCAAGATACACACAAAGCAGACGACCGAATGAGGATGGAGGCAACATACAGAAAAGAAGGCAAGGATTTCTGGTCTTCGCCTGGACATCTCGTCGATATCGGTCAGCACCTCCAGGATATCTGGGAAGTGGGGCAAAACAAAGAGACTGGGGTGAGCCACCTGGTGTCCCTACCCATAAGAAGAGGGGGAGAAAGGAGCTGACAGCCTCTCAAGGGAACTCAATCTGCTTTGTCCTCGGGAAACGACAGCTCTTCATAAGCAAACTTATCCCTTATACACGCAGTCGACTGCTGCAGTCTGCGGGAGAGTCTCTCCTGCAAGTTCCAAAGATCTCAGAAACTCCCTCTGCAGTAAGTCGGAGCAGGGCTTTTAGGGTGGTGGCCCCTGTTTTGTGGAATTGCATCGCTATCAATACACCACAGGCGCCCCCTATCTGCACTTTCTGGAACAGAGACCTTTTAGTTCCAACAGGCTTGCTCGGCTGGATAAATGGGGCTCTACTGCAAGTGTCCACTTGTTGGGCTTTTAGTTGTGTTTTAAATATATTTCCTGTCTTTTGTGTGTGTAACTGTTTTTAATTATTTTATGTGTAAATCGCCTTGAGACGGCAGTTTAGGAGGCGATTAATAAATTAATTGAAATAATAACAATAATAATAATAAGCACATAGCTCTTCCAAGCACACCATTTTGTTGTAATTCTTGCAGCAATTTCCTAAGTCAGTTCAGTTATCATTATCCCCCCCAATAGTACAGATGTGGAGACAGATGCTGAGAAAAACAAAACAGTGGCTTGTCTAAGGCCACCCTTGGAGTTCACAGCAGAGGCAAGGATTTAGCCAGGAGTTTCCTGGTTTATAGGCTATTACACCAAGAGTTGGGATGTAATCCTAGTAGATTCACAGGTCTCCTGTGGCTTCGGTAGGGAAATGCTTCCCCATTGAGGGGGCCCCCATAGCAAGGAGCGCCACGAGAATGCCCTAAGGGAGCCTGAGGGCCCTGCTCTGCCTCTTTCGACCTGGCATGGGGCAGGGCCTGGCATGGGGCAGGGCTCCTTTTTTAAAACTGTTTTTATTTTTTATCCACGTCATTTAAAATTGGTATCGATATTCATGTTGTAGTTTTAGTTTTAGATTTTATGGTTTATGTGGAAATCGTATTCCATTTGGTGGTGTACCTTTCGATGTGTTTTATTTATTGTTTATGACTTTTGGTAATGGGACGCGGGTGACGCTGTGGGTTAAACCACAGAGCCTAGGGCTTGCTGATCAGAAGGTCGGAGGTTCGAATCCCCGACGGGGTGAGCTCCCGTTGCTCGGTCCCAGCTCCTGCCAACCTAGCAGTTCGAAAGCACGTCAAAGTGCAAGTAGATAAATAGGTACCGCTCCAGCGGGAAGGTAAACGGCGTTTCCATGCGCTGCTCTGGTTCGCCAGAAGCGGCTTAGTCATGCTGGCCACATGACCTGGAAGCTGTACGCCGGCTCCCTCAGCCTTTAGAGCGAGATGAGCGCTGCAACCCCAGAGTCATCCACGACTGGACCTAATGGTCAGGGGTCCCTTTACTTTTACCAATGTTGGTAATTATGTAAATCTTGTCACGTTGTAAGCCGCCTTGAGCATTGTTTTAACTATGGAAAGGTGGCATACAAATAAAATGATGATGATGAAGAAGGATGCCCCCCTGCCATGAACATTGCCCCCCCCCCACTTCTGCAATGCTTGGGTACCAGCACTGTGCAAGCGTTGGATCGGCATTTTCAAAATGCATTATCGTTTTCAGAAGCATGTTCACCCTGAGGAATACCCTCCGCCTGAAACCCTGGGCAGAGCTGCTGCCCAGCCAGTGCAGACCATATTGGCCTTGACTTACCCTCCACAGCCTGACCTCTGGACAGTCGCTTCATGTACGGGGCCATTTCGGCTGGAGTGAGAGGAGTGAAGAGAGAGACACTGACAAGGGGCAAGGAACTCGCTCCAGGGACTTCATCTGAAGATGCGATGGAAGAGAGAGGGAGAGAGTTTTGTTAGTGCAAGGTTAGGTGCACAGATCTCAGAGTCCAGAAGTAACAAACAACAACAACAACAACAACAACAACAACAACAACAACAATTTATTCATACTCTGCCCATCTGGCTGGGATGTCCCAGCCACTCTGGGTGGCTTCCAACACACATAAAAATAATTTAAAAAATCAAACACTAATAGTAACAACCAGATCCTAAATAAAAAGTCACACTAACTTTAAAATAAACAACTTCTATCAAATAAAGCAATACACGTATTCAATAATCCATTAGAACCCAACAGTAAACAGAAAAATTAAACATCAGCAAATAATAATTTAGCAGTTTACACTTATCAGTTACGATAAATAATTACTAATCTATAATCAATAAAACAACAGCAAATCACAATGCATAAAATACCAGAAAATGTACAAAACCACGTAAAAAGGATCAAACTGAGAAACAAGGACACACAACTTTAAAAACTACCCCTGAACTCCTGGGACCTGCCTACTGTTTACAACTGGATTGTTTTTTATTATTGCATGTTTTGTAATGACGTTTCAAACGTTGTAAGCTATCGTATTTTTCGCTCCATAGGGCGCACCGGACCATAGGGCGCACCTCGTTTTTAGAGGAGGAAACAAGAAAAAAAAATATTTTTCTGGTTTTCCTCCTCTAAAAGCCCTTTTTTTTGAGGATCAGCTAAAAGTTTTGCAGCTTTTTTTGCAAAGGGAAAAGCCCTGTTTTTTTGAGGATCAGCTAAAAGTTTTGTAGCTTTTTTGCAAAGGGAAAAGCCCTGGTTTTTTTGTTTTTTAGGATCAGCTAAAAGTTTTGCAGCTTTTTTGCAAAGGGAGAAAAGCAAAGCTCCTTTTGCAAAGGGGGAAAAGCAAAGAGGAAAAGCCCCATTTTTATGGGGTTCAACTCACATTTCTGCAGCTTCTGAAGGAAAGGGAGCCATTTCTACAGTTTCCAGACAGATAATCTAATCAGCCAGTCACACGTCGTTGGGGAAACAAACAATCTCCCTCTGCAGCACATTCAACAATGGAGGGCAGAGCTGAAAGGGAGCCGGGACTCTTATCTCTCCTGATCTCTTGCTGATCAGCTGCTGAGCGGGGTCCTTTCAACACCCCTTTTTCTCTTTGTAAAATAAAAAGCACTATCTGCCTTTCGCCCCTGTGCAATTCGGCTCCAGGGACCACCATTCACTCCATAAGACGCACAGACACTTCCCCTTAATTTTTAGGACGGAAAAAGTGCGTCTTATGGAGCAAAAAATACGGTACCTCAAATCCCAGCTTTGGAGAAGGGCGAGATATAAATGCATTAAATAAGTTTAAACAAACAAACATGAGAGATGAAACTCAAATGGAAAACCCAAGACCCACCGTCCTTTTCCTCGTCAGGGCCTCGGTCTGTGGTGCCATTCTTGCTGGGCAGGCTCAGGCCAGCCAGGAGAGACTTCAGCATCGCCAGGTCGCTGTTGTCCGACGAGAGGTCGCTGTGGGGAAGAAGAAGAAGAAGAGTTTGGATTTGATATCCCGCTTTATCACTACCCGAAGGAGTCTCAAAGCGGCTAACATTCTCCTTTCCCTTCCTCCCCCCCAACAAACACTCTGTGAGGCTGAGAGACTTCAGAGAAGTGTGAGAGAGAGAGCAACGGCCGCGGGTGTGTGTTCAAATCGCTTCTGGACTACCCCATCTCCCTCCTCCGAGCTCCCAACCTCCTCACATCCGGGACAAATCCAGAGGAAGAGACTTACTGGAGGGGATCCGAGTGCTTCTGCAGGAAGGCGACAGCTGCCTGGGCGTTGGAAGTTATGTACTTGTGGATGAACTGCACGAACTTGGAGATGAAGGCGGCCAAGTGGCGCGAAGACTTCCGGTAGCTCTGAAGCAAAGCAAAGTTCGACTGGGGGTGAGATTTTGGAAGCAGCCTGGAGGCTCGTCCTTCTCCCGCAACCCAGGGGTGTTCTTAGGGCTGGTTCACACAGGTTGAGTCGATGGGAACCAGAACCCCGACTTCTGCCCAGGGCCACTGCGAGGCGGCCTCCCTGGATACAAATGCTCTCCAAGATCTCACTTTGAAGAACTCAGCGAACAAGCTTGTTTTCTCCTGCTCCATTTACAAGAAAGGAGATTCCAACTAAGCATCGGCAAGAGCCGTTCGACAGTGCAACAGGATCTCCCTCGGGAGGTTATGGACTCTCCCTCCCTGGGGGTTTCATTATTATTTTTTAAATTGTTTTTATTTGATTTTACAAATGTAAATTAGATACAATACCAAATACATATCCATAAAACAGGCATAGGCAAACTCTCCCCTCCAGATGTTTTGGGACTACAACTTCCCATCATCCCTAGCTAACAGGGATGATAGGAATTGTAGTCCCAAAACATCTGGAGGGCAGAGTTTGCCTAGGCCTGCCATAAAATGAGATTACTCTGAATCTCGAGACTTCCCCCAATCCCCTTCCTGGGTCCTATTTTCAGCACTTCCAACTGAATATTATTTCATAGTCTATGTTTTGTATCTATCCATATTGTCCATAGTATTTGTTACATTGCAAGTGAGATTAAAACCCTGCTAATGTTTTCATCTGCTTACAGTGGTCTCCTAAATAAATTATAAACTTTGCCCATTCTTTCTTGAATGTCTTGTCTTCTTGGTCTCTTGAGTTTCCTGGTCAGTTTTGCCATTTCAGCATAGTCTAACAGCTTAATTTGCCATTCCTCTCTGGTAGCGACTCTTTCCTCTTTTCATCTCTGGGCCTTCCTTGGAGGTTTTAAAGCAGAGGTTGGGTGGCCATCTGTCATGGATGCTCTAGCTGAGATTCCTGCATTGCAGGGGGTTGGACTAGATGACCCTCAGGGTCCCTTCCAACTCTACAATTCTATGATTCTAACTCCTTCCTTGGTGCCTCTTGTCTTTTTAGTCTGCAACCTGGATGGCAGCCTCCTTGCCTCTCTGTTATTCATGTGAGCCGCTTTGGGAGACAATAATTGTCTGAAAAGCAGGGCCCCAAAAATGATAGCAAATAAATGAATGAATAAATAAATAAATAAATAAAACAAATGAATGAATGAATAAGAACACTAGAAGAGCCTGCTAGATCAGGCCCATCTAGTTCAGCATCCTGTTCTCAAAATAGCCACCCAGCTGCTTGCAGGAAACCTGCATGCAGGATTTGAGCACAAGTAATAATAATAATAATAATAATAATATAATAATAATAATAATTTATTTATACCCCCATCTGGCTGGGTTTCCCCAGCCACTCTGGGCGGCAACAGAATATTAAAAACACAATAAAACTCAAACATTAAAAACTTCCCTAAACAGGGCTGCCTTCAGATGTCTTCTAAAAGTCAGATAGTTGTTTATTTCTTTGACATCTGATGGGAGGGTGTTCCACAGGGTGGGCACCACTACCGAGAAGGCCATTATTATTATTATTATTATTAGGAAGGGCCTGGGTGGAATCTCAAGGGCCAGGTAGAAAGGCCTGGGGGGCCACATCTCACTACTGGGCCTGAGGTTCCCCAAACCCCTGAAACAAGGAAATAACAGCAGAAAGCAAAGCTGAGCTTGCAAGCTTAGAGCCTGCTCACCCCAGGAGCTCTGTGTTCACAGTGCATGCCTGCATCCCTCCCACCCACAAGGCCACAGGGCTGCAGGGCACCCAGCTTCTTGGCAACCCCCCCTGCCCCCGCCAGAGTGTGGCTCCTCTCTCTACCCCAAAAGCCTCTCCTACCAGAAGCAAGCGGATGAAGGAGAGGAGGCAGTCCCACAGCGCCTCCTGGTGTTCGCTCTGGAAGACCTGCGGCTGCAGGAGCTCCAGGATGCCCAAGACGTGGAGGAAGAAGGTGAGGTGGTTCTGCTGGCGGAACTCCTGGAAGTTGAGGTGGACCCGTCCGTGCAGCAGGGCCGCGATCATCGGCAGGTGCCTGGGGACAGAGGGAGGAGAGCGGCCGCCTTAGGATGTTTATGCAGCAGGCAGATTACTCTTTGATCCCTCTTCCTGAAGGAGCTTTGGATTTGGGCTTGCCATCCTTTTAGCCTGTCGTTAGCATCCGTCTGTCTCAAGACACAATGGAGTACACCTTCGCTGGCGAAGTCAAACTGCTGCGTCTGCAGCACCTGGGGGGGCAAGTCTGGGCAATGTGTAAGGAGGTCTTGGGCTGTCCGGATAACAAGATCCCCCCTCCTCGGCCTCGCCGATGGGGTCCAAAGGAAAGCAGAGCAAGACGTTTGGCACCAGCTTGGCCGCAGGAGTTGCCGGAAAGAGGCGTACAAGGCGCCCCTCAACCGCCTTAGGGACTCCGTTCCAGATTTGTGTAGGGTTTACTCCTCAGCATTGTCTTCCCACAAGGAAGTGGAGGTTTAGGGTCGAAGTTTGCCCTCTCCTAGATGGCCTCCCTTCCCAGGCAGACGAGCCCCATCTGCCTCTTACTTCCCTCCTCAGAGCTTGCAGAAACCGCCTTCTTGACTGTTGGACCCACTCTAGGTCGCGCCCGCTCTCGTTTATATGGCTGGGGCGCACTCCCTACAAGTCGGGTGCTCTGCTGCTAAACAAAGCAAGTTTCCAGTCCTCATCGTTCAGACTAAAGGGCTGATCTAAATAGGAATCTGTCTTAGATCTTGAGTCAAACCCTTGGGATGCCTAACTCCGTGATGTCCAATGGATTGGCAGCAGCTTTCCAGGATTTCAGATGGGGATCTTAATTCCACCCCTGCCTGCCAGTCCAGAGGACTGCACTGGGGACCTTCTTGCATGCAAAGAGGTGTTCTGCCACAGAGCTACACTGCTTCTGCCTAAGGGCTTTGCTGTCCATATTGTTGTTAGCCCTGAAGGATGATTGTGGTTTGGAGTAGGGAAAGTTCACATTTTTGCTCCTTGGGGGTGGGGCGTATAATCAGGGCTGCGCCTCTGAAACATGGACCAGCAGAGCTGACGCACGGGGAAGAAGCCTCCCTGGGTGTCAGCGCACGCCGGCCAGAGGGACATGGTGGCTTGCAGAGCTGATGCATGGGGGAGAAGCCTCCCTGGGTGTCAGCGCACGCCAGCCAGAGGGACATGGTGGCTTGCAGAGCTGATGCATGGGGAAGAAGCCTCCCTGGGTGTCAGTGCACGCCGGCCAGAGGGACATGGTGGCTTGCAGAGCTGATGCATGGGGAAGAAGCCTCCCTGGGTGTCAGTGCACGCCGGCCAGAGGGACATGGTGGCTTGCAGAGCTGATGCATGGGGAAGAAGCCTCCCTGGGTGTCAGCGCACGCCGGCCAGAGGGACATGGTGGCTTGCAGAGCTGATGCATGGGGAAGAAGCCTCCCTGGGTGTCAGTGCACGCCGGCCAGAGGGACATGGTGGCTTGCAGAGCTGATGCATGGGGAAGAAGCCTCCCTGGGTGTCAGTGCACGCCGGCCAGAGGGACATGGTGGCTTGCAGAGCTGATGCATGGGGAAGAAGCCTCCCTGGGTGTCAGTGCACGCCGGCCAGAGGGACATGGTGGCTTGCAGAGCTGATGCATGGGGAAGAAGCCTCCCTGGGTGTCAGCGCACGCCGGCCAGAGGGACATGGTGGCTTGCAGAGCTGATGCATGGGGAAGAAGCCTCCCTGGGTGTCAGTGCACGCCGGCCAGAGGGACATGGTGGCTTGCAGAGCTGATGCATGGGGAAGAAGCCTCCCTGGGTGTCAGTGCACGCCGGCCAGAGGGACATGGTGGCTTGCAGAGCTGATGCATGGGGAAGAAGCCTCCCTGGGTGTCAGTGCACGCCGGCCAGAGGGACATGGTGGCTTGCAGAGCTGATGCATGGGGAAGAAGCCTCCCTGGGTGTCAGCGCACGCCGGCCAGAGGGACATGGTGGCTTGCAGAGCTGATGCATGGGGAAGAAGCCTCCCTGGGTGTCAGTGCACGCCGGCCAGAGGGACATGGTGGCTTGCAGAGCTGATGCATGGGGGAAGAAGCCTCCCTGGGTGTCAGCGCATGCCAGCCAGAGGGACATGGTGGCTTGCAGAGCTGACGCACAAGGAGGCCTCTTTAGCCTCGTGGGAACTCTTTGGGCTCTGAGCTGGGTCTCCTCTTTGAGTCACTAAGACGCTCCAGGCTGCTCCCCATTATACATGATTTTGCCTACGTGCGCAGGGGCCCGGAACAGAACCCCCCGTGAAAATGGGAGAGTCGCCTGTACTACTAGTACAAAGGTCTGTTCCCGATGAGTTCTTGTACCTTTTTCTTCCCTAGGAAAAAAAAGCACTGGGTATAAAGATAATGTAAAAGTCCCTGAAGCAACACAGGCTGATCAGAACCTGAGGAGGAGGATGGGGTGGGCCACAGCCAGCTTCCGACACGCCATGTTGGCATCCCACAGGCGGCTCCCGCTCGTCTTGGAATCGCTGGAGTCGGCAAGGAGGGTGATGAAGCGGTGGACGAGGCCGTCGAGCTGCAGGGAGAGAGAAGGGCGGAGCATCGGCCAGGTGCTCAAACACTTCCTGAAATGGACTGAGTGCTCTAAATCTACATTTTCCAACCTCACAGCTTGCAAAGAGAATCCAGTATCCCCAAGAGGAGGTGGTCAATGGCAGGTTTCCGGATCGGTTCCTTAGGGTTGATGATGGAACACAAGGGACGAAAGGTTTGCGACTGCAACCCATTTTCAAAGACTCCCTAAATTCACACCAGGCTGGGTGAAAGTTAAAGGTAAAGGGACCCCTGACCATTAGGTCCAGTCACGGACGACTCTGGGGTTGTGATGCTCATCTCGCTTTACTGGCCGAGGGAGCCAGCGTACAGCTTCCAGGTCATGTGGCCAGCATGACTAAGCCGCTTCTGGCAAACCAGAGCAGTGCACAGAAATGCCGTTTACCTTCCTGCTGGAGCAGTACCTATTTATCTACTTGCACTTTGACGTGCTTTTGAACTGCTAGGTTGGCAGGAGCTGGGACCGAGCAACGGGAGCTCACCCCGTTGTGGGGATTCGAACCACCAACCTTCTGATCGGCAAGCCCTAGGCTCAGTGGTTTTGACCACAGCGCCACCCGTGTCCCTCTTAAAAATTACTGAAAGTAAGTGGAAGTTACTGGGTGCTTTTTCTTTTTTGGGGGGAGACAATCAGAGCACAGGTCACATTTGGAAAGTCAAGCGTTTGACACCCTTTTGGGGTGTGTGGAGATGGCAGTCATCACCCAGCAGGCAGGCAAATAAATCACTTAGTGGAAATCACGACTAGGATTTCTCAAACATGTTAGAAACCTGAAGCCTTCCTACTAGGTATTATAGGTACAGACATTGAAAAACAGGACATTAAACTGTTTCAATACGCAGTGACTGCAGCTAGGATTTTGCTAGCACAAAGGTGGAAACAAGAAGAAATACCGACAAAAGAAGATTGGACAGTGAAATTGATGGAATATGCAGAACTTGGACAAAATGACGGGAAGAATCCGGGAACAGCGGGACCAGAAATTCATCAAAGACTGGTTTAAGTTTACAAATTATTTGAAAGACAATTTGCAGTTGAATACGCTAATAGGACTTCAAGAAGCTTTGTAGTTAATGTGTAGAAATATTATTGTAAGTATGGTAGTTAGAGTATGTATGAGATTTATGATAATGTAAGCAATGGTAGAGTAAAGAAGTATAATGTTAAGATATAATTTTGAAAGCCATGTGGAAGGTCTGAGGGAAGTCAAGGCTATTGTAGCCAAAATTGGAAAATATATGCGAATGTATGTTGTATTTTTTTGTAGTAGTATAGTAGAAAATAATAAAAATTATTAAAAAAAAAAAAAGGATTTCTCAAACATGTTGTCAGAGGGAAGCTTTCTGGGGCTTGCAAACTGTGTAGCTGGTGGGTGCGTGTGCTGGAATGGCTTGAGGAAAATGGAGGGGCCAGGCTTTTTCTCAACACTTTTTTTCTCCCCCCGCACTCCCTTACTTTGCAGGTGCTGCTGTCGGTGGCCCCTTCGGTGGAAAGCAGGGTCCCAGGGACTGGCACCAGGAGCTCAGGCAGCTGAAGATAGATTTGCAGGAGAAGATCTTGGCAATGTTTTCCCATTGAGCTGAAACAGAAAAAAAGAGGCACGAGATTACTGAGCCATCAAAGAGGGGTTTCCAAGTCTATCAAATGTATCTGCTTCATATCCCCAGCTTTGTTTTCACTGGGCAATGCCAACCCAACAGCTTCACTGGAATAAGCTATTTTAAAATGCAAGCTGCTAGTCCTCAGTGGTTACCAGTTAAATCCCTGCAAACACACGGAGAGTAAAGAAACAGAAACGAACAGTGCATGTTTCTCCCAGAGGGACTTTTTGAGGTTGCCAAGGAGATTATGAGCATTTTTCTCCAATCTTGAGCCCCCTAAGGTCCCCGGGGGAGGGGTATAACAATTAAAGCAAAACATAAAACAACACAGAAATAAGGAGGGTCTTTTAAAATATATGTTTCAAAAGAGGTGCATCTTCAGCATTTGCCGAAAGCTGTCCGATACAATTAGATCTTATGCTGGGGGTTCAGTTCCCAGGAGGTTCCATGTAGACACAGAAATGTGTCTACTTGAGCACCCCTAGCCTCCCAGAGCCGGGAAACCCAGCACGAAAATAGCTTTTGAGCTCTCTGCCTTGCTTAGTGGGCAAGGCCTGGGATACTCATGTGAGATCTCGCAGGGCCATCTGAGCGCCTTTGAGATTTTGCAGGACCACCTCCAGGCTTCCAGAGGCGGCGTGGGAAAACATCTCGCGCGTTCAATTTGTGCAGTTTCAGCCGCTTTAAATGTGTGCAAGATGCACCCGTCTTGCATGGCGAACTGTGCCTTTTCCCCCCCAAAGCCGAGCAAGGCCTCACCTGCTCCCCCACTGCTGGATGCAGGCCGTCAAGTACTCGGCGACTTTCTTGATGCTCTCGACATCTCCGTGGCAGCAGCTGAGCAGGAGCGGCAGGCGGGACTGGGTGACGGAGCAGGAGGCCTCTCCGGAGCCCTGGCTCCTGGTTTCCGATTCAGCCAGGATCAGCTCCACCAGGCTGATCAGCTCAGGGGCCTCGAGGCGCAGAACAAACTCCTCCCTCCGTTTCTGCGATGCGATTTGGAGACGGATGGGAACAAAGGCAACCCAGGACTTAGAACCCCCAACACAAATAGGTATCTCAGCAGAGCAACAGCCACCGGTTGGGGGTTGCTCCCGATTTGGGTTTCCTGCAACTAGCAGGCTGAGGAGCTGGTCTAAAGTAAAAAGGTGAAGGACCCCTGGACGGTTAAGTCCAGTCAAAGGCGACTATGGGGTGCAGCGCTCTTCTTGCTTTCAGGCCGAGGGAGCCGGCATTTGTCCACAGACAGCTTTCCGGGTCATGTGGCCAGCATGACCAGAATTTTACCTTCCCGCCGGAGCGGTACCTATTTATCTACTTGCACTGGCATGCTTTTGAACTGCTAGGTTGTCAGGAGCAGGGACAGAGCAATGGGAGCTCACCCTGTCGCGGGGATTCGAACCGCCAACCTTCTGATTGGCAAGCCCAGGAGGCTCAGTGGTTTAGACCACAGCACCACCTGCATCCCTGTGGAGGTGGTCTACAATGGGGGTAGCCAACGTGGTGCCCTCCAGGAGCTGTCATAGACTCCAGCAGCATCAACCCAACCATTAGACAGGCTGTTTGGGAGTTGCAGTCCAACATCTAGGATCTGTAAGAGCTGTTTGACAGTGGAACAACAGTGGAATCATATATAATCGGTAAGTCGGAAGGCAGTCCAAGAGTTCTCCAGTCCAACCCCCTGCAATGCAGGAATCTCAGCTAAAGCATCCATGACAGATGGCCATCCAACCTCTGCTTAGAAACCTCCAAGGAAGGAGAGACCACAACCTCCTGAGTGTCCGTTCCATTGTCAAACAGCTCTTACTGTCCTTGAGCTTGTTTGGAGGTTCTAGCAGGGGAGCGCAGCTATCGTATACCCTTGACCAAAGAACGGTACACTCCTTCTATCTGGGATGGTCGTCCTCTTCCACCGAGCGTGCAGCTTCGGGAGGGACGCACATGGAGCGGTGAGGGAGGAAGGGGACACCCGCCTAGCCAGCCAGATCAGCCGAATCAACCCCGGCGATCAATGGGGTGACAGATGTCTCAGCCAGATCGCTCTCACATCCTAAACAGCTCTTACTGTCCTGGTGTTTAGTCGGAATCTCGTTTCTTGGAACTGGAAGCCAATGGTTTGAATCCTTCCCTCCAGAGCAGGAGAAAACAAGTCGGGAGCCCTTATGTGGATTCACGTGCGTCGTCAGGCGAGAAACCTGGTTTTTAGTTGGAAGGCTCTTTGGAGCCATTTGTGGAGGATCTCTGAGAATGGCCTTTTGGGGTGAGCTGGCAAGGCTTCCTTCCTTCTTATGCCCCAACCACCCAACAAGAAGGTGACTTGAAAAGTGCACCCTCTTCACACCAGGGATGGGGAACGTGGTGTCCTCTGGATCTCGTTGGACTCGTTGGAGCTCTGATGATCCCAGACCACCAACCACGCAGCCCGGGGCAGATTGGAGCTGGAGTCCAACCATGCCTGGAGGAAGGCCACGGAAAGGCCGCCTTCTCCTTGCCGAGCTGCGCAGTAAAGAAAGCAGCTCATTACCTGAGGTATCCTCTGATCGCGTCCTTGCCAAATGCGAGGGATGTGAATGCAGGCCCAGAGGAAATCCAAGGACGCAGTTGGGTCAAATCTAAGCAAAGACATAAACGCAGGTGTGCAAAATCAAAAGGAGGGGGAAATGCCACACAACCAACTTGGGAAACCAGGGAGCAGAACCTGAGATCCACTCCCATCACTCTGCTGTGTCTGTCTCCATCTGACAAACATCAACTGCTCTCCCCAACACCTGATACATAGTCTTTCACACACACACTCTGGCAGATTGAAACTGGGGTGGGGGGAGGATTCTTCCATCTGAAATCTGTTCCCTCCCAACTGCCTGCCCCTCCTCTCCCCACAGGGCATAAGGAGTCACGGCTGCAAGGTGGCTGCAGGAACCACCAGCCCATTTCAATGCCCAGGTGGGAAAGAGGTTGTCTGCATGGGATGAAACAGGACCTCCAAGTCACTGGAAAGTGGGTGCCAGGAACAGCTCACAGGGCTTCGGTGAAGTTAACTCTTTATTCAAAGAAACAAGACAACCCCAGGAGGGCTAGACCTAGTGAGCACCTCAACTCTTCCTGGTAGAACTTGCTCCTAAGAGGCAGCTGCAAGGACTGAAGGTTCCTGCCTCCCCACCATTGACTAAGTCTCCTCTCCCCCTGGGTCCTTCCCAAGCAATAGGAGACTCCTTCATCTTGTCTGCCTTTGCTCCACCCTCTTCACACCTCTGCGGGTTCCGGGAGACCAGGGGAA
Organism: Lacerta viridis; assembly: GCA_900245905.1. Taxonomy (NCBI): domain Eukaryota; kingdom Metazoa; phylum Chordata; class Lepidosauria; order Squamata; family Lacertidae; genus Lacerta; species Lacerta viridis. The sequence goes on along the minus strand of OFHU01003749.1, from coordinate 728,023 downwards.
GGGAAGCTTCTGCCTCTGATTCTGGACTGCTCTCTGACACAGCCTCTTTCTGCTCACTAAGCCCTGTCGCCTCTTCACCTTCCGAGACCTCCTCCTCCCAGTCTGCTCCCTCTTTCTCGGTGTCCAACCACCACTCCCCTGGCTCTGAGCCTTCTTCCCCTGGGGGTTCCCCAGTTGGTGCCTTCCACCATTCCTCTGCATCTAGCCAGCCCATGATGGCTGGCAACGAGCCCCTTTCCCCACAAAAGCTGGGGAAGAATCCAGCTAAAGCAAAAATCTCCTACACTGCGTTGACTCCTCCTTTTGCGAGGGGGGAGATATCCACCTCCTCGCTGTGTCCCCATCACAGCAGCAGAGTCCCCTGCAAGCATCTCTGGCATTGCACAAGAGGCCATGTGAGTCAGCGGTTCTTTGCACACTTGACGACCACTTTTATCTATATTGTCGCTTTATGCTTCGATGCTGTACTCCGCCTTGTCGTTTTATGATGCAGTGATACCGATACACTTTTTACAAATTAGCGAAGCCGCCCGAAGAAGCACCGGGGAGACCCACCTGTGCTCTCGGCTTTTGCCAAGCAGGATCTTGATGCAGCGGTGCAGCGTAGTCCAGCTGGACTGGTGAGTCAGGAGAGCCAAAAGGTATGGGCGGAAAGAGGGTGGCTCTGATTCGGAAGAGCCATTATCCTGAAAGGAAAAGGGGAAAGGTAACTATGGAGGGATATGAGATTGAAGCTGGGATCTTCTGCTTGCAAGTCAGCTGCTTGGCTACTGAGCTACAAGAGAGTACTTGGGGCAAAGAGACGAAGACGAGGCAAAGCCACAGAGGGCGATGAAGGCAAAGGCAAGAAGCACGTGCAGCTGTCAGGCTTCGGGGAATCGGATCCCTCCCCTGCTGGCAGTAAATAAGCAGATCAAACTAAAGGAGTGTTCTTACCAGTTAGTTTCTTTAATAATCACAGCAAGAGACAAAGTAATGTGTATTTCTCTAGAAATGGCGCTGCTCCCAGTAAAGGTTCACCCCCTCTGTCCCCATTAATCTACACCACTCCTACGTCGTGTAATCTGAGCTTGTTGCCTCTGCGCTTTCTTTTCTATCACTCTCAGAGCCTGTCTAGTCTTAGGTGAAGGGGGGACAGGAATGCTTTCCAAGGACACTGAATCTGCCAGCTGTCTCTCTCCTGGTGTTTCCTCACCCAGTATTTCCCAGCTTTCCCCCTCTGGACTATGCCCTTCTGCAAACCACTGCTCTAAATCTATACTGTCCTCCTGCCCTTGGGACGGTTCAGGAGAAGGGGGAGGGCGGCTCTCACCATCCCTGGTCCATCCAGCCCCTGCCAGCAGATCCGGACATGGGAAGGAAGTCCCCACTAGGATCTCTTCAGCTATTTCAGCTCTTGGGAGCTGGAGATGCCACCTGACGTCACAGATACACCTGGCTTGATGGCTCCTCACCTTATTCCAGGAGAAGAGCAGCCTTTGCTGGAGATCTGGGCAGTTGCTGATCACTTCGGGGTCCAGTATCTCCAGCCAGTCGATGAACAGGCCAGAGGAAGGCCCCAGCTGGCAGGTTTCGGCGCTGGTGGGCGAAAACGAGGAAGGAGACATTTAAAAATACCGGCAGGAAAGGCAGCCGACTGAGCCTGTCAAGGTCTTAAAGAGGGCAGAGGGCACCTGCCCAGCCAGCAGCCCACCTGCAGTTCTCGGTTTCTTTCTTCACAGGGGTCTCTTCTTTGTCCTGGAGCAGCAGCGAACTCACCACGGAAATGGGCCCCGTGGCAGGGAAGCAGGGTGGCATCTCCATGGTAACCGAGAAGAGGGAAGCCAGCAGCTCCTCCAGATACGGCGAGTGTGTTTCTGTCAGGCCTCGAAGGACTGGCAGAATGGAGGGAAACGACAGAAGCCAGTTAAGAAACTGAGCGGAAGCACGGGCAGAAGGAAAATGTGGTGGTGGCTCCCGGGACTTGGATTAAAACCTTTGCACTAAATGCCCTTCAGAGCAGAGGCTGGGAACCCGAGGACCTCTCCAGACTCTGTCGGACTACAGTTCCCATCATCTCTTGCTGACTGGGGGCTGATGGGAGGCGGAGCCCAGCAGCATCTAGAGCAGGGGTAGGCAACCTAAGGCCTGTGGGCCAGATGTGGCCCAATCGCCTTCTCAATCTGGCCTGCGGACAGTCTGGGAATCAGTGTGTTTTTACATGAGTAGAATGTGTGCTTTTATTTAAAATGCATCTCTGGGTTATTTGTGGGGCATAGGAATTGTTCATATTTTTTTTTTCAAAATATAGTCCGGCCCCCCACAAGGTCTGAGGGACAGTGGACCGGCCCCCTGCTGAAAAAGGTTGCTGACCCCTGATCTAGAGCAGGCTTCCTCAAACTTGGCCCTCCAGATGTTTTGAGACTACAATTCCCATCATCCCCGACCACTGGTCCTGCTAGCTGGGGATCATGGGAGTGGTAGGCCAAAAACATCTGGAGGGCCGTGTTTGAGGAAGCCTGATCTAGAGGGTGACCTGTTCCTACAGCCGTGCCATGGACGGAGGCAAACAAAGACAGGCTACCGCCCTGCCAGAAAAGCAAGGAATAGGAAACACAGGAGAAGCTGAGGTGCACAGGAGGATCTTAGCTAGAACTAGCTAAGGAAGGCGAGAAATGCAATGAGCTCTCAGCACTTCCTGCCTTGGGTGCCAGGCAATGGTGACCTTTGGGCTGTCAGATTTCAGCGGCGCCCTGTGCCTCTCATGCTCCGTTCTACAGCATTGTTGTGGCGTTCCCTGAAGCTGGTGCTGAATGTGTCCTGATGTATTTTAGCTATCCTTTTCAACCAGTTCTTTTTCCCCAACACAATTGCACCTTACACTTAACTTGTGTGATTTCAATCTTGCAAGGCCGGCTGGTTGAAATCATACAAATTAAATGCACGCAAGGTTTTCCCGGCGCAAAAAGAGCTTTTAAGCGTTCGACCTTGCTTAGCGGGCAAGGCCCTCCAGGGGCACCGGCTCTGCAAGCCTGGAAACAGTCGCGCAAGATCTTGCGAGAGATCTCACAGAAAACCCAGGCGGCCCTGTGAGATCTCATGAGAACATTCTAGAGCTGTAAGGATCCCCATGCCGTGGCGGCTCCAAGGGGGCAGCTCAAGTATGCACAGTTTCGCGTATATGCCAAACCCTCGGATCTGAACCTCTGCATAAGATACTAGGTAAAGGTAAAGAGACCCCTGACCGTTAGGTCCAGTTGCAGACGACTCTGGGGTTGCGGTGCTCATCTCGCTTTACTGGCCAAGGGAGCCGGCATACAGCTTCCGGGTCATGTGGCCAGCATGACTAAGCCACTTCTGGCAAACCAGAGCAGCGCATGGAAACGCCGTTTACCTTCCCGCCGGAGCGTACCTATTTATCTACTTGCACTTTGACGTGCTTTCAAACTGCTAGGTTGGCAGGAGCAGGGATCAAGCAATGGGAGCTCACCCCATCGCAGGGATTTGAACTGCCGACCTTCTGATTGGCAAGCCCTAGGCTCTGTACTAATCGTATTACAATGGTGCGTTTTGTAATGCGGTTTCTAAATGTTGGAAGCCGCCTTGAATCCCAACCGAGGAGAGAGGCAGGACATAAATGGACCAAACAATGCATAATTGTTGGAGGAAAGAGTCAGCCCTCGTCTGGCCCCGAACTCCCATTTCCCAGCTGCCCATGCAATGGAGAAGAAGAGAAGCAGGAGAGCACGTGGCAGTGTTCCATCCGTGATCGGAGGAAGGGTTGAGGAGACGGGTCTTACCTTTGCTGACCAGCTCAGGCTCCACGTTATACTTCTCCCCAGACTTCAAGGTGGTGATGATGGCGCACACGGTTGGGCCGATGATGTCGGCGTCCCGGCGGAACGCCAGAGCCTCGGCGAGGTGCAGGAATCCACCGCGGACTGCCAAGGAGAGAAGAGGAAATAAAGGATCGCTCAGGAGCCAGGCTCCGTGGTTGGGCATGCACTTTTGACTACAGAAAAGTTCGATTCCTACCACCTTCTGTTACAAGGTCACAGCTGATGGGAAAGACCCCTGCCTGAGAGCTGGCGCAAGTTGGAGGAACCAATTCTGAGTTATGTGTGGGGCCTCCCAGGCCCATGAAATGGAAGCTGCGGTTAGTGCAGGATGCTGCACCACGATTGCTAGCAGCAGTGAGACCAGGGTGGATAAAAATCAATGATTATATATATATATATATACACACACACACACACACACACATATATATATATATAATTGATATATATATATCAAAAAATCAATTATATATATATATATATAAATCAGATCTTTAAATTTTTAAATCAGATTTTTAAAATTTTAAATCTGATTTTTTTTAATGGATTTTTAAAATAAAATGCTTTTGGAGGAAAAATCTTTCTAAAGATAGTTTTCTATTTAAGTTACATTATAGTCCAAAGGCTATTCATCAGGAAATAAGGATTTGTTTTAAGTTTTTCATGTGTGCTAAAACTCAGTCTAAGGTTGTTGTTTTTTAAAAAAATGTTTAACCACATCAGTTAACAAACATGGATACATATGCTATAATGTTATTGTTTTAGTTAAATAAATTGTTTAAATTGTTATTAAGGAAATGATTATTTTTCTCCTTCCAATAAAGTACAGCAGAAAAGTTGTCCAAATATAAACAGTTAACTTATTAAACCTCACAATAATTTCATAATTATCTGTCTATGTATTTCTAATAGTATAACCAAATCAGCAATTTTTGATATAACTGTAAAAACTACTCTGAAAATTTATTATTCCAAAAATGAAACCTTCAGCTTATTGTAAATATTAAGATTATAACAGCAAGAACGAGTCTTTCTGTAAAAAAAAAAAAAAAGATTTAAATCAAGTCTTACGGACTAGTGATTTAAGTCGTGATTTAAATCGATTTGATTTAAATCAAATCCACGCTGAGTGAGACCCTGTCAGCTTTACAGGGTGGCATAAGCCCCAAGGAAGGTCCCTGCCCCAAGCAGCCTGCAGTGCCGAGTCCCCCCCCAGACGTCCCAAACCGCCCCTCTTACCGTCATTGATCCGGTGTCTGGAGGAATACTGGACAGCGAAGGATTTGAGCTGGGTCCGCAGAGGCCCTTCCTCCACAGCTGGATTCTCCAGCCACTGCAACATCTGCATGAGGACTTTGAAAAAAAGCGAGGAGAAGGTGGTGTCCTGGGGAACGGAACGCTGGAGAAGGAGGGAACAGGAGGGATTACAGGCAGAACACAAAGCGAAGGGACACAGCAAGAGAACGGCAGACCAGAGGAGCTTGCTATTCCTCCTGCTAAGTCGCCAGGGTGGTCTTGAAGCTAGAGCTACCAGAAGTCTAACTGGACCCTTCACCTTCGGCACCACAAATGCTTGGTAGGGTGGCATGCGGGAAATTAACAGATTAATTAATATGAATTAACAACCCCCTGGGCTTGTATGTGCCACACTCCAGCTACCCACACAGATCATAGATTAATAGAATCATAGCTAGGGCCGGGCGATATATTGATAAATATATCATCCAAAACCGGTCTGAAGTCCATAATGGGATATCGGTTTCATAATTTTTGACCAGGCAATATATCGCGAATCGTGACATACGTTAGGGCTGAGCGATGTCTGGCTTTCAACGTTGTGATATACCACCGGCTGAACATTGTGATATACCAATATATCATGATGTCTGAAATAAGGATGGAACTATGTAGAGGTCAACGGGGTCATGTCCTGACAATGTCTACTACTTAGGGGGTCTAAAATGGAGATATTTTTAAATTACCTTTAACATATTATTAGAACTGTTATATCATAGGACAGAGCAACGTGGACAGAAGGAACCATGAGAGAAGCAACAGTTGGCTCCACAGTTTCCCCCACGTTGCAATTTTTAACACAGCACACAACACACATAGTGATTCGTGATACATTGCCGTGTTGATTATGAAACCGTTATCATGATGAAACCGATTTTTGACAGTGCAATGAGACATTGCCCAGTCCGTGTGTGTGTGTTATGTAAAAATCACGATGCAGGAAAAATCGTGAAGGTATACAAAAAAAAGTATCAGGTGTTATAATGATTATAATACAACAAAACCAAAACACCAAACCGGCTTGCAAATATAAAGAACCAATAATGTATATAATAATAGAGTCATAGGTAAAGGTAAAGGGACCCCTGACCATTAGGTCCAGTCGTGTCCGACTCTGGGGTTGTGGCGCTCATCTCGCGTTACTGGCCGAGGGAGCCGGCGTACAGCTTCTGGGTCATGTGGCCAGCATGACTAAGCCGCTTCTGGCGAACCAGAGCAGCGCATGGAAACACCGTTTACCTTCCCGCTGGAGCGGTACCTATTTATCTACTTGCACTTTGACGTGCTTTCGAACTGCTAGGTGGGCAGGAGCAGGGACCGAGCAACGGGAGCTCACCCCATTGCGGGGATTCGAACCTCCGACCTTCTGATCAGCAAGCCCTAGACTCTGTGGTTTAACCCACAGCGCCACCTGGGTCCCTCAATAGTGTCATAGCGCAGTGCAAATAGGCAAAACGTGCTGCATAGTTCTCAACTGGACGCGCATATAAGTCATATAAGAGGGAATGGTCGCAAGAAAGGATTCACCACATAGCCATATGCAGAGGCAGGGGTCATACGTGGCGGTGGCTGCAGACAGGCACTTCCTCACTGTCCCTCAGCGAAAGTGGTACAATAGATCAGAAGACCTGTATTCCGGATGTTAAGCAGGTTTGGCTTCAGCTTCTTCAGTTCATAATACTATATACTCAACACGATACATCAAGAATGTTCTTCACAGGCACAGCAAGTATGACTTTGCGCGTCCAGTTGTGCCACTAGTTGACTATTTGTTTATAAGTATCTCCAGATTTTGACATGTTCTTTATATTTGCAAGCCGGTTTGGTGTTTTGGTTTTGTTGTATTATAATCGTTATAACACCCGATAACTTTTTTTTGTATACCTTGTATTGTATCATGGCGGAAAAACCGTGAAGCCAGTCAACGCTACGAGACCGTGACTTTTCGGTATACTGCGATATTTAGCTGGCGATACATCGCGACGCTGTAAGCCAGATGTTGCCCAGGCAGAATCCAGAGGGTCATCTGGCAAGGCAGGAATCTTTTGCCCAACGTGGGACTCGAAGACACAACCCTGAGATTCAGAGCCTCATGCTCTGCCAACTGAGCTACCCTGGCAGCCTCGGATGACCACCTGGGCCCCCTCCACCCAGAGACGTCCTCACCTGATACTGACACAGCAGGCGCATCAGCGGACAAGACGCAACGTGGTTCCGGTGCATCGCCATCGCCAGCGCCCCGCCATGGGGAGAGTTCAGCAGGGCAGCCACCGCCTGCAGGAGTTTCACCGCCGTTCCTGGCGTGGCGTCGTTTCCCTGGCGGAGCCGGGCCAGCTCCTGCCCCAGCGCCTGCTGCAGAGCCAAGGCAAGGGGGCGCGGGTTCGAGTTCTGCCAGCGGGGATCTGGAGTCAACGGAAAGAGCTGCCCGAGGCGCGGAAAAGGAGGCGTCAGAAAAGCGAGGGAGCTGCGTTTGCTTCCAGACTAGGAAACACACGGGTTTCCAGGTTTCTACATTTTAAAAGCAACACAGAGCATTAAAGGAGCGGGTGTTTGCTTCCTTTTCTCCCAGTCGCAATAACCGGGTTTCTGCGGAACTCAGCGGAGTGGGAAAGGCCAAAGAGAAAAAAAGGAAGCATGGACTTTTGCGGCAAGGGACCCACTGGGAAGGGGCTGGTGGTGAGGAGGAAATGGGGAGGGCCCAAAAGGTTTTACCAAACCCAAAACCCCATCTGTCCATGGCATTTGCTGCCCCAAAGGCTGCCCTCCAGACCCATCTGCAATTAAGCAGGCAGTGACAAGATGCAGGGCCTTCTCAGTAGTGGCCTCGCACCTGTGGAACTTCCCTTCCATGGAGGCCTGCCTGGCACTGTCTTTGTTCTCCGTTTTGTGCCAGATAAAAATGTTGCTTTTTTTAAAAAACAAATCTGCTTGGGCCTTTCCAAAGTTCTGGGTCGTTGTTTTTTTAATGCCAGATTTTCAGCAGTTGCCATTTGTTACTGCTGTCTTACGGAATCTATCACCTGTTGCATTTCACTGCCTTATGGTGCCAGTTGCTCTGAGAGTTAACAAAGGTTTCAACGAAGGAAAAAAAAACGGAGTGATGGGGAATCATGGGATGGATGTGTGTGTGAGAACCGCCATGTGGACAGGAATGTGTTTGCTCAGAAACTGGGTTTAGATATTTGTGGCCTCTTTCAGAGTATGGGAAGCCTTGGACCTGTCTCTTATATGCACACATGCATTTTAAGGTTTTAACATTTTGTACTGTTTTGCAAGTCACTGTGCGTCAGTTTTTGGGAAAGAAAAGGGACTAATAACTGCAATAAATAAGCAAAACAATAATTCTGCGGCGGAGACTGTCTGCAGTTTCGCCAGAGGGAGATGGTAGAACATGCAAAGCAGGCTAAGAAACAAAGTGGAGTTGGGGGTTGGGGTTAAGGATCAGGGTCCCTACCTGAAGGAGGATGGCTGCCAAGTCATCCTCCGGACCGAGAACTCGGATCTGGGCCAAAGCGCGGATCCTGCCCTGCCCCTGTGGAGTCTCGAGGCTGCTTTTGGGTTGCGGAGAATCATCGCTGTCTGAAGAGAGATGATGGGGAAATCTTGAGAGTGGGGCTTTTTCAAGAACCTGTCGGGGACCGTGTGAAGGTGGGCAGCACTGAGGAGGAATGGTGGGAGCCTCCCCCTCCCCCTGATCAGAATCCCGAATCTTCCCAGGAGCAGTGGGACAGTATAGATTTGGAACAATGGTTTGCAGAGGGACATAGTTCAGAAGACAGAAGTTGGGAAGAAATGGGGGGTGAACAGTTAGTCGAAGAAGAACTGGGAGAAAGAGAGAGTTAACAGACTCAGTCTGATCAGCCCAAGGTCAAGGAGGGCAGATAAGGTGGCAGCACAGAAAGCATGGTGGTTGTGAGATCAGGTTGCAAGACATGGAAGTGACGTGGGTGACTAGGGGGGAAGTGGGTGGAACCCTTAATTGGGAGCACCTTCATTCCGAGGAATAGGCTGCTTTGTTCTCTCACTGAGTTCATTAAAATCTCTAACTGGTAAGAGACTCCTTTCGCTTTGTTCTGCTTATCTACTGCCAAAGGATTGGGGGGAGGGGAGGAAGCCGAGTCCCTGAAGCCCGACAGAACTCTGCTGGAACCTAACTTAAGACCCCTGCGCTAGGGGCATGGAGTGCTTCAGAATCACAGAATCGTAGAGTTGGGAAGGGACCACGAGGGTCATCTAGTCCAAGTCCCTGCAATGCAGGAATATTTTGCCCAATGTGGGGCTCGAACCCATGGCCCTGAGATTAAGAGCTTCATGGTCTACCAACTGAGCTACCCCAAGTCAACCCTGTTCCAGTCTGGATTACTGCCATACGAAATCTGGAAAACTGCTCTTTTTGAAAAAAATCTCACATAAGCCCAAGGTGCTTGAGGTCACTCCCTTGCTATTTTGTGTACTTTTATTTTTATATATAAACACTGTGGCTCAGGAGCATCAGATCCCACAGGTTTACGAGTGTGTCTGGATTTAGCACAGGTATCTGGGTATCTGAAGAAGTGTGCATGCACACGAAAGCTTATACCAAGAACAAACTTAGCTTCAGGTTGCGTGTTTTCTGGTTGCACACTGCGCCAAACCCGGAAGTACTGGAACAGGTTACTTCTGGGTTCGGCGCTCTGTGTATGTGCAGAAGCGCCGAATCACAACCTGAGCATGCACAGATGCGCGCTGCCGGTTACGGACGCTGAGGGTTGCGAACGCGCCTCCCACACGGATCGCGTTCGCAATCCGAGCGTCCACTGTATTTATATATTTGGATTTGGCACAGTTCTAGGTTACTTTTTCATCTTTCTTTTCAAAGTAAAAAAAATTCTAGTTGTTCAGACCACGGAACCCTTCTGTAATCACAGACCACACCCTCTTGGAGTGTTTTGTTATCGACTCAGTTAAATCCTATATTTCTTTATTGGCAATTGCAAAAACTGGTTGTTGTTGTTTTTTAATGTTTCATTTCTGTAAGCCACCTGTTGGTACTAGAATTCAATTTTTTAAAATGTGGGGAGAGAGGAAATAAACTGCTGGAACTTCGCCACACAGTGAAGACATTTTTGTCGTCCCCATCCCCCCCAACCACATTTAAGTTAGTTTGGTTCTTGTCTCTCTTTTTGTATTGCTTTTTGGTTATAACAGCTTTATCACTGTGGTTTTAAAGTTGCATTTTAGGATTTCTACTTATTCTGTTTTGAGCACTTTATGCAAACAGCTTTGAGGTTACTTTGTGAGAGAAAGTGGCATGTAAGAGCAGAATGAATGAATGTATGAATGAATGAATGAATGAATGAATGAATACCTCGGCGAGATGGGACAGAAGTGGTGAGCAGCGAGTGGAAGGTCTGTCCGCCAGTAGCTCCTCTCTCATGCTGGACCTCCACCAGGTGAGCCATGTAATCTGAAAGAGAACAAATAAATCGGCCAAAGAAAAGGGACAGTGGATAGTGCTGTTCTACAGTCCAATCACTAGGGGGCACTGGAGTTAACTGTATATGGGTGGAGGTAGGGAATTTCTTGTGCGGATAGGATCAGCTGCTGGGAATCGCAAGTGGGGAGATGGCAGCTGAGCTCAGGTTCTGCTTGTGAGCTTTCCCATATGCTTCTGGCTGGCCGCGTTCATCACCCTTAAACTACAGCTCCCAGAATTCTTTGGGGGGAAAACATGACAGTTCAAAGTGCGATCATGGCACTTTAAATGTATGGTGTGGATGTGGCCTGAATCTAACGGAAAGTGTCCCATGGGAAACTAAAACACAGGGGAAATGTCCTTCCCTGCTTAATGTTGCAAGGAAGAGCTGGTGGGTGTGATGTGACGGGAAAGTGTTTTTTTTTTTTTTTGGCTGGGCAGGTTGGTTCACCGAGTGTTTACTTTTTCTTTTTCCCTGCCAGCAAATGGTTAAGGGACGTCAGCTTATGCTTGGCCGGGGTTCCAGGAGGGGGAGTTGAAAAGGAGAGGATTTGGGGAGACAGTTTGTAGGTTGGGAGAATAGATTGGGAGTCAGGTAGGGAAATAGGGAGTGAGATGAGAGAGAGTTGGTTCTGGGTAGAAACATCCTCTCTCAGGAATATATCACAAGGTAGAGAAAGGAGTCTCTGAGCTTAGGGTGAAGGACAGTGTGTGGTGTCCTGTGAGAGTAATAGGCCAGGAATTAACTGGTCGGCTGAGCCAGGAGAAGTAGAAGCTGGAAAGAAACAATCTACTTAGGTCTCATTCCAGTCAGGAGGGGAGAGATTCTTCTACGAAAAGAGAAGACTCCCAAACCAGTTAAGAGGGGTGTGGAGATCCCTTGGGTCTGTTACTTGGAGTACCTCAGGAGTAGGGTTGTCAAAGGGGTGTGTAACTGCCAGGAAGTACCACCTTGTTTAAGAACCAAAATATTATGTGGCAACAGCTGTGCAACAACTGAGAAAACACTGAAGTGAAATAACATTATAATCTGCAGTATCCTATGTTTTACCCACTTGCGTCATGAACTTCCTTTGTTAAGTAAAACCTTCCTTGTTTATTTGATCAAATCCTGCCTGAGACTCCAAATTATTAAGTTTTCCCTCGCACAAGTCCCCCACAGGATAATCTGAGGTAGTTTGTGGGAATTCGTGGAATTGGTGTTCTGTGAGGGGGGGGTGCACTATATTTAAGTGAGAGCGGGGGGGAGTGCCGTTGCTCTGTGTCGCATGTGATGCCCTTTAGATGCCGCTGGGACGCCAGCTCCCATCAACCCTTGCTAACAAAGCAGGGGGTGATATTAGTTGAAGCCGAAAACATCTGGAAGGCAGCAGCTTGGGAAGATTATGGTACGCACAAGCAAACCTGCCCGTATACAGTCGTACCTTGGGTTACGTCCGCTTCAGCTTACGTATTTTCGGGTGACGTGTTTTTCCGCGCATACGCAGAAGCGTTCTGTGCAGTTCGCGCATGGCGCAAAGCACGATTTTTGGGTTGCGGACTTTTCGGGTTACAAACGGCACCCCGGAACCAATTAAGTACGTAACCCGAGGTACCACTATAATACGACCCATGCTCAGAAGGTTGGTGCTGAATAATAATAGCAATAATAAAATCAATATACAAAAATTCAAAATAAGACTTTTTTCTTTCTTATACATATCTTTGTTTTTTCTTCCCCTCACTTTTCCTCCTTCTTCCTGTATCACTTTATTTTTTTATCACTGATTTCCCCCCCAATAAAAGAAAAAAATTAAAATAAAAAGATGGGAGCTTGAGGGGATTCCCACCCCTCCACTCCTGCAGCACTGAGTTCCCTTACTTTTGTCCATGATATTCTGCTCCAGAGTCTGAGGGTCGTGGGAGACGGCCTGGTCCAGGTACTGTAGAAGCTTGCTCATGCTGGAGACGGGGATGCCAAAGGACTGGACAAATAGCAGCAGCTGCTGAGGCTCCAGGTCTTGCAGAGCTGGGACAAAACACCCCCCAAGTCAGAACCGGCTCGCTCCAAGTTCCTTGCGCACCCACAAAAGTCACAAAAGGGACTCCTGACCATTAGGTCCAGTCGCGAATGACTCTGGGGTTGCGGCGCTCATCTCGCTTTACTGGCCGAGGGAGCCAGCGTACAGCTTCCGGGTCATGTGGCCAGCATGACTAAGCCGCTTCTGGCGAACCAGAGCAGCGCACAGAAACGCCATTTACCTTCCTGCCAGAGCGGTACCTATTTATCTACTTGCACTTTGATGTGCTTTCGAACTGCTAGGTTGGCAGGAGCTGGGACCGAGCAACGTGAGCTCACCCTGTCGCAGGGATTCGAACTGCCAACCTTCTGATCGGTAAGCCCTAGGCTCTGTGGTTTAACCCACAGCACCACCCATGTCCCATTACACAGAGCCTTATGTGCATGGCCAATTGTGTCACAGATAACTCAACAGGCGTCTCTCTCTCTCTCTCTCTAAATGAAGTGACCACAAATATTACAAAACTCTTGTCATCAAATAGCTTTTTGAAACACATAATTCCTTCTTGACCTCCCACCCCTCCTTTCCTGATTTTTTTTGTTTTAGGTGGGTAGCTGTGTTAGTCTTACGCAGCTGAAATAAATAAAAAAATCCTTCCAGTAGCACCTTAGAGACCGACAAAGTTTGTTCTGGGTATAAGCTTTCGTGTGCATTGCACACTTCTTCAGATACACTGAAACAGAAGTCACCAGACCCTTATATATAGTGGGAGGGTGGGGTGGGGTTTTTTTCAGAAGGGTCGTAGGAGATGTTTTTTGATTACTCCTTTTTAATAGCTGTTTTACACATACACTTTTATTATCTAAGCCCCAATACCGTTAAGTCTTTCAATAATTTGTTGCTTATACAGTGGTACCTCGGTTTTCGAACACTTCCGTAGTCAAATGTTTCGGAACTTGAACGCTGAAAACCCGGAAGTAAATGCCTCAGTTTTCAAACGCGCCTCGGAAGTCGAACAGGAAACATGGCTTCCATTTGAGCTTTCTGTATTGAGGCTTCCATTTTGAGGCTTCCGCTTTCAGTTTTCGAATGTTTCGGAACTCGAACGGACTTCCGGAACGGATTACATTCGGAAACCGAGGTACCACTGTCTTTCAAGTCCTGCCCATGACCTCATTTATGGAGGATAGTTTAATAGATAGGCCACCAATGGCATCTCTTCCCACATCCCCAGGCCGGCTGGCTTACCTGCATCCACCAACCGAGGCACCTCCGAACGGATCATGCGCAGCTTCAGCCAGTCTGGGAGGAGAAGCGCCTCTTCCGATGTGTCCACCAGGAAAGCTGTAGGGAGGGGCTTCTTCTCAGGGAACCAGATGTCCAGCAGGGTGCAAAAGTCCCCGCCCCCGGCTTTAAATAAATGTTCAGAGAGTCATCTTGCTTGCCTCGTACATATTTGCTACACCCCAAACCAGACTTCGTCAACCTGGTGCCCTCCTGGTGTTCTGGACCACAACTCCCCTCACCCACTCCTATGCTTGTTGGGGGCTTTTGGGGGCTAAAAGAACAAAATACTTTTTTGGGGGGGAGCAGCAAGCTGGCAAATGAACTTAAGAAACAGTATAGAGGGGCACAGAAGCCACCCCATAAAAGCTCACTCCCTATTAACACCAGAGATATGTGTGCATCAAAATCCTGCTCAAGTTCACGCAAACATCTCCTCCCCACAAAAAAAAAAAATCTTGCCCTCTAAATCCATTATGCAAATCAGGCCAGTGGGCAGAATTGACTCAGCTGGTCGTATTGAACAGGTGAGAAGCCACACAGGGCGCTCAGGTCCCATGCTTGTGAAACACGGACCACTTATAAACGCCATCTCCAGCTCCTCGAAAGATTCCACCAACAGTGTCTCCGAAAAAGTTTACACATCACTTGGGAAGACAGGCGAGCTAATGCCAGTCTACTGGAAGAAGCAAAGATCACCCGTGTCGAAGCAATGATTCTTCAACATCAATTTCGTTGGACTGGTCATGTTGTGCGGATGCCTGATGATCGTCTTCCAAAGCAACTACTCTATTCCGAACTTAAAAATGGAAAGCGTAATGCTGGTGGTCAACAAAAGAGGTTTAAAGACTCTCAAGGCAAATCTTTAAAAATGTAGTATAAACACTGACAACTGGGAAACACTGGCCTGCGAGCGCTCCAGTTGGAGAACAGCCTTTACCAAAGGTGTCATGGGCTTTGAAGACACTCGAACTCAGGACGAAAGGGATAAACGTGCTAAGAGGAAGGCACACTGAAGGCACACCGTGATCAACTCCTGCCTGGAAACCTATGTCCCCACTGTGGAAGGATGTGTGCATTCAGAATTGGCCTTACAGACTCACTGTTAAGACCATCTTCATGAAGGACAATCTTACTCGGCTACGACAGATCGCCAAAGAAGATCCAGCGGGAATTGTTATGTAGCTTAAGGCTTCAGAGATTTCCTCGGGCATTGGTCTTGCCTGCCTCTACACCTATAAGGTCTAGGGACCTTTTATTGATTAATTTAAGGGGGAGAAAAACCGGGAGCGCCAAACTGAAACCTGCAATCGGCGCTTCATTCCACGGATTCTCTTCTTTCACAGGAGAAAGACAGAGCCACTTAGAGAAGCTTTGCAGGGATTCGAGGAGAGATTCCACATTCCATTTGGATCCATTAATTTGGATCCATTTGGATCCATTAAAGGAGGTTGGGCAGAGAGGCAGATCCAGCATCCGCTGGGAAATACACGACCTCCATCCAGGACGCATGGAAAGGCCACCTCCCCTTTAGATGCAAACTATCATTCACCTTGAGGTGGTCCGAGAGTCAGCAATATCACCATGGCATGGACGACCAGGATGTGCATTGTTGCCGTTTCTCCGGTGCTCCAGCGGAGGAATACCTGATCTTGGGACTCCGACTAGAGAGGCAGAGGCAGAGAGAGAGAAGATTGGGGAGAACGGTTGGTAATGAAATGCATCCGCTCTTGGAGAAAAATGGTGGCTGCTCACTTGCAGAATGCTCAGCCCTAATAATCTTGCCTGGCCCCTTCCTTTGTGGAGAACGTTTCTAAATCAATCCTTTTTTAAAACAAACAAAATCACACCTCCGAAAAGCTTTTAATTGCTGGCTCTTACATTAAAAAAGAAAAGAAAACTGATCCTGTTTCTAATACATGCAACTTATTTCACTGCTTCTTTAAAAATCATAAACTGCCTTGAGAGGGCTTGTCCAAAAGGGAGAATAAAACCAAAATAAATATAGAGGGTGAATTGATTGATTGATTGATTTGATTTATATCAAGCCCTTTCTCCAAAATGGAGTTCAGAGAGGTTTAAGGCAATGATAATGAAAACTCAATGATCATTATAACACATTTAAAATACAATTCCCCCCCCCCAAAAAAAAAACAGTGAATCCAACACGGTAGTGGTAAAATACTGTGGAATTGGACCATGCACAATTTAAAAGGTATTTGGTTCTTTTTTCATTTATTTGTATCTTGCTTTTCCAACTACAAATCTTAAGCTCACAATAGTCACAACAGCATTAAAAAAAATCACAAACATTGCAATCATTATAGTATCAAACCCAATTGCATATAATGTAAACAACAACAATAAATTTCTCAAAACAATTCAATAAAGGCATCATAACTCGTAGTTACTTCCTAATCACAGGGATCCCTACTCCAAAACAACAACAAAATAGATCAGCTGTGTGCCCTGTTGGTTTTCAAATGAACTGTTTTGCAACGCTGCAATGGATGGAAGCCTCATTCACTGAACGTGAATTGTAGACACTTATACGGAATGATACATTCTTTTCTGTGGAGGCAGACCAAATCATTTGGGAGGGAATGCCAAGGACATGGGGCTGCCACCAAGAAAGCCCTGACTCGTGTCGCTGTCCTTCTCACAGCCTCTGTCACGGGAAGGACGATGAGCAGGACTTCCCCCATGACCGTAACGCACGGGGTCATTGACGCCTCCAGGGACTCGGCGGGGAAGGAGAGGGCCACTCACCCAGCTGTAGACCTCCTCGCCCTCTTTGCTCTGGCGCATGCGCTTGATGTAGCGGGAGAAGACGGAAAGCAGGGCCACCAGCACGGCGTCGGACTCTGAGCTGTAGGAGAGCTTCGAGAAGAGGTGGGACATGATGGTGGACCGTTCCACAATCAGCCTGGCCACGTCCTGAAAGAGGCAATGGCAAACAAGTCCATGAGAGCAGAACGAGAGGCTGTGAGATCGGGCCAAAGGCCCACCTAGTCCAATGTCCTGTTCTCACAGTGTCCAACCAGACAACCGTGGGAAACCTGCAAGCAGAACCCAAGGACAGGAGCTCTCTCCTGTGGCTTCCAGCAGCTGGTTTTCAGAAGCCCATTACGGTGGAGCTTCTGGTTCTCAAACTTAATCCGTTCCGGAAGTCCGTTCGACTCCCGAAACCGTTCAAAAACCAAGGCGCAGCTCCCGAATTGGCTGCAGGAGCTTCCTGCAGCCAATCGGAATCCACGTTGGACGTTCGGGTTCCAAAGAACGTTCGCAAACCAGAACACTCACTTCTGGGTTTGCGGCGTTCGGGAGCCAAAACGTTCGAGTTGCAAGGCGTTTGGCAACCAAGGTACAACTGTCCTTAGAAGAGGCACCAGGTACCTGTGGCCTTCCAGATGCGTTTGAACTCCAGCTCCCATCAGCCCTCCCAGAGTGGCCAGTAGTGAGGGATGATGGGAGCTGCAGTCCAGCAATGTCCTCAAAGAACCCGATACAAAGAACACACGGCCGAGGAGAAAGTTAAGAGGGAACCACTACAGATCTGTACGCCCTTAAACGGAAGGCCTCTCTCTCACCAGTGCGAGGTCGTTGTGCTGTCCCTGTTCCTCTACTGGAGCATGCTGGGAAAGGTATACCAAGTAAGCACTGATCGTCTGAGGATCCGTCTCCATGTGGATGGCCTGGAAATGGCAGAAAGAGTTGTGATTCAACGCTGACTAATGGAAAAATTGGAAACCCTTTTAATTTTAATTCTCTCTCTTCCCTTTCTTTTTTCCTTAAAAAAAAAATCTTCCTGTTTCTTTTTTCTTTCTTTTGCTTCTGGAGTGTTGTTTTTTGATGTCCTCTACTCTGGGTAAACACAGGTGGTGCTGTGGGTTAAACCACAGAGCCTAGGGCTTGCCGATCAGAAGGTCGGCGGTTTGAATCCCTGCGACGGGGTGAGCTCCCGTTGCTCGGTCCCTGCTCCTGCCAACCTAGCAGTTCAAAAGCACGTCAAAGTGCAAGTAGATAAATAGGTACCGCTCCGGCGGGAAGGTAAACGGTGTTTCCGTGTGCTGCTCTGGTTCGCCAGAAGCGGCTTAGTCATGCTGGCCACATGACCCGGAAGCTGTAACAAATTAACTTTGAGAGAGGGCTTTGTATTTTCTTTCTTTCTTTCTTTCTTTCTTTTTTTTTTTAGATTAGTTTCAGTAAAATTTTTGGGGAGGGGGGAAGAGTGCCCAGGACTACTTTTCTAGCTATGTAGCATGTGGACTGGGGCCCACCAAAGGGCGGGTCACGAGATGCCCTGGTCTCAAACCCATCAGTTCTTTAAAAGGTGAAGGCCAGCATTTTGAACTAAACCGAGGAACAACTCAGATTAGCAACCGAGTCCTGAGACGAAGCCATCTTCCGTGTCACCCCAAGCAGGAGATCTTACCTGCTGCAAAGCCACCGCAGTGGCGGCCCTAACACTGTCAAACAAGGGCAGTTTGGGCAAGTCACGTAGGAGCCACTGGTAGCCCTGCAGGAGCTCCGAGTCCCCAGAGTCTTCCTCCATAGGATGGTCCTTCTCCTCTCTGTCACGGAGTCCTCCTTCTGAAAGCACCAAAGACAGGCCCTGCAGGAAGAAGGACAGAGGCAGACTGATACAATACAGAGACAGACCACTAAGAGACAGAGACAGACCACTAAGAATTGTAGAATTGGAAGGGACCCCGTGGGTCATCCAGTCCAACCCCCTGCAATGCAGGAAGCTCAACTAAAGCATCCAGGACAGACGGCCACCCAGCCTCTCCTTAAAAAACCTCCAAGGAAGGAGAGTCTGTAACCTCCAATGGGACACAGTTCCACTGTCATGCAGGGCCACTTCCGCATCAACAGGGATTTGCGGGCGTCACAACCCGATCACCAGGGGCTGAAAGCCCCTGCGCGATTGGTAGTTCCCGCGCCTCCCACAGGCTGACTAATCCGGTTGGCCTGGGGGGGTGTGTCTTAGTCCCTTAAGGGCCAAGTGACCAGTCACCCGGAGATAAGGCGCTCTGATGGCAAGACGGCATGCATCTTTCAGATGCAGGGAATGATACTTTGGTTGGCAGATATAATAGGGGGTATTGGGAATTGGTTGTGGGTGTGAGGGTATTGGCGGCGAGCCCATTAGGCTCAAGTGGCGGTTAGGCATTGGAAAATTTCCATATGAAGTGAGGAGGGGAGGTAGCGTCATCAACTGCCCCTCAATTGAAGGGTATTCCGGTAAAGGTTTCTTTTTTTTGTAAATAGTTTTTTATTGATTTTAACTAAATAGAATTGGGGCGTGGCCCTGTCCAAAGCCCGGGGAGCTGAGGGCCTAAGGCACGCCCCTTACGGTGATCACAGGGGGAATTCTGGGAGATGTTCATCACTGGGGTTCCTTACTGGTGGTTAACCCTTCACTGACTCCCAACACACGGGTTGGGGTCGGATATAGCTGATAGGGTCCAATGCCTAAGCCAATACCGCTCAACATCCGTAACCAATAAAGTTGTGGCCTTTACGCCCATTAAAATTTACATAATGTGTCTGTGTCATTACTTCCACAGGGAGGGGAGGGACACTGCCATGCAACTCTTACTCTCAGAAAGTTCTCCCTGATGTTAAGTCAGAATCTCCTTTCCTGTAACTCGAATCCATTGGTTCGGGTCCCCCCTCCAGAGCAGGAGAAAACAAGCTTGTTCCCTCTTCCATATGATAGTCCTTGAGGAATTTGAAGACGGCTAGCCTATCTCCTCTCAGTCTCCCCTTTTCCCAGGCTAAACATACCCAATTCCCTCAACCACTCCTCATAATTCTAGTTACAGGTAGGTAGCCGTGTTGGTCTCTAAGGTGCTACTGGAAGGAATTTTTATTTATTTTTTTATTTTGCTTCCACTCCTCATAAGGCTTGGTGGCAAAACCATCTTTCAAAGAAGCCAACGAAGGGAGTAAAAACAACAATAAACCATAAACAGTTTAGTGAGGGCTGCATTTGCTCAGAAGCCACGGAATGTCAGCTACAAAATAATAATAATAATAATAATAATAATAATAATAATAATAATAATAATAAACTGGAATGGAGAATTGACTGAAGAGCCTGCTTAACTCTCTATCAGCTTATAGCATCCTGGAAGAGGCCATAGTTGGCTGCCACCCAAAAGAGGAACACCCCTCTTAGGATTTAAAGATATATCGCCACGTTTTGCTGCACAACACACTCGTCGTGCTCACTGCCACTTGAATCTTATCCTTTTATTTGAAACCCACATCCGAATGGGTACACAGGGCAACAGATGGCCAAGCTACCAGTGGAACAAGCTGCCTGTCTCCTTGCATGGAAAAACATCTTCCTGTGAAGAGGTCCCGTTGTCAGGAGGCTCAAGAGAGGCCCGGCCACACCGCCCCCGCCATCTTCCTTACCTTCATGGCCAGCACCCGCGAGGCCACCTGGGAGGAGCTGAGGCGCCTCAGGAAATAGTCGAGGACTTCGCACGTGGTCTGCTCGTCGGCCTTGGGTCCCAACAGCAGGTCCTGGAGGCGTCCAAGCAGCTGCCTCTGCTTCTGCTGCCTCTGTGGAGAAAGAGGTCGCCGTTTCTTCCCAGCGGTTCGCCAGCTACTGGACCGCTGAGAGCTGATGTGGGGTAGCAGCTGCCGTGGCAAGGCCTGGGCAAAGGAGGCTGGGGTTCAAAGAACCACTCAGGTCGCATCCACACCAAGCATCTGAAGAGCTATGATGCCCCTTTAAACAGTAATGGCTTCCTCCAGAGAATTATGGGGGTTGCAGTTTGCTAAGGGTGCTGAGGGTGTTTAGGAGATCTCCTGTCCCCCTCACAGGGCAAAAATTCCCAGAGTGGTAATAACAACAACAAACAACAACAACAACAGCAACTTATTTATACCCTGCCCATCAACAACAACAACAACAATGGCTGGGTTTCCCCAGCCACTCTGGGCGGCTTCCAACAGAATATTAAAATACAATAATCTATTAAACATTAAAAGCTTCCCTAAACAGGGCTGCCTTCAGATGTCTTCTAAAAGTCTGGTAGTTGTTTTTCTCTTTGACATCTGGTGGGAGGGTGTTCCACAGGGCGGGTGCCACTACCGAGAAGGCCCTCTGCCTGGTTCCCTGTAACTTGGCTTCCCGCAGCGAGGGAGCACGGGTTGCGAACGCGCCTCCCGCATGGATAGCATTCGCAACCTGAGTGTCCACTGTAAAGAGCACCTACCTCTCGTTTCTTAGCACGCTGCTCTTTGCTTTCTCCTTCATCTTCCTCCTCGCCAGCGGCTCTTTGCTTTCTCCTTCAGGCGGATTCGTCAGCGGCGTCGTGCAGAAGGAATTCACAAAGGCACTGCACCGGGAGAACATCCAAGGAGCCCTCACTGGACTGAACCAGGTCTGCCAGCCATGGCATCGATTGCGAAGAAGCCTAAGGAAGAAGAGGGTCAGGTTTACCCGTGGGATCACCTCACCCCACCTAAGCACTGAGACCTCCGGGTATAGGGCTGTATATAAATTCAATAAATAAAAAAAATAAGCCCACTCGGCTGCTTCAGTCTGCAGAACTGGCACTGCGACAGGTGCCACACAATACCCATCTTTTGAGTGTGGGGGCTCCTGCACTTTGGAACTCCTTGCCTATTGATAACAGGCAGGTGCTTTCCACAGCCCTCTTTATGGCGCTTGAAAAAGACATTTTTTGCTTAGGCAAGCCTACCCAGATACACAGAATGTTGACATGCCTTTGAATCTGTTTCTAGTTTAAAGGTAAAGGTAAAGGGACCCCTGACTGTTAGGTCCAGTCGCGGATGACTCTGGGGTTGTGGCGCTCATCTCGCTTTACTGGCCGAGGGAGCCGGCGTACAGCTTCCGGGTCATGTGGCCAGCATGACTAAGCCGCTTCTGGCGAACCAGAGCAGCGCACGGAAACGCCATTTACCTTCCCGCTGGAGCGGTACCTATTTATCTACTTGCACTTTGATGTGCTTTCGAACTGCTAGGTGGGCAGGAGCTGGGACCGAAGCAACGGGAGCTCACCCCGTTGTGGGGATTTGAAACCACCAACCTTCTGATCGGCAAGCCCTAGGCTCTGTGGTTTAGACCACAGCGCCACCCGCGTCCCGTTTTAAGTTTATGTGGTCTTAATTTTTCGAATGTTTCCATTGTTTTTAACAGTTTTTACTGAGAATTTTATTGTTTTCTTCTCTGAGTAAATTGCTTTGAGGGTTTTTTATAATTATGCAGTGTGTGCATTTTATGACATGAATGAATGAATAAATGAATGAATGAGTCTTTGAAGCTAGTTGGAAAGCCATAACCGATGGGACCAACCCAATTAACTGGGGTGGTGCTGGAGTTCTGCAAACAGAGGGACACCCCCCCCCCAAGGCCACATCCTGCATCATTTTGTCTCCTCCGCTTTTAAAGCAGAGGTAACCAAGTGCCATTCCCATTCTACAAAAGCTGCCCTGGTTCCAGCCTCACCCTTCCATCTCCTCCCAACCCTCTTTCAGTCTTGCTCCGATTTAACCATCCTTGTTCCAACATTCTCGGCGCATCCAGACGTTGGGTAGAACCATTTGATGCGACCCCAAAGGCTCCCCGTTAATCCCGATTGATAGCATTCAGAATGATGAAACCAAGCGGCACCCCTCTGCTGCCTTCAATTCCCCTGCCCCCCCCACGCATGGCACTTCCCAGCCCTCGGGGGTGACCCACCTGTCTCTGGATGATGTTGAGCAGGAAGTCGGGGTGTCTGCTGCGGCAGAGGAGGTGCCCCAAGCGGAGAGACTGGTTGAAGCTTTTCACCTGGTCCAGGACAGGCTGAGGTGGCCGGCGAGGGGGACCCCTGAGAAGGGAAAAGAAGGGGGGGGGTCTCTTGGCTTTTCTCCCAACACTCCCCATGCCTCCACTGCTTCCCTGGAGGCTGCTAAAGACCTGTCTGCCTCGAGGGAAGGCAGAAGCAAGGCAGCACAGGCGAAGGACAGCACAGTCAGACAGGCAGTGCGCAAATAAAAAAAAAATATTAGTATTAGTATTGGCTTCTGGCTGCCCTGAGGGGACTCTGTCGCTCTCTACATTTCCCACTTACCGTATTTTTCGCTCCATAAGATGCACTTTTTTCCTCCTAAAAAGTAAGGGGAAATATCTGTGCGTCTTATGGAGCGAATGGTGGTCCCTGGAGCTGAATTGCCCAGGGGCCAAAAGAGGATCATGCTTTTTATTTTACAAAGAGAAAAGGGGGTGTTGAAAGGACCCCGCTCAGCAGCTGATCAGCAAGAGATCGGGAGAGAGATAAGAGTCCCTGGCTCCCTTTCAGCCCCGCCCTTTGCCCAGGCCTCCATTGTTGAATGTGCTGCAGAGGGAGGTTGTTTGTTTCCCCAGCAACATGTGACTGGCTGATTAGATTATCTGTCTGGAAACTGTAGAAAAGGCTCCCTTTCCTTTAGAAGCTGCAGAAATGTGAGTTGAACCCCATTTTTCCTCTTTGCTTTTCCCCCTTTGCAAAAGGAGCTTTGCTTTTCCCCCTTTGCAAAAAAAGCTGCAAAACTTTTAGCTGATCCTCAAAAAAACAGGGCTTTTAGAGGAGGAAAACCAGAAAAATATTTTTTTTTCTTGTTTCCTCCTCTAAAAATGAGGTGCGCCCTATGGTCCGGTGTGTCCTATGGAGCGAAAAATACGGTATTTGATGTATTCCTATCCCGCCTTCCTTCATTCCAAAGCTGGGATCCAAGGTGGCTAACAGCATTATAAAATGCACAGAACACAAATTACTTAAAAGCAGGAGTTGAAATATATTAAAAAGCAATTTAAAACCAGCACTGAAGTACAGTTCACCCTGCCAGCAGCCCAGGGTTCAGCATGACAGCACCTGTTTCCAAAGGCTGGTCTGAACAAGAAGGTTTGGCCTGCCAACAGAAGGATGACAAGGAGGGAGCCAGACTAGCCTCTCTCAGGAGGGAATCCCGCAATTTGCGAGCAGCAGAAAAGGCTCTCTCTCTCTCTCATGTCATATCGCCAACCGTACCTGTGATGCTGATGGGCCCAGGAAAAGGAGCTCACTCGAGAATCTTAGCACCCAGGCAGCTTCATATAGAGAGATATAGTATTTCAGGAAGCCAGTGCCCAAGGCGTATAATGTTTTATGTTATAGGTAGGTAGCTGTGTTGGTCTGCTGTAGTCGAAACAAAATAAAAAAATTCCTTCCAGTAGCACCTTAGAGATATAAAAAATAAATAAAAATTCCTTCCAGTAGCACCTTAGAGATATAAAAAAAAAAATAAAAAATTCCTTCCAGTAGCACCTTAGAGACCAACTAAGTTTGTTATTGGTATGAGCTTTCGTGTGCATGCACACTTCTTCAGATACACTGAAGATACACTTCAGAAGTGTGCATGCACATGAAAGCTCATACCAATAACAAACTTAGTTGGTCTCTAAGGTGCTACTGGAAGGATTTTTTTATTTTATTTTTTATAATGTTTTATGTATTAGACTGTATAATTTTATTTGTTTAAGTGTTTTAATAATTAATTATTATAATTTTATTATTTATACCCCGCCCATCTGGCTGGCTTGCCCTGGCCACTCAGAGCAGCTTCCAACACATATAAAAACACAATAAATCACCCAACATTAAAAACTTCCCCATACTCCTTTCAGAGGTCTTCCAAAAGGCATGTACTTCTTTATCTCCTTGACATCTGATTCCCATCCACCCCAACCGGCACAGTTCGAATCGTACGGGGGGGTGCCGGGTTGGCAAAGGCTGCCCCGGGGGCAACAGAGGCCGCTTACTGGGGATCCAGGCTGGTGAGCTGAGACAGCAAGAGGCTGCTGCTCTCCGTGATGGTCTGCTTTGTCGACGCTGCCGCCAGGTGGCCCTCGAAAGCGAGGATTTCTTGCTTCTCCCGCTGCGAGATCTGAAGTTCGCGGCTGATCATTTCCGTGCGGGTCTCTTCGTCCGTCAGAGTGCAAGGAGGGTAGGAGTAATTGCTGAGAGGAACAGCAGGGGGAATAAGACCACAGGAGAAGATCAACGATGCTCCCTGGGATCACCCAAAAGGCCCTGGTGTTAAGAGGACATAAAACCAACCTCAGGAGCACACAGCACTGCGAAGAGCGCCTCTTCCAAGGGCACTCGGGGCTATCAGAAACTCTTGCCCTGCCTTCCCAGCCCTTCCCATTATGAGTTTCCATCTGTGGTCAGAACAGGACACCTCCTGTGCTAATCTTTGCCCTGATTCAGCTGGTTCCCCCACTCTTTTAATGTTAACGCAGCATCCGCCTGCAGCCAGATATTGTACAATCCGTTTGGCCCACTCGGGAATCAGTCTCCACATCCTGCCCTATGTACAAACTAAGCTTCAGCTCCCCCAAATAGGCAGGATTAGCATACTTACTTAGTCATGGCCATTTCCATGAGCATCTTTAGTGTGGGGTACTCGTCCCAGGCAGCGAGACCTAAGACACAAGCGAGGTGGAGGGGGGGGGAGAGAGAGAGAACTGAGATGGCACCATGAAGGACAGCCAGAGGTTTGAACAGAGCTATCTGCAATACTCTGCCCAATGATACACCTCTCCCCAGTAGATCACATGCTATTTTTGGCTGTCAGTTCCTTCCTTGAACTAGTGCAGGGGTGTCAAACTCAAATTCATCGGGGGCCGCATCAGCAGTTTGGTCACCCTCAAAGGGCCGGTTGTATCTGTAGGACTATGTGTCCACTCTTTATTATCATAAATTATTGTCACTGCATTCAATTATGACTGTTTTTTGTAATAATGTAAGTAATAATGTCGCGCGTGCGCACTCCGTCGCTGGGCTCCTGCTGCTGCTGCCGCTTCCACAGCGACTTTGCGAGCCCTCTGAGTGAAAATGCGGCTTGGGGGGGCTGCCTTTTCATCTGGCAGGCTCGCAGCATCGCTGCTGATAGCGGCAGCAGAGCGACAGCAGCGGGGGAGCCCAGCGACGGAGTGCGCACGCGCGACATTTTGCGCGTGCGCACTCAGTCCTGACGTTGCGTCGTGACATCACGACGCCCCGCCCCCAGGGGGGGTGCCTCCCTCCGCCCCTGCGGCTGGCGGCGGCTACACGGGCCACATGATGAGGTCTGGCGGGCCGGATTCAGCCCACGGGCCTTGTGTTTGACACCCGTGAACTAGTGCCTTCTAGAAGTCGTTGGAATACAGTTCCCATCACCCTCAGCTATTTTTCTCACACACACACACAAAAAATTTTTTTAATTAAATTTTGTTTTGCAATTTAAAATACTCATTTTACATCCTTAAGATATCAATGACTTCCCTTCTTCTCTTTCCATGGTTCATTTTACATATCATAAATCCCTGCATATTTTACAAAAACTATACCATTCAGTATTCCATTACTGCATCCATCAAAACTTGCTTACACTGCTGAATTTATCTTGATGCTGCCTGCGTTTTCAGCTGTACACAATTATTTCCTGTGTATTCGATAAACGTTTTCCAATCTTCTTTAAACGTATGTTCTTATTGTCCTCGTATTCTATATGTTAAGTGTCAGGGATTGCTCTTCCCTTTGGATGTTGCTCATGAGTAACGACAAGCCTTCAGGTAAGCTAAAACTATTTATTGTCCATAATGGAATTACAGAGTCTCTGGAGCACGACTGCTCAGTTAGTTTCAGTTTCTCGGAGTGGCGGGCTTTCGCGCCCCCGCCAACAAAGCCAACGGCTCGGCACTCTAAAATGACGTCTGCGTCTCCTCCCCCCCCCCCCCCGCCTCTCTCTTCCTGTCTGAGACTGACTGCTCTTGGTCTTTGCCCTGCCATACCCGGAGCCTGCCATCTCCCCCTCTTCCGGAGACGTTTCCTGACGGGGGCTTGAGCTGGGAGATGAATCTGTGGAGATTATGGGTGGCTGTTCTCTATAACCCAGTGACTCCCCTTCCCTGGAGGAATCGCTATCTTTTCTCCCAGCTCTAGCTTGCTCCTCTGTCTCTCCCTGCTCCTCCCGAGTAGTCCCTCTATCCCTGACATTCAGTCTGCAAGTTGTGCGTATTCTTTCATCTTAAGTTGCCGTTCTTTTTCACCCTCAGCTATTGGCCATGGTAGCGGAGGGCAGCCGCCAATCAGGGAAGGCTGCTTTATACTGTGACCCAGTTAAAAGTCCCACAGACTCTGCTGATCAAGTCCAACAGCCCACTGAGAGTGTGGAATTGTGTGTGGCTCTGGATTGAAAGCCAACTATTTTCAGTGCTCAAATGACCGGTTGTAAAAGTCTGCTCCTGAAGGGTTTACCCAAACCCTCTCAAGTATTAAGAAAGAACACTTCCTGGTTTAATAATAATAATAATAATTTATTTTTTTTATATTCCGCCCATCTGTCTGAGTTTCCCTAGCCACTCTGGGCAGCTCCCAACCAAATATTAAAAACACAAAACAGCATTAAACATTAAAAACTTCCCTAAACAGGTCTGCCTTAAATAGATTTTATACGTGTATATCGTTTTAATTCTACCAAGGTTAAATTGCTTTTTAATTACCGGTATTGCTTTTTCTAGGCTTTTAGCAGTTCTTATTTTTATCCGGAAGCCGCCTTGAGTCCCGGAAAGGAAAAAAGGCAGGGTATAAAATGATAATAATGGTAATAATGATAATGACAACAACTATGCTAGCACCTGGAGGGAACAAAACATAATTCCTGGCATAAGAGATTGGGTCTGCAGCAGGAATTGTGGGTTGTTTTGTTGACATAGGTCCCTGATTGGCGGGGCAAAAATAAAGTCCCCTTGGAATCTGAAGACACATTCCCACCATTCATTTAAAGCACTATGAAGCCACTTGAAATGGCCATGGCTTCCCCAGCAAAGAATTGTGGGAGTTGTAGTTTGTTAAGGATGCTGAGAGTTCTTAGGATTCCCGCTATTCCCTTCACAGAGCTACAATTCCTTGAGTTTCCTAGGAAAAGGGAATTGACTTTCTGCCATTCAGAGCATTGTAGTTTGGTAAGGGGAAGTAGGGTTGCTGGACCAGACAGGGCCCTGGGCCTCATCCAGCAGGCTCTTCTTTTTGTCCTCATTACACTCACCTATGTTTTCAGGATTGAATGCGGCAACAACTAGCAAAAGAGGCCAAGCTTTCCAGTAGAGAGTAGAGATGGCTAAATTTGGAGGCTGGTACCTTCAAAGCAAACAGAAACAATCATATTGCACTGTAGTAGTTTGGGTCTTTTTTGTTTAAATAGTTTCCATTGCCCAAAGATGCTCTAGACCAGAGGTCGGCAACCTCCGGCCAGGCCGTTTTACCGGCCCACGATCCACCCACCAATCAAGCTGCCTGCTTGGCAAGCCCCCCGTGTGCTTCGCTAAACCGGCGCGGCGCGGGGACTTGCTGATCGGTGCCGGAAATTGCGTCTGCGTATGTGCAGATACTGGAAATTGTGTCTGCACCTGTCCAGACGCTGGAAATTGCTTCTGCGCAGGCGTGATTTCCGGCGCCACGGACATGCGCAGAAGCGATTTTCGGCACCACGGATATGCACAGACGTGATGTCCAGCATTGGGCTGCACATGTCCGGCCCACTGACGCTCTCCGTGGGCTTGATCCAGCCCATGGCTGGATAACCTTGCCGACGCCTGCTCTAGACATAGCAGTTCACTATTATTTAAAAAAATTAACTCTGGCTCTCTCTTGAATAGGAATCCCCCCCCCCAGGCAACATTATGTTTTCTGCTCACAATAAATTGGCTCTCTCTCCCCCCCCCTTATGTTTTCTGCTCACAATAAAATTTGTTATTCTCTCTAGCCCAAGAGTTGCATGCATGCAAATGTTACCCAGGGGGCAGCTGGATGTTCTCTGGGTGGTGGTAAGTGCACAGGTTCAGCACGGCATCGATCAGTTGGATCCTTTCCACCCTCAAGACTTCAAGATCTAAAGGAAGCAGAAGCGCATTGTGAGCTGTGTGTTGATGCAAAACTGTCCTATTCAATTTCTTAAGACTGCAGACTCAAAACTAGCGGAGTCCTAAAGGAAAACACTGCAGATTCTATGAAGGGGAAAAGGAAATGAGGTTATATAGGAGTAACAGAAAGCACAGCTAAGCTGGCCTGGGTCTTGTCCGTTGCCCAGATAGGGTGATGTCCATGAACGCTGCCCCATGGAGCTCCGCGGAAAGATAGCGGGACAGAAAAACAAATGAGTAAGAGTGGGGAAATAGAGACAAATACATTGGGGAGACACAGAGAAGCTTATAAGTGAAAAGGTCCTTCTGCCTCGATTGGAAATCTCACCTAGACTCCGTTTAGCCTCAAGGTTCTGAGCAAACTCTGCTCTAATCTTATTTGTATCTTTGCTGCCATGAGGGCTAGCCACTTAGGTTTCACTTTACACACACACAAACAAAAGGGCAAGATTTTTTTTTAAAGAGACAGGATTTATTTATTTGGCAGCTGTTCATCCTGCTTTTCGACTGGAGTCCTCACGCTGTTTATAATAGAAATGTGGAAACTGCGGCCTTTTTTATCGTTTCCCCCCATCGTCCCTGGCCAATGGCCTCGCTGGCTGGGTTCCAGCGGCGGAGGAAGCCGCACGGGCACCTGGGGTGGCGCGCCCAGGGGCAGTGCGAGCTGCACTGCATGGGGCCTCCAAAGTCTGCCTGCCTCCTCCCACTCAGCCACCCTATAGCTGGGAGGGGGGGGAGGCAGCGGGCAGACTGTTTGGGCAGTGCAGAGCCTGTGAGTGCCCGAGCCACCGCATCTCTCCCAGGAGAGACGTGTGGCTCAGGCACACTGCAGGCTCCGTGGTGAGTGCCGCCCAGCATTTGGTCACCCCCCAGTGGTGAAACCCGGGGCAGCCCGCAGCCACCACGCCCCCCCTTCCTCCGCCCCTGGCTGGGTCTGATGCGAAGAACTGGAGTCCACCAACAATGGGCGCCTTAGTTGAGTTCCTACCTAGATGACCCTCGGGGTCCCTTCCAACTCTACAATTCAATGATTCTAATGCCGAGAGATGCATAAGCAAAATAAAACCGGTGGGTGTGCGAAACCCGAGGCCTCACTGCCAGAATCCTACCGTCTGCCTGCACAGCTGCCGCCCGTTTCACCAGATGGTCTGCAAGCTCCATGGCATCGGCGGGGCCGAGGGGGAGATCCCGCGACAGGCCGATCACGAGGATGCGCATGAGTGTGTCTTCGAGGATCGGCACTTCAGAGCAGAGGCGGAGGTAGAAGCTGGGGAGGGGGGAGAGAGAGAGAAAGAGATACTGGCTTCCGAATAGTCAGTCCATATGGGGTACAAAGTCAAACAGATGAGCAAACCTAGCCAATAACCTTTCTGAATAAGAGTGACAACCGTTCTCCCTGGGCTTTTGTGGGTTTAAAAATAAAATAAAAATAAAGCCATGCCAAGCCATGCCCCCTACTTACTTGCGGTCGCTCTCGGGAGGCCAGTTGTCCCATTTGTAGTAGGTCTCTGGCTGCTCTGTGAACAGCACTTTGTGGAGGCTTAAAAAACAGGGAAAAGTGATGTGTCAGAATCAGCTGATCCAGGAAGAGAGGCTCAAGGTTCAGGAGCCCAAGAACAGCAGGAAATGTTCCAAGACTGCACGGGAACGGCAAAGTTGCTCCAACGGGATTCCCTGCCTGCCCACCAAGCTTTCAAGTGGAGGGAGGGCAGGTTTTGTGCTGTCCATCAGGCAACGGCTTTCTCCACCTGCCTTGCCCCACCCTCCAGGCCCAGGACTCTTCGTAAGGGAGTTGCTTTCAGAGTAAGAACTGTAGGGGTGAGAGACTCTTGTCATCATGCGGTGTGTGTGTGGGTTCCCCTGTGCTGCCCCACCTCCAGCCCAATGAACCTTCAGAAAGGAGTTGCTGCCACGGGTATTATGTGCCTGGGCATTTTAATGAGCTGGACAGATTGAAAGATTATGGGTCACGGGGATGTGGGGAGTGTGTGTATGAACTGAACAGTGCTTAGTTTAATTATGGCTGCTGTTTTGCCAATGTTAATATTGCTTTCTAGATTACAAATACAGTGGTACCTCAGGTTACAGATGCTTCAGGTTACAGACTCCGCTAACCCAGAAATAGTACCTCGGGTTAAGAACTTTGCATCAGGATGAGAACAGAAATCGTGCGGCGGCAGGAGGCCCCATTAGCTAAAGTGATACCTCAGGTTAAGAAGAAGAGTTTGGATTTGATATCCCGCTTTTCACTACCCGAAGGAGTCTCAAAGCGGCTAACATTCTCCTTTCCCTTCCTCCCCCACAACAAACACTCTGGAGGTGAGTGGGGCTGAGAGACTTCAGAGAAGTGTGACTAGCCCAAGGTCACCCAGCAGCTGCATGTGGAGGAGTGGAGATGCGAACCCGGTTCACCAGATTACGAGTCTACCTCTTAACCACTACACCACACTGGCTCTCAGGTTCAGGTTAAGAACGGACCTTCCAGAACGAATTAAGTTCTTAACCCGAGGTACCACTGTACTGTAGTCCTAAAACACGGCTATAAATGTGATATTTAGTTTATTTTGTAGTAGTTGTTTTGTTAATAGTGCCTTATAATTGAAATTGTTTCACTGATGATTTGTAATTGTTTTACTGGCGACTTGCTAATCATTCCATGAGGGTTATGCTGTATTTGTAATGCTCTGTTATGTCATTGCCATTTACTGCTTGAAGCAGGGATTTCATCATTTGAACGAAAATCAGCATAGAAATATAATCCGTCAATCAATGTCCAGCGACTTCCCTGTCCCTGTGGGGATTCATGGCCTGTAAGTGGGGCTGGGAGGTTGAATCTCCTATCATTGTACCGCCTCTCCCTGGGAGACAACACCAGACCTACCTCCCCATCCCCTCTGTATCTTCCAGCTGTCACAGCAGCTCATGCCTCTGGGGCCCCCTTGTCATAAGAGCCTAAGAGGACCATGCTGGGTCGCACCAATGTCCCACATAATCCAGCATGCTGTTCTTACACTGGCCAACCAGATGACTGGGGAAAACCCATATGCAGGACTCGAGCACAGGAGCAACTCTCCTCTCCTATGGTTTTGAGAAAGCAATGCTGCCATCAGTAGCCTTTTTCCTCCGTGAAATTGCCTGACCCTCTTTTAAAGTCATCCATGTTGGTGGCTGTCACTGTTTCCTGCATGGAGCTCCTTCCATAGCTCAATATGTGCTGAATCTTTATCTGTCCTGAATCTTCCCAAAATCTTTATCTGATCTCCTGGGCTGGGAAGGAGCAGCCTCCTATCTTGTCAGAAGATCCATGCCTGTCCACCCCACCCCACCCATATCCTCTTATTCTGATTCCCCTCCCTCGAGTGCCTCCTGGCTCCTAGACTGAATCCTGGTCTGAATGAGGGTGCTCAGATGGAACCCAGGATATTCCCCCAAGAAGCCGGGTGCATCACCTCCAAGCTCAGCTTCTTACCAGTGAACGTATTCTTTCGGAGCCAGTTTGGTGATGGAGGGAACCACCGTGTGCAGCCACCAAACAGCGTCCCTCTGGATGGCTGCGATCTGGTTCTGGAAGGCACGCAGGACCTCCAAGTCTGGGGAGAAGGACAGAGGCAGAGGGGGTCAGAAAGAATGTCATCAGGTCCCAGGATGGCAGAGCCGGGAAATCCTCTTGCACACTGCCAGGGCGGGGAAGGGGCAAAGGCGAAGGGCAAAAGTCAGTATCTCGCTCATCTTGCTTAAAACAGGTGGGTCAAGGTTCCAGGACAGGGGTGGGCAATCTGCAGCCAAAGGGGCCTCATTTCATACACCTCTTGGCCTGATGTCAAAAGCCTTCCAGAAGTGATCAGACCTCTGGGCAAGAGACAATCAAGTCCTTTCCTGGGCTGGGATGAAGCAGGAAAGCGAGAAGGAGATGCAAGGGTGTGGAGGGAGGCTAAGGGAGAAGGTAAAGGTAAAGGGACCCCTGACCATTAGGTCCAGTCGCGGACGACTCTGGGGTTGCGGCGCTCATCTCGCTTTACTGGCCGAGGGAGCTGGCGTACAGCTTCCGGGTCATGTGGCCAGCATGACTAAGCCGCTTCTGGAAACCAGAGCAGCGCACGGAAACGCTGTTTACCTTCCCGCCGGAGCGGTACCTATTTATCTACTTGCACTTTGACGTGCTTTCAAACTGCTAAGGTGGGCAGGAGCATGGGACCAAGCAATGGGATCTCACCTTCTGATCGGCAAGCCCTAGGCTCTGGGGTTTAACCCACAGCGCCACCCGCTGTGGGAGAAGAAGGGGCAACAAAAAGAGAGATAAAAAGGAAACAGGGTAGTAGGAAGAGCGACCCTGTGTGTGACCCTGCCCACCACTGGTTTCAGTCCTGCCCCCCACCAAGACACGGCTCCAAACAGATTACCATGGGGAAAATGTGGCTCTCAACGCAAAAGCCCTGTTCTTAAGTCCAGGCAGGCAGATCTGAAGGGTGGGTGGCAACAATAAGAAAATTCATTTTATTTATATTTATTATTTGGAATTTGTATACCACCCTATAGTCAGAGGTCTCAGGGCGGTTCACAGAACAAAATCAAAATGTAAAACCACGATATATATATATTTAATCAAAACACACACATGATAATATATAAATGAAAACAACAACCCAATAACACACACCCCTCCCAAACCCAAAAAAGAAAAGAACCACATTTTAAAAATTAACTGGAGTTCAATTTTCTGCCTGAAAGAGTTATCCTGTTAACAATGTTCAGATGCGGATTAAGAAAAAGAGATAATAAGGATCACATGAGCCCCGGGAAAAGAGGGAGATCCTTTGCTGCAGGACTGGCGTTGGAAAATACGGCCGCTGGCCCTTGCAAAGGAAACCGTTGCTGTTGTCTGTGCAGTTCAGGCATGCAAACGCTTCATCTTTGATAAAAGAGGGCAACGTTCTCGAAACAGGCTGTGAGACTGACAACGCGCAGCAACAAAGCTCAGATTTATTATGACAGGCGTGTGATGGAATTAATAATCTTATCTGTTTATGTGCTTACTTTCACGTCGGTTCTAAATAAGTGTTTTGTGTGTGTGTATTTTGTTTTGTAGTTTTTGTAGTGTTTGTGTTTGTATTTTGTGTGTGTTTATTATTAAAATCCAATAAATTCTTATACTTTCACATCAGTTCTGGGCAGCATCTCCAGCGCAGGCCCACAGATCCTACATGTCCACCCGGCTCCCTCTTCCTCGCCCTGTTTTCAGAGACTAAGCCAACTGATGCAACCCACTTACTCTTCTTCTCGCCTTTGTCCCACGCGAGGCCGGCTTCCTTCACCTGGGCAGTGATGCTGAGCATCATGGAGACGGCCAGCAGGTCTGTGATGTGGATGACAAAGCGGTCCTGCCGGGGGTAAGAGGGGAGAATGGTGATTATGTCGGCCGGGGGGGGGGGCCGGGAGGCAGGACAGCCCCCCCCAGCAAAACGGCACATACGTGCCAGCCCGCCTCTCCCTTCTGCGTGCCGCTCGGGAGATCCATCAGTCTTCTTCCCCGACATGCTTCCGTGACTCATGTCTTGAGATGTGAGCACACATTGCCTTAGCAGAGCAACAACAGCAGAGCTAGACTCGAGGTGTGAGTACTAAGCTACTCTTCATTAAACAGTCATACCTCTGGTTGCATTCGCTGCGGGTTGCATTCACTATGGGTTACGAACGCACCGAACCCAGAAGTTCCAGAATGGGTTACTTCAGGCTTTGGCTGCACATGCGCAGAAGTGCTAAATCGCGCTGTCAGGGACTCGTTCCCTGTGTAGTGTGTTGCTCATGAGTAACCACCTGCATTAACAATAACTATTTATTGTGCCTTAGCTATTTACAGCAAGAGCTCTGCAAAACATGTCTGCTCAATCGGTATCGTTTCCGGAACTGGGAGGCGTCGTTCGCCCGCCAACACCACAGCCTGCATTCTTAGTGACGTCTGCGTCGCCTTCTTCCCCCTCTCTGCTGGTCCTCCTCCGGAACTGCATCTCACCCTCCGCCTGTCTGTGGCTGAGGTGCTGGGTCTCTGTCCTTCCCTCTCAAGCCCTGGCACCTCCCTTTCCTCAGGAGATATCTCATGCAGGGGCTGGGTGAGGATGAAGTGTCAGGAGATTATTGCGCGGTTCTATAACACAGTGAACCCTTTCATGTCACTTTCTCTCCCCCCATCTCTGCTGTTGCCCTCTCTCCCCCTCCTCCTCAAAGGCACTCTTTCCCTGACAGGCTTTGCGCATCCGGCGTCAACAGCGCATCCAGATACAGCGCTTCAGGTTGCGCTCTTTTCATGTTGCAAATGGGCCTCCGGAACAGATCCTGTTCACAACCAGAGGTACCACTGTATACAAATCAGGACAAAGGAAAACGTGGTTCCTCTCTCTCTCCTTCCTCGGAGAGAAGGGGATACAAAAGTACAACAACAGAACGGAACTGTGTAAATCAACCTCCGCTCTCATGACTCCATCAGGGATGGAATGTAAACACAGTCATGTGATAAAACAATCCCCCATATCTGCACAGCGGGGGAATGGAATACCAACATCCTCCCCCTTTTCATGTACCCACTGCTGCAGTTTTTCAGCATAACTGCAACCGCCATACTACTACTACTACTACTACTACTAATAAACTTTTATTTGTATCCTGCCCTCCCCGGCCGAAACCGGGCTCAGGGCGGCTAACATCAAATATATAACATTAGTATAAAATCAAACAATAATTAAATTACCTCCTAAAAACAAGTCAGGATCAAATTAAAATCTAATTAGATGGCTTTCCGCAGGATTAGGGTTGGGAACAGTAAATGTTCATCAGGCCCAACTGTTTACGCTGTTCTTATATGGGCCTGTGAGATGCTGGGAGGCCTCTTTCATACTAGTCCTTATACAAAAAGAGAAGGGGAGTCAGGCTGAGCCGTGGCCAAAGGCCTGGCGGAACTACTCCGTTGGTAACAACTCCCTGGTAACAACTTTAGACAACAGATCTGCAGGAATCTCATTTCCTGACATGGAGGACACCTGAACGAGTCTGTTTTGGATACATTCCCTTGCATGGCAGGCCGGAGACGACGGCTGTGCAGCGACGCTGTTGGGCAACTTGGGTGCGCCAGACAGGGGGCTGCTCAGCAATGGGCCAGTTCCAGGGGGAGACACCACAGAGAAGTGCCCCTCTGGTGTCTCCCCTTCTGGGCCACCATTGGGAGCCAAGGGCTTGTTAGCAGGCCCCTGCTTTCCTCCCAGAGCTACCATTCTCAAGAGTTCCCTGGAAAGAGGGAATGAATGATAAACCATTCCGGGAACTGTAGCTCAGAGAGGGAAACAGGAGTCTCCTAACAACCCTCAACACCCTTGGTGAACTGCAGCTCCCAGAATTCTTTGGGGGAAAGACTGTTTCAAGTGGCATTATGGCGCTTTAATTGTACGTTGTGAATGTGGCCTTGGATGAAATCAGAAAAAGCAAGGAGGAGAAGGAGAAGCTGGGGGACTCGCCGGAGCTTTGGCGGGACGTCAGGTCACTCCTTATCTAGACTCAGTAACAACAACCAAAAAAAGATGGCGTCTGACACAGTTATAGTTACCGCCTTGGGGAACAAAGGAAAAGGAAGAGTGAAAGACCAGAAGAAGCAATGCTGCACAGGACATGATTGAGAGCAGGAGGAATGAAGAAATAACAGATAAAATAAACATCGCACAGAGGAAATTTATAGGACATAGAATGTCTTTTGCAGAAATAAGATTCATTAAATCTGATAATACGAATGCAAGTCAAAAGCTCTGTAGCTGTGGATAAGGGATTAAGAACAAGACTGAATGTAGTTGGATTAATTAAGACTTCGGAAGCAGGATGGGGGAAAAACACATTCCACCTTGAAATCCAGCACACAGGAAGTCACACAAAATGTATAATCGGCTTTATAATTGGTATATATTGGCATATGAATTGTAGTTAGAGATTGACAAAATGTGGTTTTTATTGGATTTTAGTAATTGAAAATTAAAAATAGATTACAAAACCAAAAACAAAAACACAGAAGGAAGACGCCTTTGGCAGAAATGGCTGGTGGAGGGCAAATGAGCGGGCCTCTTACCTTGAACTCCATCTCGGCGTACTGAGGCTCCTTCCGCTCCTGCATGAGACCGAGGCAGAAAGCCTGGAAGTTGATCTCGT
Source organism: Lacerta viridis (assembly GCA_900245905.1). Taxonomy (NCBI): domain Eukaryota; kingdom Metazoa; phylum Chordata; class Lepidosauria; order Squamata; family Lacertidae; genus Lacerta; species Lacerta viridis. Next base: position 691,036 of record OFHU01003749.1, on the reverse strand, counting down.
GCTTCGTCTGCTTGATGATCTCCCGCAGCAAGGCCCGCGAGGTGCGCAGGTAGTCGTCTTTGTTGGTCAGCAGGTCTTGGAAGACCATCGCCAGGAACTGGGGAGAGAGCAAGGAGGAGGAGATGCTGTGTAAACAGGGTTGGCAAGAGGGGGCCGATGAAGAAGAGTTTGGATTCGATATCCCGCTTTATTACTACCCTAAGGAGTCTCAAAGCTGCTAACATTCTCCTTTCCCTTCCTCCCCCACAACAAACACTCTGTGAGGTGAGTGGGGCTGAGAGACTTCAGAGAAGTGTGACTAGCCCAAGGTCACCCAAGCAGCTGCATGTGGAGGAGCGGAGACGCGAACCCGGTTCACCACATTACGAGCCCACCGCTCTTAACCACTACACCACACTGGCTCTCTGTCCCACAGGCTGCTTCCCTAGCCCTGGCTAACCAGCCACCTACCTTCGGAGCGAGCTCTGGGCTGTGCTGCAAAACCGTGTAGAGAATCTGCATGTTGTTGGGGTTCCTGGCATTTGAAAGCTCATTGAAGACCACCGATTTGACCACTGTGCCCAAGTTGTCCCGGTGGGCGTTCAGCAGCTCCCTGCAGGAAATGAAGTTGGTTGTTGTTTTTTTAAGGGGGAAAAACGTCCAAGCTTATTCACGCAAAAGAAAAACAATACTATATAAAATGTAGGAAAAAGAGAAGTGAGAATACACAGAAACCACCTGTGCCATATCCAAAGCACATCAAGACCTCCTCAAAGAATAAGAAGTTCCAGGGTTCATGTTACATACATCAAAGTTGCCAAATGTCCATAACCACCTGCTGTCGTGTATTTTTGCAAATCTTTTCTAAATGCACATGTAATAAAGTTCTGCCAGGTGACGTAAAATGATTGTGGTTTTTCCTTTTCCTTGCAGAACCTGGATTCTACATGCATTTTTTTTATGCTATTCCTAAAGTACAAATCGTTCTATATAATGTGGGTAAGTTTAGGTTTATCCAGTTTTTTCCAAATGGTGGTTTGTCTAGCAACTATAAGGAAATGCAGAAGCAAGTCTTTAGAATCATAGAATCATAGAGTTGGAAGAGACCACAAGGGCCATCCAGTCCAATACCATCCAAGCATTCCTGACAGATGGCTGTCAAGCCTCTGCTTAAAGACCTCCAAAGAAGGAGACTCCACCACACTCCTTGGCAGCAAATTCCACTGTCGAACAGCTCTCACTGTCAGGAAGTTCTTCCTAATGTTTAGGTGGAATCTTCTTTCTTGTAGTTTGAATCCATTGCCCCGTGTCCGCTTCTCTGGAGCAGCAGAAAACAACCTTTCTCCCTCCTCTAGATGACATCCTTTGATATATTTGAACATGGCTATCATATCACCCCTTAACCTTCTCTTCTCCAGGCTAAACATACCCAGCTCCCTAAGCCGTTCCTCATAAGGCATCGTTTCCAGGCCTTTGACCATTTTGGTTGCCCTCCTCTGGACACGTTCCAGCTTGTCAGTATCCTTCTTGAACTGTGGTGCCCAGAACTGGACACAGTATTCCAGGTGAGGTCTGACCAGAGCGGAATACAGTGGTACTATTTAAATTTGGTGTCCTTGTGATGTCCTGTAAAGCCATTATTATGCGCCACATAATACTCATTCTGTATTTGTAAGAAAGCACTTACACCTTGGAACTCCCTGCCTATTGATATCAGGCAAGCGCTTTCATTGAACTCTTTTCAGCACTAGACAAAAACATTTTTGGTCTAGGCAAGCCCACCCAGACGTGTTGACGGGTCTTACCCTGTTTTTAGTTTGTTGCTTACTTATTTTTATTTTTAATGTGTTAAATAGTTGTTCTTGTTTGTAAACCAAGAAAATCTTTAATAAAAATACATTAAAAAAAGATAGTTGTTCTTGTTATTACTGGTAATTTTCTCTTTGAAAACCACTTTGTGATTTGCTCATTTGCTTTTCTTTTTAACAGCCAAGCAGTGTGTAAACATTATGAAATTTAAAAAAAACACATAGAAAGCAAAAAATAATTCTAGCATAAATTTAATATTATGACTAACCAGTTGCTTAAGCACATCAGACCAAAACCCTCGTGCGGGATGGTGTTCCCACCAGAGGTTTTGAAGCAAGAACCAACCATGTGGACTTTAACTAGGCTGCTAGACAGATTGCTGGACTTCATGCTAATTCCACCTGTCCCTGGCACCTGCCAGATGTAGGGGGGAAACCTTTCCCCATCTCCATTAGCAACAATTTAAGGCCCACCAGTCTCTTTTCCTAACCACAGATGTGCACAAACCTTGTTCCTTCTTCCCCTGCTCTCTCTCCCGCAAGTATGGCTGAGCGATAGACTGAATATATTGTCCAAAACCAGTTTGAAGTCCGTATTGTGCTATCGGTTTCATAACTGTTGACGTGGCAATATGTGTGTGTGTGTGTGTGTGGAATGCAAGAACCACAAAGCAGGTAAAACCATGAAGCCATCCAATGCCTCTGCAGGTGAAACTCGAAAAATTAGAATATCGTGGAAAGGTTCATTTCTTTCAGTAATTCAACTTAAAAGGTGAAACTAATATATGAGATAGACTCATGACATGCAAAGCGAGATATGTCAAGCCTTTATTTGTTATAATTGTGATGATTATGGCATACAGATGAGAACCCCAAATTAACAATCTCAACTTTGGGGTTTTCATCAGCTGTACGCCATAATCATCACAATTATAACAAGCAAAGGCTTGACATATCTCGCTTTGCATGTCATGAGTCTATCTCATATATTAAACTCCAGTAGCTAATGAAAACAATTGCTTACATAAATGGACTTTTCCACGATATTCTAATTTTTCGAGTTTCACCTGTATGTAGCTCCATCCTTATTGCAGACATCGTGATACATTGGTCTATCGCAATGTTTAGCCCGTATATCACAATGTTGAAAACCGGTTATCGGCCCAGCCCTACCCACAAGCAGGATGGGCGGGGTTAAATAATAAATTATTATTATTATATTATTATTTGGCCCACCTTTGCCCTTTACTCAGGTCTCCTAGTGCAGGGGTATCAAAACTTTTTTCAAAGAGGGCCAGATTTGACGAAGTGAACATGCGTGAGGGCCAATCAAAGTTTGTGCTAGGTTTGTGCAGGTTACTCCTTTGATAAGACATATTTACAGCCATGGCTCTGCCTGTGGAGCAAATTGTATTTATTTCCAGGGTGGCTTGCCTGTTGGGCCGCCCAAACCATGGTTTTTCCTGCCTACTGCTCATTTGATTTTCATCCTCTCAGTACTCCTTCTATTGCACAACTAACTCGAGACATAGTTCTTTGACTATAACTGGTTTCCCAATTCAGACATAACATCAAACCATTGTTAGCAAAACTATTCTAACTCTATAAATTATATCCATTTCAAACCAAGATGTGATAAGATGTTCAAACGGAGCCACTGACTTCCTTTTTGAGATCACTAAGTGAACTTTGGGAGTCACACTTCATCCTGAAATAGGAGAACCAACCCTTTTTTTCCCCTTTGCACCATTCTGGCTTCTAAAGTTTGCAAAACGTCAGTGGTTACATGAATTTAGAAGCCCTGGTGCTCTAAGACAGGCATGTCCAACAGGTAGATCGTGATCTATCAGCAGATCACTGGACGTCTGCGGTAGATCACTGGTAGATCAATGGCTCCCCCCCAAAGAAGCTGAACAACTGTGGCTCCCCTAAAAAAAGCTCAACATTTTACCTCCTCCCTGAAAAAACTCAACAACTTTGACCCAACCCCCCCCCAAATGGGCCTTCCTCCTTCCTTAAAAAAAGCTCAACAACTTTGACCTGAAAAGGGGGTAGATCACTGCCAGTTTTAACTCCGTGAGTAGATCGCAGTCTCTTGGGAGTTGGCCACCCCTGCTCTAACAACAACACTGGGATACACTTTGGGAAGTTACATAATTTGAGGAAGGTCAGCTTTTTTAAGGGTTGAAATAAACTGTTGCGGGGGCTGGATTAACCCGACCGGTGTGCCGGATCAGGCCCCCAGGCCAGACTTTAGACATGCCTGTCCTAGTGAAAGAGGGCCTTTTGCCTGGCTTCAGCCTGGGCTTACCTGACACACAGCATGTAGTGGTTGAGAAGCACTTTCGGTTTGAGGCGGATTTTGATCAGGTTGGAGACCACCTCGACGTCCTCGGAGCTGTGGGTGTTGCAGTTCATGCAGACCGACATGAGCAAGTCCTGGGCAGGTCTGGTGAGCTGGGAAGGAAGTGGGGAAGGGGGGGGTTGCAATGAGTGCAGGCAGGGGAGGAAAGAAGCCACGCGAATAAAATGCAGATGGGAAGCTTAGCCCAGAGTTGGAAAGGAAGATAAAAGTCTCTACCAGAGAAGAATGGCAAACCAAGCTGAAATGGCAAAGCTGGCCGGAAAACCCAGCAACCAAAAGGACAAAAACTTTATAAAAGAATAGGGAAATTTTATAAGTTACTTAGGAGACCACTGTAAGCAGATGGAAACAAGAGCAGGATTTTGACTCACTTGTAGTGTAAAAAATATTATGGACAATATGGTTTGATATAAAAATTGGAGGATGGATGAATATGCAGTTGTAGACGCTTAAAATAAGACTTTATGTAGGGCATGGAGGGAAGTCTCAACATTTGGAGAATTTCTTTATACAGATATGTTCTTATAAGTTTGTGTTTATTTGTACTTTGTATTTCCAAAAATAATAAAAATGATTTTAAAAAATGAAGATGGGAAGCTGCCTTATATCAGGTCAGACTATTATGATTATTTATTAAATCTCCTTACTGCCCTTCGTCCGAAGATCACAGGGTGGTTTACAATATAGAAACACACACAACATACCATAACGACAAACAAAAACAATACCTGTCCTGGTTAGAATCCAGCCCCAACCCCAAGTTCAAGTAAAGGAATGAGGAGTTTCAGTTTTAAAAAGAACCAAAACCAAGCCAACCTTCTTACCTTGGGGTTCTGCAGCCACATCTCCAGCCTCTGCACGGCCATTTGTCGAATCTCCTTGTAGCCACAGGTGGCAGTCAGGAGGCGCAAGAGATTGCGGGACACATTGTCCATGGGCTGACGCCGGTTGAGCTGATCCCGCAGCATGTCCAGGACATATTCCTCCACACTCTCGGCCAGGTCGTCGTACCTGGGGGGAAAAAAGACCATATAGACCATAATAATAATAATAATAATAATAACAATTTATTTATTTATATACAATACAGCAGTAAATATTAAAAACTTCCCTAAACAGGGCTGCCTTCAGATGTCTTTTAAAAATAGGATAGCTGCTTATTTCCTTGACATCTGATGGAAGGGTGTTCCACAGGGTGGGCGCCACTACCGAGAAGGCCCTCTGTCTGGTTCCCTGTAACCTCACTTCTCGCAATGAGGGAACCGCCAGAAGGCCCTCGGCGCTGGATCTCAGTGTCCAGGCTGAACGATGGGGGTGGAGATGCTCCTTCAGGTATAGAGGCCGTTTAGGGTTTGAAGTGAGGGCCTTTGTCATCAATGGGTAAGCGTACCTGGGCATCAACTGTCCTTCCTGCTCTGGGCTCATCTTGTCCTCAGCAATCAGCAGCTCACTCTGGCTGTCCTCCTCTTCAGGCACAGAGGGGTGTGGGCTGTTCCCTGAAGGAAAGCCAAGAACGCACATTTCAACACACAGCAAGGGGGTGAGTTCAGACGTCACAATAAACCGTTGTTTGTCACAATGGGAATGAGCAGCAGGAAACGTCAGAGTCATTCTCACCCTTCCTCTCCAGAACAGCTGCGAGGGGTGGAGAAGCTTTCATTTCCAGTTTTTCAATTAACCACAGTTTAGTGCTACGTCTGAACTGTACACCGCGGGTAACCTTAAACGATGGTTCAGTGAAATAAGCCCTATGAAATGACACCATTTCATTTTGCGGCAATCTCTCTGCTAATCTCGTCTTCAGATCCCAGGACCTGCCAAGCACCATCGTCAAAATTTCACACCAGGTCAATTTTCTGAGAAGTTCCATTTAAGCTTCCACATCTAACAAAATGTTAAGCAAACCATGCTGGAGGGATTGTACTGATCATATGTGGTGGAACTGTTCTGTAACAAATTGATTTTGGCAAAAGGTATTTGAAGAGACTGGTAATACAGCAGGCTGCAAGCTTCAGTGTATTCCACAGCTGGCTTTGTTGTTCATATCTGATAATGAAAATGCTGGTGTTCCTTACAAAGACTTAGTTTTAGCTTGAATGGTGGCAGCTCATCAGCTGATAAGTAAACACTGGAAAACTGGTACAGGATTAATGTTATCTAAGTGGTATATGAGCATCTGACAAATTTGAGAGACAGTGTGGCACAGTGGTTAACAAAAAGACTATGAAAGGTAAAAAAAAAATGACTGGCAGAGTTTAGCTTGGTTTGATTTCATATGTCAACAGGTCTACGCATAACCATAATTCCTCAATCAACCCACAGCGATCTTTTAAAATTAATCTATTGGCTAAAAAAAGAATGGGAAATATTTATAATGTATATACAAAATCACTGCAAACAGGTAGCAGGATTTTAAATACGTGTACGCTTGTGATGTAATAGAAAGTACTGTACAGGTATTTTAGGAAGATGAAAAATTTGAATAGTACTGTACTGATATGCAGTTGAAAAAGGAATTAAGAGGACCCATGGATGGGATGGGGGGGAGGAATCAGGAGATTCAGAGTAATCTCGACATATGGAGTTTCTATATGATATTTTGATGTAATGTTATTGTTAATGTTATTTTTTCATTCTTTGTTCTTGAAAACCAATAAAAAACTTTAAAATAAAAATAAAACAAACCTACTGGACTTTACAGTGAGCACTATTAAAGCAGATGTACTGTGATACTTTTTCATGTTGACGTTTGCAATCTGTATGTTCAGAAAACGAACAAACACCTTCCAAGCAACTCTCCAAGTGGTAAGTGCCCTACCAGCGCTCAGGTCTCCCCCGCTGCGTCCAACCTCCCCATGGAGCAAAATGCTTTTGGGAGGCATCTTGGTGCTGAAGGCTGTCTGGATGTTTTCCACAAAGGTCTTGCAGTGGGGGCTGTCTACCCAGATACGCTCTCCCAGAGAATCCTCAATGTAAACCTGCAAAGGAGATGAGCAGAAAAACCTCTCTACGCCTGCAACAAAAAGAACTGGTCCCCTTTTTTGTATCCCAGGGCTCAACCGTCAAGAGAAACAACACACAGGCATCAAAGCAGTTAAGTGGCGTGTGTGGGTGTGTGGGTGTGCCCCAAAAATCAGTACAGTGGAACCTTGGGTTGCGGACATAATCCATGACAGAGGCACGCCCACAACCCGCAGCGTTCGCATCCTGAAGCGCTGCTTCTGCGCATAGAATGATTTAGCGCTTCTACGCATGCAGCGAAACCCAGAAGTAACCCATTCCGGTACTTCGGGGTTTCCCGCAGTCCACAACCCGAAAACACGTAACCTGAAGTGTCCATAACATGAGGTATGAGTGTACTTTCCAGCCACTCTTATATCAGACGCTAGTGCTACGAGTATTCAAACTTTTGGGATGGCACAGATCTGTGTGGCAGAAATGAATGGTAGCTACTAATGGTAGCTCCGGCAACTCTGGGTTCCCTCTAATTTCAGCCAAAATCATAAACCCTCCATAGCCTTATAAAAACATTAGCCAATGGGGTGGGATATTTCAATGACTGTTCTATTTGCTTCTCTCTCTAGTAGCTGCCATTCCACCAGGCTGCAGCAGAGGGAGAGACAACACCACTCCAATTGGCCCCTGAATTGTTTTTATTCAAGCTGGCCACTTTAAGAACTGATGCTGAGTGTGCTTGATTTCCTCTTCCCTCCCCATTGCTTTTTCCTTTTGTGACATGTCCACCAGGGCCTGCCTTGTTTTCTTTTGACTGTGTATATCTAAAACACAAAGCTGCTCTGGGAGCCTTTTCATCTGAAGAGCAGGGATAAAAGTAATTTAAAAGAGATAATTATTTTCGAGTGACAGGTGTTGAAGACGCTCCTGTCCTTGCACACAGCCTTAACACTTCTGCCTGCCTCCAGTAAGCCTCCCACACGAGCACTGCCCCAAGTTGGTGCACCTTGACAAAGATCTCAGGCCAGTTCTCGTCTTCCTCGTATGCCGCCATGAGGAGGTTGCAGGCCAAGACAGACACCAGGCTGTTCCCTTTGGCTTTGAAGTTGATGGACGCGTCTCGGCGGAGGAGACTGCACAGTGCCTGCAAAAGCAAATTCCCCCAGTGAGAACAAGCGGAGAGCCTGAAAGCTTCCCACCTGCTAAGAAAGCCTTCCGTGTAAATGATGCAGTCAAATGTTAAGCAGGTTTGTATAATAGCTAGTATAATGGCTTGTATAATAGTTTGTATAATGGCAGAAAGTGAGGAGGAATTAAAGAACCTTTTAATGAGGGTGAAAGAGGAGAGCGCAAAATATGGTCTGAAGCTCAACATCAAAAAAACTAAGATCATGGCCACTGGTCCCATCACCTCCTGGCAAATAGAAGGGGAAGAAATGGAGGCAGTGAGAGATTTTACTTTCTTGGGCTCCATGATCACTGCAGATGGTGACAGCAGTCACGAAATTAAAAGACGCCTGCTTCTTGGGAGAAAAGCAATGACAAACCTAGACAGCATCTTAAAAAGCAGAGACATCACCTTGCCGACAAAGGTCCATATAGTTAAAGCTATGGTTTTCCCAGTAGTGATGTATGGAAGTGAGAGCTGGACCATAAAGAAGGCTGATCGCCAAAGAATTGATGCTTTTGAATTATGGTGCTGGAGGAGACTCTTGAGAGTCCCATGGACTGCAAGAAGATCAAACCTATCCATTCTTAAGGAAATCAGCCCTGAGTGCTCACTGGAAGGACAGATCCTGAAGCTGAGGCTCCAATACTTTGGCCACCTCATGAGAAGAGAAGACTCCCTGGAAAAGACCCTGATGTTGGGAAAGATGGAGGGCACAAGGAGAAGGGGACACAGAGGACGAGATGGTTGGACAGTGTTCTCGAAGCTACCAACATGAGTCTGACCAAACTGCGGGAGGCAGTGGAAGACAGGAGTGCCTGGCGTGCTCTGGTCCATGGGGTCACGAAGACTCAGACACGACTAAACAACAACATAACTGCTTAGAGTTGATTCTATCAATTAAGGCTCTTCTACTCCCTTTTTTAACCAATTGTCCCTGAGTGAAATGTGAGTAGCTGATGGAAAGGGGGCAATCTCATCATTTCCTGTATATTGAAAAAACATGCACCATATGGTTTAAAAATCAACTTTGGTCTTTGTGTTCCTTAGTGCTACATTAGTTTCTTTGAAAGAGATATGTTCCATTGTGTATCCCACCATGCCCCTAAGGTTAGTTAATATTTCTAATCTTGATGCACAAAGACAAATCTGGCTCTCACCTCAATCACTCCTTCCGTGGCAAAGATGTTGGGCTTCATTTTTGCCAGGTACATCAGGCTCAAGTATAGGGTGGTGTCAGGCTTTGCCCGGTTCATTTTCAGCTGCTTCACGGCCCCGCACAACACCCCTTCGATGCGGTCGTCATTGCCTTCGGCTTCCGCAGCTTCGATCTCATCCAGCAAAACCGCTGGGGCCACTGCAAAGAGAGCCAGACAGGAAATGGGTTCCTCAGAGCTCCTCAGTTGTCAATTTTTAAGCAATCCAAATAAATGTTATACCAAAGCTCAAGGCAAATGGGTTCTAGGGGGGTATGGAAAAAAGGTAACACTCTTAATAAACTAAAGTTGGACAACTTTTTTGGTGAGGGTGCCAAAATATTAAAGAGCAGGAGTCTTGCAGCATGGTTCATATTTGCCAACAGGGCTTGAAATCAGCAACAGACCAACAAACTCCATCATTTACCTTTGCATCAAAACATCTGTACATGCAATTGATGTCTGTTGGACACAAGAAGAATCTGCTGGATCAGTTCCTGTTCTCACTGTGGCCAACCAGAATCAAGTAGGTTTCGAACACAAAGCCCTCTCCCCTCCAGCGGTTTCCAGCAACTAGTATTCAGAGGCATATATTGCCTTCTCTGGAGCAAAGGGGCTTTCCCTCTCTCTTTACCTTCAATGGGGACCACTGAGGGCTCCTTGATGGAAGGAGAAATGGCCCGTTTCTCAGCCACGGCTGCCTCCGCCAAGCGTCCCAAGGCACTGAGAGGGGGCGTTGAGGAGAGTTTTGGGCGCTTGGCAAGCCCGGAGGCGGCCTCCCGCTTCCGCTCGGAGGGCAACCCAGCCGAAGCCGGCTTGAGCAGCGTGACGGCTGCTTTCGATTCATTGGACTGGCCTTTTGAACCCAAGGCGATGAAATCTCCCGGAGGCGGGTGACCTAGGAGGAAAAAAGAGCAGTTCACGGAAATGCAAAGTCAGGGAGAACACAGGAAGCTGCCTTATACCGAGTCAGACCACTGGATCAGGTAGCTGAGTATTGCTGAAACTGACTGGCCATGGCTGTCCAGGAGTCTTAGTGGACCACAAGCTTCACATGAGTCAACAGTGTGATGCAGCAGCGAAAAAAGCTTATGAAGGGAATTCATAGTCCCACTCTATTCTGCCTTAGTTAGGCCACACTTGGAATAGTGTGTCCAATTCTGGGCACCACAATGTAAGCATCATATTGACATGCTGGAATGTGTGCTGAGGATGATCAAGGGTCTGGAAACCAAGCCTTAGGAGGAGCAGTTGAAGGAGCTGGGTATGTTTAGCCTGGAAAAGAGGAGACAGGATAGCCATCTTCAGATATCTCAAGGACTGTCCCATGGAGGAGGGAGCATGCTTGTTTTCTCCTGCTAGGGAGGGTAGGATTAAAATAACAAGAATGGGGATTCCAGCTAAACATCTGACAGCGAAAGCTGCTTGACAGTGGAACGGTCTCCCTCTGGAGCAGGGGTAGGCAACCTAAGGCCCGTGGGCCGGATGCAGTCCAATCGCCTTCTAAATGCGGTCCGCGGATGGTCCGGGAATCAGCATGTTTTTCCATGAGTAGAATGTGTCCTTTTATTTAAAATGCATCTCTGGGTTATTTGTGGGGCCTGCCTGGTGTTTTTACATGAGCAGAATGTGTGCTTTTATTTAAAATGCATCTCTAGATTATTTGTGGGGCATAGGAATTCGTTCATTTTTTTTCCAAAATATAGTCCGGCCCCCCACAAGGTCTGAGGGACAGGTGGACAGGCCCACGGCTGGAAAAGGTTGCTGACCCCTGCTCTGGAGATTCTGGACTCTCCTCCCTTGGAGGTTTCTAAGCAGAGGTTTATTGGCCATCTGCCATGGAGGCTTCAGCTGAGATTCCTGCCTTGCAGGGGGTTGGACTGGATGACCCTAGGGGGCCCCTTCCAATTCTACAGTTCTGTGGTTCGTAGGAGGTTTCCAAGCAGAGGCTGGACGGCCGCCTGCCAGGGACCGTCGAGCTGTCACTCCTGCGTTGCAGGGGAAGGGTCAGCCTAGATGACCCCTGAGGGTCCCCCTCCCAGCTCTGCAGTTCTAGGATTCTCTAAATTCTTTTGGGGGGCGGGTGGAGAAGAGGGGTTTTTTTTTGCTTTTTGTTTTTAAGGCAGGAGCTGCCCTTCCCCCTGGGTCTCGTGAACGCGCTTCCCCACCCCCATTTACCCACCGGAGGGTTTGGCGACGGCGCTGGGGCGGCGCGCGGCCGCGGGCTTCGGGCGGTTCATCCCTGCGGAGCCCCTTCCCCACTCCCGCCCTCTCCGCTTTTCCCCTCAGAGTCGAGGGGCCGGCAGGGAAGGGGTTAAAGGAGAGGGAGGCGGAAGCGGAAGGGCCGCGCGTGCCCTTTCCCACCCGGAACAAAAATAAGGAGATGGAGGGGAGCGAACTCGCTTCCAGGCTCTCGGCTTTGCGTCACTCTGGCGCCACCGCGCGGCCGGGAGGGGGAACTGCAGGCTTTTATCTCCCTTTTGCCGGAGGAGACCGCGGAGCGCCACCTAGAGGTTCGGGATCGTTTCAAGTTAAGCGAGCGGAGGAAACATTGTAGATGTGAGTCTTTCGCCACCTAGTGGCCGATGGAGGGGTGGCTGGCAAGGGGGAACTGCGACGACGGGGCTCCCGAGTGGTAGACTTACTGATTATGGATATATTTTTATTTTTATTTTTTTTAAAAAACGATTTCCACCCACACACTGCCACCATTATAATCCATGGACAATGGCAATAGGCAGGGCTGCTAGCCAAGGGGGCAAAAAGGGTTATTGTTTTGTTCTTGTTTTTATTATGTACTGTACTATGTGTTTTTACCTTGTATTTTTACGCCGTGATCCGCCCCAAGATCTATGGATGAAGGACAGTATACAGATTTAATAAAAAAACAAAACAGTGGCCTGACCCAGGATGCCTCACCATTCTGAGCAAGGCAGCACAACGGGAACAGATAAACGAAACTTATGGATTGCTATTTTGATGAGGAAGTGAGGTCTGGGATTTTTTTTCTGGCCTTGATAGCTGCTGCTGGTGGGATACCAGATGCAGCCAGTGCTGGCTTACCCGATAGCAGGTGCCTAGAAAAGGTTTTTATTTTAATTTTTATTCAGCTAAACAGAGAAAAAAAGAGTATAATGCGTTGCTCAAGAAGTGCATTTAAAATGCGAGTTGCCCTTCTGAAGGCCCAGGGATAGGTCATGCATCACTTCACTGGGGTCCTGCATTTCTGCTACGACACGCTTTGCAGGTTTGCCAATATGTTTCTCTTTGAAAATGCCCAGCAAGCATTCATGAACTGAATCGCTTTGAACTCTTTGAAGTTTTTAAAAAATATTTCTATTAACGATTTCTTGATTTACAAAGGTATGTGCAAAGTCTCTTGTATTTTTTACATGTATCAGTTTTACAAATCAGTTTCATTTGTTGAGACATTGAGAAGAAAGAAGGGGGAAAGGGGTGGGAGGATGGCTGGGGGTGGGATCGGGTGGCAATGTTTCTATTTTACTTAATATTTGTAGGGTTTGATGTCAGCGTTGCTTGTGCAGATTCTCTGTTGTTCGCTTGTGTTCCATTGGTGGTGAGAGAGGTTGGGGTTGGCCTAGAGTGTGGAATAGTATGGGAAACAGTCTTACTAGAAAAATCAACCAATAAGCTGAAACTGACACGGGGACAAATAGAAGAAGACGCCTTCACCCCAGTGTGGTTCCCCTAAATCACACACACAGCCCAACAAGACAACGACAAAAATATACCAGAAGCATACAAATCAGTATGGCTAACCTAACCCAAAACACACACACACACACACACACACCCCACTCACACATGAAAACAAAGACCACCATAGCCAGTCACATTTGAAGTTTTGTTTTATTGAGAGTCAATCTGGGTAAAGCCAGCCACAGAGAAATGGCAGATGCAAAGCCCCAAATGAACGGGGGGAAAGCTGAACAATCTGAATGCGCCACTCATTTTGTTTTCCGGCATTGCTGGCCTTTCTCAAACGGCCAGAAGCAAAGCAGGCGTCTCCCTGCTCTGCTCACGAAACTGCAGGTAGGGGGAAGGAGGGATTTGTATAAAAAATAGTGCAACTGAGCATTCCCCCCGCCCCCAAGGGTACATTCTGAATCACTGCAGAGACATTCAAACAGGATAGAAAATTCTTTCCAGTAGCACCTTAGAGACCAACTGAGTTTGTTCTTGGTATGAGCTTTCGTGTGCAGCACACGAAAGCTCATACCAAGAACAAACTCAGTTGGTCTCTAAGGTGCTACTGGAAAGAATTTTCTATTTTGTTTCGACTATGGCAGACCAGCACGGCTACCCACCTGTAATTCAAACAGGAGGCGGGTTCACGACCAGCCCAAATTCCCTCTTGGCAAAGCAAGCAGGTGTTGGGATGTGATGTGAGAGGTACAACCTCCGCAGCACTGAAAGGAGCAAACCTCACCTAAGGCGACAAAACCCCAAGGGGGCGAGGCTGTGGGTTAGGTCGACAGTGGCATCTATCGCTTGAGCAGCTCGAGGAGCCCGCTTCAGGTATCGCAGGAAGGCACCTTCAAGCAGAACCTGTGAGCCACCCAACAAAGCGGGGTTATGACAAGGTGAAAACCCTCCGTTGACCTTTGTGGGTTTAATTAGAAAATTGGGAGTCCTTGGAGAATACAGGAAATAAAGTAGAAAGGTTGCAAGGACTCAGGCCAGGACGGCAATAAACAATGGTTTTCTCTATTTTTGTTGTTGAAAGTATAAAACAAATTCCAGTTACAATTGTTAACTCCAGGACAAGGCCCTGTTTCGTTTATTCTTCATCAGCTATCGTTTCTTACTTTTATGGTCAAAGTGTACCGAAGAAACGACAGCTGATGAAGAATAAATGAAACAGGGCCTTGTCCTGGAGTTAAAAACCTTTGCAACTGGGATTAGTTTCATACTTTAAACAACAAAAATAGAGGAAATCATTGTTTATTGCCGTCCTGGCCTGAGTCCTTGCAACCTTCCTTTGTGGGTTTAAAGCAATGTTGGCAAAATAGGGCTCTGGCTTTCGATGTTTGTTTGAGAACAAGCTGCCTTGTGCTGCGTACCAGAACTCCAGGTGAGTTCTCTTGGGCTCAGGTCCTGGAGGAACGGTGGTTTTACCGGCTCATGCACACAGACAGCAGACCTAAACAGGCTAACCACAATTATTTGGTTGGCCACAGTGACGATGCTAGACGGGGCCTGTGGCCTGATCCAGCTGGACACTTCTTATGAACCAGAAAATGTCCAGAATTGAGGCCGAGCCTTGGGAGCACATTCATACCACACATTTACCACTGTAAATGGCCATCCCCTCCAAAGATTCTGGGAGCTGTGGTTTGTTAAGGCTTCTGAGAGTTGTGAGGGGACTCCTATTCCCCTCCCAGAGCTACACTTCCCACAGTGCTTTAATGATCAATCCCTCTTCACAGGGAATTCCTGTTTGTGGAATGCTCTCAGAGAACCTTTAGAAACTACAGCTCCCAGAATCCTTTGGGATAAGCCACCACTGCGGAATCATATTGCTTTAAATCAGAGGTCAGCAAACGTCTTCAGCAGGGAGCCGGTCCACTGTCCCTCAGACCCTGTTGGGGGCCGGTCTATTTTTTGGGGTGTGTGTGTGAAATGAACAGATTCCTATGCCCCACAAATAACCCAGAGATGCATTTTAAATAAAAGCACACATTCTACTCATGTAAAAACACGCTGATTCCCGGACCATCTATGGGCCGGATTGAGAAGGCGATTGGGCCGGCCCCGGCCCCCGGGGCCTTAGTTTGCCTACCCATGCTTTAAATGCATGGTGTGAATGTGCCCCAAGAGAGGCACCGGAATCTGCAGGTGCCCAAGCTTTAGTGCCCTCTATGGAAACAAAAGGGTACTGCGGAGAACATCACCTGCCCCTCTCATTGGCACGGAGGATGAAGGCTCAGGAACCTGTTCTCCTGCCTTTGCCTGGCTTGGAGGTGCTGCACATTCTGCCCTTGAGCCACGTCCAGGTCCTGCCTTCAGCAAAAGGCAGCAGAGACCCTGACTTGCGTATCCTCCCCTCCCCATATCAGGACCCTGGAGGCAGGGGCGTCGCTGGGGAGGGGCGGTAGGGGTGGTACGCCCCCAGTGACAGGGTGACAAGCAGCGGGTGGGGGTGACAAGCGGCGGCCCCTTCCACCACTCCCACGCGCCGCCGCTCCCTCCGTCACCCCGGGAGCAGCAGCACACGGACGGGGTGCTTTCCGCCGCTTTTTTCGGCGGGGGGGGGCCGACCAGCGGGGGGGCGTGTCAAACTTGTCACCCCCTCCTCGCTGGCCACCACCCCCCGTCGAAAAAAAGCCTCGGAAAGGGGGAAATTCCCCCTTTCTGCATCCACGCGCGTCGTTACGTCATGATGATGTCACGACGCACGCGCCGTGCCCCTCCCCCAGGGGGGTGCCTCTGTGCTGCCGCCGCCCCCAGCAGCGCAGAGGCTAGCTACGCCACTGCCTGGAGGGTAGGGTTATGCTGCACGAACTTGCTCAAGGTGTCTCTGTGGCATCTTAGGAAGGAGAGGTCCTCCCCCCCCCCCAGCCTTGCTATCCAGGATCCTTTAAACCGGGAACACCAGGCACTGGGCTTGGGATGCTTGGCATGCATAGGGTCCCTTCTCATGCAGCGACAATACAGTGCAATACAGGATGCAGCAGCAGCAGCAGCACAGAGATTCAGGGCTACCATTAGAAAAACACACAAAACTCACGCATAGAGATATACAGTTTAGGCACTCTAACCCAGCGAATGCGACGGAGGCGTCACCCTTTTCTGACGGGAGCAGCAAGCGCGGGATGGCTCGGTGGGATGAGACCCTCACCCCATGGAGACAGGGCTTGGTTTCCGTTTTTTGTTTTTGGCAAAAATGCAGTAAAAGCTGAAGCAGCAGGGAGTCCTTTTCCTGAGGAGACGCGAAGAAGAGAGTGCGAGGCTCGGGGCCACGGAGACTCTCCTAGGGGTGTGCAGCCCCCATCTGGAGTGCCTGGACGGGCGACAGACCCGCCTGGAAACAGTACATTCAGACGGCTGGGGCAGAGGGAACTCTGCCAGTCTCACATCCAGTGTATGCTGAATCCGCGGCTGAGGTTGAGCTGGAGGTCACTCACAGTCAGAACCTAAAAAGGAAGCAAGATCAGTGATTAGCTGGGGCCTTTATTCCCTTCAATGGGGACGTGGGTGGCGCTGTGGGTTAAACCACGGAGCCTAGGGCTTGCCGATCAGAAGGTCGATGGTTCGAATCCCCGCGACGGGGTGAGCTCCCATTGCTCGGTCCCAGCTCCTGCCCACCTAGCAGTTCAAAAGCACATCAAATACTCTATTCTACTTCTGCAAACTTCGGAGTTCCCCAAACCTTGCTGATACCTCCCCCTTGAGGGTGGATGTTCTTGTTTTGGGTGTGTAAGGATTTATCCCTGGAGAACTGAGTTTGCTCTTAGTATATTAGAATTGCAAATAAAAAGGCGGGTTTTTTATTTATTTTTTTAAAAAAATTAGAATCAAGCTAAAAACAGTACAGTGAGCAAGTTAGAAAACAAAGGCAGTAGAATCATACAATCAAAGAGTTTCCCAGTGAAAAACCAACAGTGATGGGCCTCTCTTGTGAGGGCATGCCAGATTCTAGGTGCCAACACAGACAAGACCCTGCCTCTAGCACCCACCGGCTGCACATGCAAGCTGCCTGTCAGTTACCTGGTTTGTCAGATAGCTAAAAGGCCTCTCCCTGCCATTGACAGTGACTGTCTTTGGCTCTTCTCGGACCCCGTAGACACTCAGCGCATCCACTGTGACGTATGTGGCTCCCGTGTTGGAATGCAGGACGGTGGAAGTGAACGTGTTCTGGAAGATAAAAGACAAAAAAAGCAGGAACTCCCTGGTCACAGCTGCCTCCCTGCTTCAGCAAACACACTCAACTCCTCTCATCTCTTCCCCGGTGCTAATGCAGGATCGGCTCATTCATGCCACCCTGCTCCGGAAAGATTAGTCTGTGTGCAGATCCTCTGGGGCTGTCGCTAAAGGAAGAGAAGAAGTGATTTCCATCTGACAAGGCCACAGGAAGAGATCTGCTAGATTTGGAGCGGGAGGTTTAGTAGGTCTGGGCATGCAGGGAGGGAGGATCGAGTGGGGAAGCCCCTACCAGCCTCCCACCGAAAATGCAGGTGAGGATGCTCCCCAAGCTCATAAGCAGCAACTCCTCAAGGTCAGTTAACATCAGCAGAAGAGAGATGGGAAGCAGGGCTCACTCTACTGGTTCTGCTGTGGCAGGCCAGCACCTCACCCTAAGGCAGTGGTTTGCAAACTTTTTTCTCTGGACCACGCTTTCAGAATAAAAATTTGCTTGTGCCACATCTTTTTAGTGAGAAGAAATATATCGGAAAACACAATTAGGATTGTTTGCAGTATCGCTTGTTGCTCTTGCTCTCATTTTGAAAAGATATCTATCCATATTCTGCAAAAATAAAAATAAAAATGGATACTACACTGAAATGTTTAAACTTTCCGTTGATTGTCCTGGAATCTTCCAGCCACACTTGGCACCCTCGCCTGCCACATCAGTGTGGTGCGCCACGATTTGTAAGAACTACTGCCCTCAAGCATCACCTTCCCCCAGACTGCCTCAGGGGCAGAGATGAGAAGCGGGGCTCATTCTGTCTCCTTTGCCAAAAGCCCAGCTCCGTCAGGCGCCTCCTGCCCCTACTGAGCAATGGTTTAAAAATTGGTGGTCCAAGTTTAATCCCTCCTCATCTTCCTTGTCACTTTCCCCTCCTGTGCCATGCTTTTTTAGATTGTAGACCTGTGGGAAGGGACTGTCTTGTTTTAATTTATTGCATGCAAGCTGCTCTGGGAACCTTCCTTTTGCTGAAGAGCAGGGTAAAAAGGTTCTAAGTGAATAAATAAAGTGGTACCTCAGGTTACAAACACTTGGGGTTACAGACTCCGCTAACCCGGAAGTAGTACCTCGGGTTAAGAACTGTTGGGATTTTACATAAGCCGCTGCTGGATAGGCTAGACTAGTGTGATCAGTATAAATCACATGAGTTGTCTGAGAAGAGTGTCGGAACGGAAGACTGTCTTATCTCTTCTGTCTGAGAGTGTTATTGTACTGTACATTCACTTTTGCAGTATCCATTGCTGTTTTGCTAAAGCTAGGAGAACACAGACGTGATTATGGATTTTCTGTATAGTGTGTAAATAAAACGTAGTTTAGATCTACAGATGTGTCTCTCTTCTTGCTGCGTGATGCTAGAAGACTTGTGTGCACTTTTCCTATGAGAAGTGTCGCAGATGGGGGCTCTGGACTGAAGGGACATGCCACTCCAGAAACGTGCCTACTGGGAGACGCTCGGAGTCTTGGGGAGTTCGCCGTCTCCCCAGAGCGTTTTTCCAACAAGAACTTTAACTCAGGATAAGAACAGAAATCGCACACTGGCGGCACGGCAGCAGCGGGAAGCCCAATTAGCTAAAGTGGTACCTCAGGTTAAGAATGGTT
Organism: Lacerta viridis; assembly: GCA_900245905.1. Lineage (NCBI taxonomy): Eukaryota > Metazoa > Chordata > Lepidosauria > Squamata > Lacertidae > Lacerta > Lacerta viridis. Next base: position 672,036 of record OFHU01003749.1, on the reverse strand, counting down.
TCAGGTTAAGAACGTACCTCCGGAATGAATTAAGTTCGTAACCAGAGGTACCACTGTAGGTTACTTGCTCGTCACACCACAGCAGGGCAAATAGTCTCTTCTTACCTGTGTGACGTTGAACACTAAGTAAGAATAGTCGCCCTTGGCAAACGTGTCCAGGCTCTCGCCGTCGTCCCAGTAAAGGTCTCCCCAGGCATTGGCGTTCTGCGACAGGGCCGCAAGCAGGAGAAGAGCGTTCCCACTGCCCACCGATGTGCTTACTCCAGGTTTCTGAGAGGGAAAGAGATCAGCACGTAAAATCCAGATTCACTGAAAGCAGCCCCAACTAGGGCTGGGCGATGTCTGGCTTTCAACATTGTGATATATCACGATGCCTGAAGTAACACTGAAAAAGGCTGAAAAAGTGGCTTGGAAGGGAAGGAAGGGAGGCAGGAGCGACCAGGAGGAAGGGAAGGAAGCGGCCTGGGGGAAACTGTGACTGTCTGAAATGGCGCCAGAGCACTTTAAATGTATGGTGTGGATACTGCCTCAGTTCATAAATTCACAGCAACAAATGTCCAACACCTATTTGATAACAACATTTATAAAGTAGTATGCAAGGTATTGGGGACGCAGGTGGCGCTGTGGGTTAAACAGCAGAGCCTAGGGCATGCTGATCAGAAGGTCGGCGGTTCGAATCCCCGTGACGGGGTGAGCTCCCGTTGCTCGGTCCCAGCTCCTGCCAACCTAGCAGTTCGAAAGCACGTCAAAGTGCAAGTAGATAAATAGGTACCGCTCGGCGGGAAGGTAAACGGCGTTTCCGTGCGCTGCTCTGGTTCGCCAGAAGCGGCTTAGTCATGCTGGCCACATGACCCGGAAGCTGTACGCCGGCTCCCTCGGCCAGTAACACGAGATGAGCGCCGCAACCCCAGAGTCGGACACGACTGGACCTAATGGTCAGGGGTCCCTTTGCCTTTACCTTATGCAAGGTATGCAAGGCCTTCTTTCACTTTGATCTCACTGCACATCACACTAAACCTTGTTTTGGCATAACATGCACAAACAGAACTGAGTTGCTCAGGTCTCTAACACCCCTCCTCTGCTTCCCTCTCCTGTTCCCATGTGGCTGGGAAGGCAAATTCAGCAGTTAACCAGAGTTTGCCGTGCCATCTAGAGCTAGGCCTCCGGTTCATCTTTGCTGTGGTTAAACAATGAGCTCCAGCAATCGTGGTTTGGCGTTGGCTTGTTCGAAAGGTAAACCACAACATAGCCTGTCTTTGGTGGTGTAGGTTATCCTGTAGCACCACGGTGGGCAATATGTGACTCCCTTTTTAAAAAGAAAAGTCACATGGTGGCAGGTGGAAGAGGATGGAAACTATCAGGCCTCACCTGAGTTGGCAGGATGGTCCCCTCCCGCACATGCACGTTGATGTGGTCCAGAGGTGCGGCCATCTTCAGGTTCTCCCCGCTGCTGTTCACTGAAGAGCCCTGCAGGGGGCAGCGAGAGGCTGAGCTGTCAGGTTCATGCCCAGTGGTCAGATTATAGCAGCCTCTGCCAGCCTCCCAGCAGCCCCAAACACCTGGAGCATGGGTAGGCAAACTAAGGCCCCGGGGCCGGATCCAGCCCAATTGCCTTCTCAATCCAGCCCAGGGACGGTCCGGGAATCAGCGTGTTTTTACATGAGTAGAATGTGCCCTTTTATTTAAAATGCATCTCTGGGTTATTTGTGGGGCATAGGAATTCGTTCATCCCCCCCCCCAAAAAAAATATAGTCCAGCCCCCTACAAGGTCTGAGGGGCCCCTTAGAAAATTTGTATAGGTTTTGAATTGCTTTAGTCCAGTGTTTCCCAAACCTGGGTCTCCAGCTGTTTTTGGACTACAACTCCCATCATCCTCTAGCTAGCAGGACCAGTGGTCAGGGATAATGGGAACTGTAGTCCAAAAACAGCTGGAGACCCAAGTTTGCGAAACCCTGCTTTAGTTTATTCTGTTGCGGTTTTAACTATCTGTATGTTTTAAATTATGGTAGCCATTTTTTAGCAATAATTTTATCGTTTTAATCTTTTTTGTAAACCGCGTTGAGGCATTTCCCCTACGATCAAGAGGTATATATTTTTTATTGAATAAATAAAGGGGTGGCAAGATCTTCTGGGGTGTTAATGCTGTGAGCCCCAGCAGAGGAATATTTCCCAGTTTCCTTTCCTGGGAAAACAAAGACGACCCAAGCAGAGAAATAATGAGACCATCACGGCTGGTCTGACGGGCCGCACGCTCTTACCGTGTAGTAGTCATACCACAAGCCTCGGGGAAAGTAGCCGATCACCGAATTCACGCCAGGCTCCAGCACCGGAGACACCAGCAGGCCCCGCCCCCAGAGGAACTGCCTGTCAATGGGGTAAGTGGCCACATCCTTCGGGAACCTAGGAGGGAGAACAAGCCGACACAAATGCCTTCAATCAAGGCCACAAGCACGCCACACATTAAAAGCACCACGAGACCCCTTTAAAAAGCTATGGCTTCCCGTAAAGCATAGTGGCGTAAAGGTTGGAATGTGGCCCGAAGCTCCCTGGGTGACCTTGGAGTCAGTCACCATCTCATCGCCCAACCCTGTGAGGATGAAACGGGGGAGGAGAACCACGGACACCATATTGAGATCCTCAGAATATAAAGGTGGTACAGTATATGAATGTAATAAATACAATACAGTGGTGCTCCGCTAGACGAAAATAATTTGCCCTGCGAAAATTTTCGTCTAGCGGGTTTTCGTCTAGCGAGGCATTCGTCTAGCGGGGCACCACTGTAATTAAATAAAATGATTTAAGGGTGCTGGGAGTTGTTAGGAGTCCCTTATTATCCTTATCGTTATTATTCGTTCAGTTTATATGCCGCCCTTTATCAAAAGATCTTAATGTACAATGTTAAAAACACATTACAGAACGTCAGTGATACAAACGTTTAAAAAAATTAACAAAAGCATACCGACAAGACAGCCTAAAAATGAATGACTTCCGGTTAGGTGCCGGGTAATGGCGGACGGGAGCTGCACAGCTCCGTTTGCCGTGAGGCGTTAGGGATTACCGTGCCTGCGCCGCGGGTCCCTTAAAGCCACGGGAAGAGCGTCCCGTGGACCTGTGTCTTGTGGGTCCCAGACGTGCCGTCCTTGCTCCTAGTGGACCCTCGTAAGGGGGAAAACTAGGCGAGCGGGGCTCCGGTACGGGACTGAAGAGACGGCAGCCTCCGGTAAACAAAGCAGCGATTCTGCCAGACCTGAGCACCCGATGCTTCCGACTTAGAAATTTGCAAGAAGAAGCTCTGTAAGTAAACTTATAAACTGTTTTGCAACTTTGAAGACATAGAACTTACAGAGAAAGCTTTAAAAAGGAAGCCTGTTCCCTTTGAACTGCTTGCTGGAGCTCGGTAGCGCTTAAAGAGCAAAGCCGCGAATAACGGAAAAGTTTTACGAACTCTGCCAAACTTTTTAAAAGTGGATTAAAAGTTGTTTAGATTTGTTTTAAGACTTATATATCACAGATATGGCAAAAGAAGTCACCGCTCGCCCTCAGGATTAGGATTCCGGGTCGGTAGCGGGCTGCGTTATATTGTTGCCATTTACTTTCGCTACTGTTTCAGAGACTGTTTACCAGTGGAGACATTTTAGATACTTTGTTGCCGGACATAGCTTTATGGGCTCTGTGGTAACACTGTAAGCAGAAAAACAGCTACTGACTTGGGCTCTTTTAAAACTGACTCTTCTTTGGCTTAGAAAAGTGAAGTTTTTGGAACTTTGAATTCTTTGCCTGGTATTTTGGATTATCGGATTGGTGTGGGACTCCTGGCTCAGCTGCCTCTTTGTTTTCTGAATTGAGCTGCTGGCCACCTGGTGTTTACTTTTGGGACTGTTGGTCTTCCACTGTGAATGTCTGAGATTGTTACCACAGCAACTGGGTGACCTTGAGATTACAATTGCAGAGCTCACAGGAAATGGACACTAGATCAAAAACAACTAGCTCTGCACAAAGAAAGGGATCTGTTTCCTTAACTCTTCAGGAACAAATGGAGAAAATTGCGGCCAGTGTTGCTGAATTAGCAGAAGGATTTAAAAATGTTACAGAAGAGCTGAAGCAAACACAGGCCTCAGTTGGTGCAGTTAATACAACAGTGAATACTGCAATAGAAAAACTCCAAATTGACATTAAAGCTGATATAAAAAATTCCACGCAAACACTGGAAAGATCAATTGGACAAATTGAGGAGAACGTCAAGAAAAACAGAGAAGAAATTAATAAAATTGAGAAGGAGGTGACGGCTTTGAAAAAGGATACAGAGGAATTAAAGGGAGTAAAACAGAAGATAAGAACAGTGGAAGAGAAATTGGACAATATCGATTTGGAGAATTTAGAAAAAATTGGAACAAGACAAAGATCAGTAGAAGAATCTCTTGCCTTTTTGCAATTACACCAGAGAGAAGGGAACATCCGTTTGAGAGGTCTTCCAGAATTGGAGGGTGACAGCTTGAAGGCATATATTGTGGAGCAATTTTCAACATATTGGCATTTGGAAGAAACAGACGTCTCAACACGCATAGTGAAGGCCTTCAGATTCGGACCCAGAGGATCCAGAGGGAAGAAAAATACCAAAACGGTCAGTGACTGTTTGATTGTGACCCACGATAGACACGATAGAGACTTCTTCCTGGATTTGCATTATAAAAATAACCTAGTGGTCCAGCAGAACAAAGTCATCTTTTATAAGGATATCCCCAAATTTTTCCTTGACAAGAGAATTTTTTATAACGATTTAGCCACAGAAATAAGAAAAAAGGGCATCTCCTTCAGTTGGGAATTTCCAGAAGGCCTGGCATTCACGTTTGAAGGGATAAAGATAAGAATAAAATCCCCGGCTGAAAAGCAAAAGTTTGTGGATAAACATCTTGACTTCTTTCAAAGACACAGCACTCGACCCAACATTACTGTATAGATTCTCAGATAGGCTGTTGCCGCCGGGGGTGCCAAGACCAAGTGATAAGGATCCAGAAGAAGGAAAGAAAGGAGAGGCATCTGGAGGAGGAGACTAAATCATAGATAATGGCGTTGAAACTAATAACTTGGAATGTTCGGGGATTAAACCAGAGACCAAAGAGACGCAGAGTGTTTTATAATTTGGAAAAGAAGAATTTGGACATTATATGTTTACAGGAGACCCACATCACCCGACGACATAGAAGATTATTACAGAATAAAAAACTAGGCCAGGAATTTATATCATCGGATAAAGTCAAGAAGAGAGGAGTTGTAATTTACGCAAATGAAAAATACAGCCCAAGACAGCTTTTTAAAGATGAAGAAGGGAGATACATCGCAATTGAAATTAAAGTACAAGGCGAAAATTTTCTGATACTGGGACTTTATGCACCAAATGAAGGAAAGTCAACTTTTTACAAGAAGTTACATGATCTGCTGTTAGACTATTTGGACTATAAAATTGTGTGCCTTGGAGATTTCAATGGGGCAGTTTCCACATTAATGGACAGATCTCAAAGAACGAAACTTACAAATGATGGGAAACTACCCAAGACTTTTTTCGAAATGGTGGACAATTTGAACTTAGAGGATGCTTGGAGGTTAAAAAACCCAACAGAAACAGAGGCAACTTTTTTCAGCGAATCGCAGCAGTCATGGTCGAGGATAGATTACATCTGGATTTCGAAAGAGTTGACACCAAAAATACAAAAAGCAGAAATCGGCCCCAAGACATGTTCAGATCATAATCCTGTACAGGTAAATCCTGAAGATGGTTTCTAAGGACTCTCTTAGATGGAGAATGGATGATGCCTTAATGAGAGATGCCAAACTGGTAGGAAAGAGCTGCAAAGAAGATGAAAGAGTATTTTCAAATTAATTGGAATTCGAGTGTCGAAAAGAGGATTGCTTGGGATGCAAGTAAAGCTGTAATGAGAGGATTCCTCATAAGTGAAAAAGCAAAAAAGAAAAAACTTCAAAATGCGGAGATGGAAAGATTGCTGAAGCAAATCAAAGTTAAAGAAAAAGAATTAAGAGGTCATCCGAAATGTGTAAAAATTCAAAAAGAGATCAAATACTTGCAATCCCAATATGCAAAATTTGTGAACCAAGATATCGAGTGGAAAGTGAAATGGATGAAACAAAGATCATTTGAATCTGCTAATAAATGTGGAAAATTACTGGCTTGGCAGTTAAAGAAGAGACAAAAGGCGAATGTCATCACTAACTTGGAAGTGAATGGAAGAATGATAGAGAACCCGGAAGAAATCAGATGGTGTTTCCAAAAATTTTATAAGCAACTGTACAAGGAGGAGAAGATAAAAGAATCAGAGATAGACCGATTTCTGGAAAAAAATGGATTACATAAAGTCCCAGAGGATAAACTAGCAAATCTCAACCACCCGATATCGACACAAGAAATTTCAGATGCAATAAGTAATATGCAACTTGGGAAGGCCCCAGGACCAGACGGACTAACAGCAAAATATTATAAGACATTGAAAGACTGGCTATTACAGCCTTTGAAGGAAATTTGCAATAAAATATTGGAAGGAGATAGGGCACCTGAGACGTGGAAAGAAGCCTTTATCACACTGATTCCAAAACCAGAGACAGAAAAAACTTTAATGAAAAATTATCGACCAATCTCCCTTTTGAATGTGGATTATAAAATTTTTGCAAATGTTTTGGCTACAAGATTGAAAAGAGTGTTGAGAGATTATATACATAAAGATCAAGCAGGTTTCTTACCAGGAAGACAGATAAGTAATAATACAAGAATCATTGTGGACATCTTTGGAAAAACTGGAAAGAAACATAAATATAGATGCAGCACTTTTGTTTATAGATGCGGAAAAAGCTTTTGATAATATATCTTGGACATTTATGAAAAAGAATTTGGAAGTAATGGGAGTTGGAGAAAGATTTTTGAATGGCATTAATGCCATTTATACTGAACAAAGAGCAAAAATAATAATTAACAGTGTGATATCGGAAGAAATTGAAGTTCAGAAAGGAACAAGACAAGGGTGCCCTATCTCCCCTTTATTATTCATCACGGTCCTGGAGGTCCTTTTAAATATGTTACGAAAGGACAAACAGATAAAAGGAATTAGGGTGGGAGAGAAGGAATACAAATTACGCGCCTTTGCAGATGATTTGATGCTATCCCTACAGGAACCTGAAAATAGTGTTCCCAAAGCCCTGGAAGTAATTGACAATTTGGGCGAGTTGCCGGCTTCAAATTAAATAAACAGAAAACCAAAGTTTTAAGTAAGAATATGAGGTCTGAACAGATACAGAGATTACAAGAAAGCACTGGACTTAATTTTGTAAAAAATGTAAAATATCTAGGAGTCAATCTCACAGCTAAAAATTTAAACCTGTACAAAGACAATTATGAAAAGTTGTGGACTGAGATCAAGAAAGATCTAGAAATTTGGACAAGATTGAAATTGTCGTTAATGGGAAGAATAGCGGCGATCAAAATGAATGTTCTACCAAGGATGCTGTTTTTATTCCAAGCCATACCAATTTTGGACAAAATGGATTGTTTCAAGATATGGCAAAAGGACCTATCGAAGTTTATATGGCAGGGCAAGAAACCCAGAATTAAATTTAAGATCTTGACAGACTCTAAAGAAAGAGGGGGATTTGCCCTGCCAGAGTTGAGGATTTATTTTGAAGCAGCGGCCTTTTGCTGGTTAAAAGATTGGTTTAAATTAGAGAATACAGATGTGTTGGACTTGGAAGGACATGACAATGCGTTTGGATGGCATGCATACCTATGGTATGACAAAGTTAAAGTCCATAAAACTTTTAAAAATCATATAGTTAGGAAAGCTTTGTATCAGGTTTGGACAAGGTATAAAGACTTATTGGAGAGAAAGACTCCTAGATGGATTTCACCAGTGGAGGCCAAGGCTTATAAGAGACCGAATATGTCTACAAGTTGGTTGAGATACATGGACATACTGCAGCAGGAAGGTGACGTAATTAAGTTGAAAAGTTATGAGCAAGTTAAAGATAGAGTCACCGACTGGCTGCAGTATCACCAAGTGAATGAACTATTTAAACTAGATAAAAAGATTGGTTTTCAAATGGAAAAATCTAAACTGGAGACAGAACTGATCGAATCAAACTCTAAAAACCTTTCCAAGATGTATAATTTGCTGTTAGAGTGGCATACGAAAGATGAACTGGTTAAATCGGCAATGATTGATTGGGCGAAAGATGTTGGACATAATATCATGATGAATGACTGGGAGAGATTGTGGCAGAAAGGTATCAATTTTACTGCTTGTAATAGTTTAAGAGAAAATATAATGAAGATGATATATAGATGGTATCTGACACCAGTTAAGTTAGCAAAGATGAATTCTAAATTGTCAGATGTGTGTTGGAAATGTAAAGCTGCACAAGGTACCTTTTATCATATGTGGTGGTTGTGCCCAGGGGTAAGTGCCTTCTGGGATAAGATTTATAATGAACTTAAGAAGGTAATGAAAATTACCTATGTTAAGAAACCAGAGGCATTTCTCCTGAGCATGACCAATGAAGAAATTCCCAGTCAGGATAGAGTATTTTTTATGTATGCCACCACAGCAGCGAGAATTTTATTGGCAAGGAACTGGAAAGGTGAAGAGCTACCAACAGTGGAAGAATGGCAAATGAAGTTGAATGGAATATATGGAACTCGCAGAACTGACCGCGAGAATCCGAGACCAGAGGGAGGAGAAGGTGACGCAGGATTGGAAGAAATTTAAGGAGTATTTAGTGAAATGTGTTAAATTGAATGTATGAATTATTTGTGCAGAGTAATGTAGAAGTAATGGCTTTAGCAGATTTAAGTTGAAAGTATTAAATAGAAGAAATTTTTTAAATGTGTTTTATCTTAGGATAAATAAGTTTAAGATATGATATTTAAGATGTGATATACGAAGTAAGAAATATTAAGTTTTAGTTAGTTCTTTTTTGATTAAAGAGAATGGGAAAAGAAATACAGCTACCTAAATAAGATATATAACTAGAAAGGCAGTGGAGGGAATGGGGGAAGCCCCTAAAGAAGTTAAAAAACAAGAAATAATAGATAAAAATGTTAGAGGTTTGTATTTTGTATGTTTTGTTTTATTATGCTTGTATTATGTTTTGCTTTTATGTAGTATGTTGTTGATGTTGTTATGTTGTTTTATTGTTTAGTGTTTTTGTTCTGTTCTATTAGAAAATAATAAAATCTTATAAAAAAAAAAATGAATAAAAAGCATACTTGACAGACAGCCTAATAACAAAACAGTAATTATAATAAACTGTCCCCCTCCCCCACATTTCCCCAGGCCATAGAGGAATGTTTTTGCCTGGCACCTAAAGACATGCAATGATGGCAACTCCAAGAGCTGCAGTTCCCAGAGTTTCCTGTGAAGACTAATGGAGTGTCAAACCACAGCGGGAATCGAGGCTCTGAGAAGGGAACAGGGCTCCTAACAACTCACAGCACCTTTAGCAAACTACAACTCCCAGAACTCTTTGTGAGAGGAGCCGTTGCTTTTTAATGCAGTAGCACAGAGCTTAAAATGCGTGGCGTGAACGTGACTTGGGTGTCCCAGGTTGAAAGTTCCCCTGCCTCTGGCTTAATGGGTTCCTTATTCTGTTAGGGACCTTGAACTTCCTGTGGATACCCCCGCCCCACCCCCTGGGGAGAGGAGAAGAAGAGGAGTAGTTTGGATTTGATATCCTGCTTTATCACAACCCGAAGGAGTCTCAAAGCGGCTGACATTCTCCTTTCCCTTCCTCCCCCACAACAAACACTCTGTGAGGTGAGTGGGGCTGAGAGACTTCAGAGAAGTGTGACTAGCCCAAGGTCACCCAGCAGCTGCATGTGGAGGAGCGGAGACACGAACCCGGTTCACCAGATTACGAGCCCACCGCTCTTAACCACTACACCACACTGGCTTTGGCAAGGCAAGGAAGAGAGCTGTGCCATTCTCTTAGTCCTGAACCATGCCCACTTGGAGCCCCCTGGAAACAGGCACAATTCCTTACTCGAAGAAGAGAGGCCGGGCCACGGTGTCCCCTTGCAGGTGAGCCCGGTGGAAGAGGGTGTAGAGGTACGGCAGGAGGGCATAGCGGACCTCTAGCGCTATCTTCATGGCAGTTCGTGCAGCAGGGCTGAAGGCGGAGGGATCCTGGGCCTGAAGAGAAGGGTGGAAAACAAGAACAGGCAAATGGGCTTAAATGGTGGCATGCAGAAGAACCAAGGCAAAGGAGACAGTGTGGTGTAGGGGTTAGAGTCCTTGCCTAGGACACGGGAGACCAGGGTTCCAATCTCCACTCGGCCATGAAACTCAGTGGGACACCGGTCACTGCCTTTTGTCCTAACCTACCTCACAAGGTTGTTGTGGGGATTAAATGAGGAATGGGAGAACCAGGTGCGCCACATTGAGGTCCTTGGAGAAAAGGGGTGGGTGGGTTATATATGCAACAAACAAACAAAAATGGTCCAGATTGTGCAGAAACTTGAACTTTTTAAAAAATTGAATTAAATACTGTATGTTTACATTTTTCAGACCTGCCCGGGGATCTTATGGTGAAGGGCAGGGAAGAAATCAAATAAATAAGAAAACAAACCCAACAATGATGGGAAGCTGAATTCAGAGTCTTCTTTTGCCCTGCTCTGAGTTTTGCATCAGGTACCACCAAACTCTTTGAAAGAAGGGGCAAAATAATGTCAACGGCATAAAGCAAACTGGGTGATTTGGTTACCGGCACTCAAAAGAGGCTCCCTGTTGCACCTCTGCATGAGCTCATGGCTTCCCAATTGGGGAAGCAGACTCAGATCAGAGACTCATGCAGAGTGGCAGAGGAGCACTCTGAGAAAGACAGGCAGCCCTTACTGTCTTACCTGAAAACAAATCGTGCTGCATGTTAGCAAAGGTAAAGGTAAAGGGACCCCTGACCATCAGGTCCAGTCGTGTCTGACTCTGGGGTTGCGGCGCTCATCTCGCTCTATAGGCCGAGGGAGCCGACGTTTGTCCGCAGACAGCTTCCAGGTCATGTGGCCAGCATGACAAAGCCACTTCTGGCGAACCAGAGCAGTGCACAGAAATGCCGTTTACCTTCCCGCCAGAGCGGTACCTATTTATCTACTTGCACTTTGACGTGCTTTCGAACTGCTAGGTGGGCAGGAGCTGGGACCGAGCAATGGGAGCTCACCCCGTGGCAGGGATTCGAACCACCGACCTTCTGATCAGCAAGCCCTAGACTCTATGGTTTAACCCACAGCGCCACCTGGGTCCCTTTAGCAAAGTGTGTCTCCAATTCTTGTTTGGAAGAATTTTTATTAACAAAAACAAGAGAAGCAAAAAGTTTTAACTCAAAGGGTGTGCAGGGTGGGGATGCAGTAGCTAATCGGAAGTTTGAGAAACAATGCGAGTCCCCGTCCTGCCCCCAGCAGCTTCACCTTCACGTCCTGGGTGTTGTGGTTTCGTGAAAAGGGGTAGAAGGCTCCCAACTGCATCCAGCGAGTGCAAAGCTCCTCCGAGGTGGAGCCCGAGAAGCCGCAAATGTCTGCCCCGACCAACGGGATCCCAAAGAGGCTGAAGCTGAGCACCCCTGAGGATTCAGGCAGGGGGAAAAGGAGTTAATAGTGGCTAGGCTATTACTGACATTAATGCCTGGCTGACTTCCAGATTAGATTACAGCAATGCATTGTTTATGGGGCTGGCCTTGGAGACGGTCCGAAACCCCCTACTGGTACAAAATGCGGCAACCTGCCTATGGACACTATGCCTGTTTCAAAACAACTTCACTGCTTCCAGTCTTTTTCCAGGTCCATTGAAGGTGTATGGTTAAACAGGTCTGGAAGGAGCCGGAGCTTGGATTGGTCCATAAAAAACACCCAGTGTTAGTGAAGTTAGCCCTTTATTCAAAGAAACCCAAACAGTGCAGGACTAGCGATCACAGCAATTCTTCCCGGTTGGTCTTGCCCCAAAGAGGCAGTGGTGAGGACTGAAGGTCCCTGCTTACCCACCGCTGCCTAAGTCTCCTCCTCCCCAGGGTTTCCCCCAAGCAACCTGAGACTGAGTTAGCGTGCAAACATTCTTTCCTCTGGTCTTTTCATTTCTCTGCATGTTCTGGGAGACCAGGGGGAAGGGAGCTGGTTGCAGCAGGAGGGTGAGACTCGCTGGCTTCTTCAGCAGCCTGCCTCATCTCCGTCTCCTGGCTGCCCCACCCCCTCCTCTCCAGGCTCCACTTCTGTCTCTGTAACTACTCTCTTCTGTAACTACAAGCCAAAGGCTGCCTTCAGGATCATACTGTGAACTGAATGTAAGTAAACTTCTTATTACTTTAAAGAGAAGACTGTTGTGCCTTTATTCTTTTTAACAGAACAATCCAATCTGTACAGGCTAGACTGGATTGCTTAACTCAGGGGTCAGCAAACTTTTTCAGCAGGGGGCCGGTTCACTGTCCCTCAAACCTTGTGGGGGGCCGGACTATATTTTGAAAAAAAAATATGAACAAATTCCTATGCTCCACAAATAACCCAGAAATGCATTTTAAATAAAAACACACATTCCACTCATGTAAAAACATACTGATTCCCAGACCGCCCACGGGCTGGATTTAGAAGGCGATTGGGCTTCATCTGGCCCCCGGGCCTTAGTTTGGGGAACCCTGGCTTAACTCAAGAGATTCAAACGAATCTACCAATTAGCTTCCTGCGATATACAGGGGTATTGTTAGGGCGCCAACAAGTTGGCGTGCTGTAGCGCAGCAGTCAGTCAGATAAGCCAAGGTCGAACAGTCCGGGTCAGAAGCCAGCCGAAGTCAGGTATCAGTATGGGGTCAGGAGAAGCCGAAGTCAGAACAGTCCAAGTCAGGAACCAGCCAAGTCAGTCAGGGAAAAGCCAGGAACCAGGAACAAGCCAAGGGTCAGGAACAAACCAGGAGTCAGGAACAAGCCGAGGGTCAGGAACAAGCAGGAGTCAGGAACAAGCAGGAGATTAGGAACAAGCCGAGGGTCAGGAACAAGCAGGAGTCAGGAACAAGCCGAAGGATCAGGAACAAGCCAGGAGTCAGGAACAGAACGAGCAAGAGCAACCACGCACTCAGCATGTCAGTTGCAGGTGCTAGTGAAGGGAGCATTCAGCCTTTGTTAAGTAGCTGGCCTGCAACCACGTCTCTTACGAGATGCAGCTGCCTCTAATTGTTCCCTGCGTCTCTCAGCTCTACGCTCTACAGCTGAGAAGGGAGGAGGGGAAGGGCTGTTTCTCTCCTCACAAGGGCCTGATTCTGGCTCGACTTCCTCCTCCTCCTGTTCTGGTCTTTCCCCCTCTCCATCTGACTCTTCCTCTTCCGAGGAGTGCCGCCACCAGTCTTCTCCAGGTATGAACTCCTCCACTTCCCCAGGTTCTTCCGTGGGCGCAGCCTCACCAGGGGGGGCTTGCCACCACTCCTGCTAATCTGGCTCAACCCTGACAGGTATGTACTCTGCTACCAGCTCACTAGTGTGAGTGTGGAAGGATAATGTTGCATCAATATATTCTCTCCTACTATCCACAATATTCCCACAATAATAGGGTGCTGGACAAGATGGGCCATGGGCCTGATCCAACAGCCAGGCTCTCCATTCGTCTTTCTGGAGAGCTGTGTCCGCAGCTGGAAAAGAAAACCACCTGCACATACCTGGGATGGAGCAGACCATGTCCTTCCACTCGCTCCTGTTGTCGCCAAGCCAGTGCCCCGAATACCTGCCCTGGCTGGGGAAGGAGGAGCGGGAGATGACAAAAGGCCGCTTCCCTCGGATCTTGACTAGCGCGCTGAAAGGGGAGGGGGGAGAAAAAGGTGACTAGCAAAAATGTTTGCTTGTAAGCAGAGAGCACAGGAAGGGATGCCAGCTAACTTTGGCTCCGGAAACCAGACATGTCATGTTTGTCTGTCACTGATGCTCTCATGCCCCAGACAAACCCATCCACCAAGACGATGGGAGCTTACCTAGCAGTAGCCTTGGCTTCCATCAGCCCATAGAGGTTATGGAGGTTGTAGTGCACAGATGAGTTCTGCCTGGAGGAGGCACAGATGGTCTTGGAGGAAAGGGAATTTCCCAGTACGGCTGGTGGAGAAAGAGAACAGCTGGTTAGAAGAAGCACAACAAATCGTGTGTGCTTGGCAAACAGGTACGAGCTCCTGTCCAGGGTGGTTGACCCATGGAGAACAATTTCTCTTTCTCTCTCTCTTCCTGTTGCACGCAAACACAGAGGCAGTCACTCAAGAAGGCTATTGTAGGATCATGGGCATGTACAGCAGGATCTAAAGCATCTCCTCTCTTACCGGGCACGTATGGGGGTTTATCCAGCTCCTCCTGGGAACAGCCTGCGGTGGAGCCATCCACAAAGTTCGAAGGTTCATTCATGTCCTAGAGCAGAGAGATTGGGGCCAATTAAAATGTCCCAGTTCACACACTACCCACAGAAATTTAAACTTTCCTCAAGCACAGGTCAATTGCAGACCATGGGAGTTGCCCTGAAGCCAACATGAGCATTTTAAGTGCAACGTTTTTTCATGTTTCGGAGGCACAGATATCTGTGTTTGTTCAGTGTGAATGTAGCCCTAAGGTTATGGCCTGACCATAGGTTGCAAAGCTGTGATGGGTGACCCCAGCTCCTTAAACAGGGTTGGGTCAGAAATAAACCATGCTATTCCCCATCCCATCTGCAAAAGTGAAAAATAACTTGGCTTGCTTTTGAGCCAATCTGAATTTGAACTGGAGGCGACCAGCAGCAGCTCTGACCCCCAAGCCTCCCTCCCTCATCTCCCCATAAGCCTCCTTGCCTGCTCCCTGCTCCTTCTCCTCCTCCCCCCCTTCCTTCCTTTCCACCCACACCCCCAACACCTTTTTCCTGCCCCACACGCTCAGCTGCAGCTGCTGACACTCTTAATTTGGGAGGAAACAGGAGCAGGGAAGAGAAAAGAGGCCTCTTACAACCTGCCTCTGGTGCCGCCTCCAAGAAGCCCACAGGGGAACTATTGAAACGCCTCTAGGGAGAAATTACATTTCCCAGGATCGACTTAGGGGCGCATTTATTCAGGTATTTATTGTGTTTCCATCCTACTTTTTTCTCCGAGGAGCTCAATGTGGCACAGACAGTTCTTTCCCCCTTCCTCGTTTAATCCGCATAACAACCCTGCGAGGTAGGTCAGGCCAAGAGGCAGTGAATGGCCCCCATGGTCACCCTGTGAGCTTCATGGCTAACTGGGGATTTGAACCCCGGTCCCCCAGGTTCTAGTCTGACACGCTAACCACTAACAACACTGCCTCTGGGAAGCTGCCTTTTACCAAGTCAGACCATTGGCTCACCCAGCTTAGTGCTACTGGCAGTGGCTCTCCAAAGGATTAAACCTGGGACCTTCTACATGCAAGGCAGGTGCTCGGCAATAAGCTATGGTCCCTCCCACAGGCTTGCACCTGGTCTGCTGTTAACAGCACCCCTGGCACTGGGCTTTAATGTTTAGCTCCCACATTGGGTCAGAGGAGTGTGGGATGTGATCCATGAGAGGCAGTCAAGTACAACGTTCCTTGTAATGCCAGAGAAGACATGCGAGGGAATGTTTGGTCCAGCCAGTCGAAACTTCCTGTTCCTCCTGGCTGGAGCATCCTTCCTTTTGCATGTGATAGAAGGTGGGCATGACCTAACCTGTCCAGGTAACAAAAGGACGAGTTCTTTCTTCGTTTGACCAGCTTTTAGCTAGGACTGCTCTGCTAGCTCTCAGCTAGCAGAAGCACTGGGATTATTCCCCCATATGGGGTAGATCCGCATGTACATATTTGTAACTAAGCCTGCCTTCAGGAATCCAACTGTGAACTGATGTGAGTAAAATTCTTTGGTTGACTTTGAATAAGATTGTGGTGTCTTTATTCTTTTAGGAGGGACTCAAGGGAACTTACCAGGAACGTACAATTCAATCTGAGACAGACTGAATTGTATAATAGTGAGAGGCTCACACGAGCCTGCAACCAGCTATCTGCTGTGCATGTAAAAAGGGGAATGTAACTCTGCTAAGTAAAGGAACTTGCTAGCTCAAGTTAGGAAGGATATTAATAAACAGTATATCCTCTCCTGCCACCCTTAACATTCCCACAAGGAGTGGTTAGAGTGACAGACTACAACTTGGGAGATATGGGTTCAAATCCCCAGTCGGTTATAAAACTCAATGCGTGGCCATGGGCCAGTCTCTGTCTCTCGACCTAGCCTACATTGCAGGGTTGTTGCTGAGATGCCACAAGGCGTGGTGGAAACCACGTACCAAACCTTGAGCTCCTGGGAGACAGAGATGGGTCATAAATGCAATAAATAAATAAATAAAATGGGTGGCATAAGGTACACCAAGTGCTTCTGGCACTAAATTGCAGGGGGTTGGACTTATAGGGACAGAACTACCTAAAATGTATAGGAACTTATTCATGTATGCTACTACAGTGGCTAGAATGTCACTCGCCCCAAAATGGAAAGAAGTAAGAAGTCCCAGCAAAGGAAGAATGGATACAAAAACTTATGGAAAACACAGAAATGGCAAAACTTACCAGAAGAATAAGAAATCAAGCGGGGACAAACAGAAGAATACACCTTCACCCCGGTATGGTTCCCCTTCATCACACACACAGCCCAACAAGACAATGACAAAAATCTACCGACAGCATACAAATCAATATGGCTAACCTGATCAAAAACACCCACCAACCCCACTCACACAGGAAACCAAAGATCACCACAGCCAACCACAAATGAACAATCACACCCTACGCCAATCCCGACCTCTCTCACCGCCAAAGAAGCACAAGCGAACAACAGAGAACCTACACAAACAACGCTGACACCAAACCCTACATATATTAAGTAAAATAGAAACATCGTCACCCCACCTCACCCATCCCACCCACCTCTTTCCCCCTTCTCTCCCTGATGTCTCAACAACCAAAACTGATCTGTAAAAATGTTACAATGAAAAAATACGAGAGAGACATTGCACACACTTTTGTAAATCAGGAAAATCTTTAATAATTAACTAATTAATTAATTAATAAAAGAATGGAAATGGTTTACTGAATATTTGCAGATAAATTGTAAACAGATAAGATCATTGACAGGATTATTGTATTAACCTGCAGTTTGACAAGAGTATGTATTTAAAGTAGATGAATAAATGAGCAAATTAAGTAAATATGGATATGCAAAGGATATTAAAAATAAATTTAAGGAACCACAGAAAGAGGGGGAATGAGAGTCAAGTTTTGAAATGTTAAAATGATTGTAAAATGAGTGAAATGTATAAAATGAGTGAAATGTATAAGCTTGAAAAGTATAAATAAATTTTGAAAAACTGGAGAAAAAAAGACGAGATGACCCTTTGGGTGACTTCCAACTGTACAGCTCTGTGATTCTAATACTCTAAATCTAATACTCCAAATCTAATACTCATCATCTCCCCTTTTCAGTGCCCACTCAACTGTTGCAACTTTTCTGTTTAGAAACCGGAAAAGATTGAAGAAGGAACTTACAATCCAAACGCCATCGAAGGGGACGAGGGAGTGGAATCTGTCCAGGTTTTCCAGCCACCACTGGTGAGTGTTTAGGTTAGAGAAGTCGGGGAAAGCGGTGAGGCCAGGCCAGACCTAGGGGGGTGGGGACAGGACAACAGCAGAAATCTGATGGATAAAATTCAGGCCGAGTTGAACCCAATCAACTCTCTGCATGGGGTGCAATAGGTCAGCGCCTTGTCCAGCCCACCAGGCTTACCCGTATTCCTTTTTTTAAAAAAATCATGTTTACCATCTAGGCCAATAGTTGCCACCAGCCTTTGGGTTCCATAAAAGTATCCCCAGTGAGAATACCCTATACTGAGAATAGCTCTTTGTACAAGACACTAAGGAAGATAACAACACTATGAAATTCAAAACAGTAACAGTAAGTTGCACATTTCTTCAAAATCCAGTTTAAACTATTTAGTTTGATTGATTCAACAAAACTGTTGACCTCGATCCAGTGATACCAGCTTTCCAAAGTCTGAGGCTTCATCCGCACTTGCATTTGTGCCATCTTTCTAGGCACACGTCCAGGATTTCCCAGTGTGTGTCTGAGTGGTTTTGTGTGTGTGTGTGTGTGTGTGTTCCAGTGCTTTCCCCAGGAAAACCAATGCTTTACTGCTGAATCAGAGCAAATGGCCAACTGCGGAAAGCCTGATTGCCATTTGTTCCAATTTAGCAGTAAAATGCAGGTTTTCCCAGGGAAAGCGCCAGGACAAAAAATTAATGGAGAACTTCTGAAACAACAACGAGATACGAGCTCCGCACAAGGCATAATGGAAGCATCGGCTGGGAACAGACAGACGTAACATTTTACAAGGACAGGAAGGAACACCGCGGACAGAATAATTGTCACATACAGGAGGAATAAGGATACAGTTTGAATGCTTCACCTATAAGCTTATAAATCATTTAATGTGTCAAGAGGAATGGACGTCGTTAATATTGCAGTTGTTATATGTTGTTGTTGTTGTTGTTCAGTCGTTCAGTCGTGTCCGACTCTTCGTTGTTATATAAGGGGTAGTTATTTTGAATGGGATGTAATTGAGAGGGATAAGATCTTGAAACGCAGAAACAAAGTAAATCAGGCATAGGCAACCTTCGGCCCTCCAGATGTTTTGGACTACAATTCCCATCATCCCTGACCACTGACCATCCGTTAGCTACGGATCATGGGAGTTGTAGTCCAAAACATCTGGAGGGCCGAAGGTTGCCTATGCCTGAAGTAAATCATCAAACCGTCAATTCGAGCATGTGGGAGGCCACCTAAATTATATAATTTGGCATCTGAATGATTGGGATTAGTAATTGTATTGTAATTTGGCATTGTTATAATGAGGCTACCATTGGGTTATTGTAATTGAAAATTAATAAAAATTATTGACAAAATAAAAAATAAAACTGTTTGGACACAGAACAGGAAATCCCAATCCTGTGCCTAGAAATTAAAGTGTGGATGAGCCCTGATAGTCTATTATTATTATTAATAATAATAATAACAATAATAATAACATACCACCCTTCATCTGAAGATCTCAGGGCAGTTCAACATGCAGGATAGAAGCACAAAATAAATGGTTAAAACAAAACAGCCACAACCCCCCCCACACACACATTTAAAAGGCTGTAGAATATTAATCAGGCAAAGGCTTGGTTGAAGAGATGTATAATGAAGGCGCCTGACAAACCTCTCTGGGGAGAGCATTCCACAAATGAGGAGCTGCTGCATAAATGGCCCGTTCTCATGCTGCCACCCTCCAGACATCTCGTGGCCCCCTGCTGCCCCCTTGCCTCTTGGCACCCCCAGGTAATTCCCACCTCCTTTGGGAACCACTAATCAAGCCTGATGAAGAGCTCCAGAAGCTGAAATCTTGCCTAATATTTTGTAACGTTTTGCTCGAATGTGGATTTCCCCTTCCCCCATGGGCCGTTTGCTTTTTGTACAACTTTTAGAGGAGGTTTGTTTGCTCCTGTATTAAAATTCAAGGGGCCACCCCGCTCCTTCGCTCTCACCTTCCCGATCAGAGGTTTTCCTTGGGTGCTGTTGATGAATATTCCACGCTTCAAGCCTTCATCGTAAGGCCAGTAAGAGCCTGGAGGTTGGGTGCTGCTGATTCCTGCGTCCTGTGGGGGGGGGGGAGCAGAGGTGATCAAGCAGGCAAAGGATCCAGACAGCAGTGAAACCAGCCTTCTGCACCAAATGGATCTTTGGCTACCTGCTTAAAGAAAGGCAGGAAACTCAAATGTTCTACTGGGCTAGAGCAGTGGTTCCCCACTGCCTCCTTGTTTCCATAATGTCACTCCCCGCATTGTCCCTGCCACTGTATGTCTGGTGGGTGGAAGAGCTCTATAGCATGGGAGGAACCCACACATCACTAAATAAAAGGCCATTTGTAGGGAGAACAGGGGGCCGTTGCTTAAAAGTACTTCTGAGCAAACAGGATTTTGTCCATGGATGAAGGGCAATGCAATTTTTTATGGGGAACAGAATGTTATATATTTAATGCCACTTGGAACCGCTTTTTCCATTCTCCTTCTAGATTGCATTTTGCCTCCACAGCTAAATAAATAAAATACACAGGATTTTGGAAATGCAAAGCTCTAAATAAAGGGGTCCCAGCATAGCAGCAGCCTTTGATGAAAGCTACACCGGGGCGGCAGGATGTTACTTACCTTGCTTGAAAAAATTAAAGCTTATCTTGGAATTGCGCATTTATATTACTGGGGTAAGAAAGAAGTGAGAAAAGCACGGAGGGGTTACCAGAATCATCACGTAGCGCTGCCCGTGTTTGTGAAGGTCTTCCACCAACTGGGGGAGAGTGCCAAACTTCTGGGAGTCGATGGTGAAGTCTCGATAGCCATCCATGTAGTCAATATCATTCCACTGGGCGGCCTGCAAAAAGAAAGCATAGATATCATAGAATTGTAGTGTTGGAAGGGAATCTGAGGATCATCTAGTCCAACCTCCTGAAATGCAGGAATATGCAGCTGCCCCATGCAGGGACTGGACCTGGGACACTGCCATTATCAGCACCGTGCTCTGCTCAACTGAGCTACCACTGTTGAGCTAGAAGAAAGAAAGAAAGAAAGAAAGAAAGGTTGGTAGGTTAGAGAGTGTTGGACCAGAACTGCAGAAAGCTACTAACAGCACAATCCTGTCCATGTCCACTCAGAAGTAAGTCCTATTAAATTCACTCCTTTTAAATTATTCAATCCACTCAGTCCTATTAAATTGAAACAAAATAAAAAATTCTTTCCAGTAGCACCTTAGAGACCAACTAAGTTTGTTCTTGGTATGAGCTTTCGTGTTTTGACTATGGCAGACCAACACAGCTACCCACCTGTAACTGGAACTATTAAACTGACTTACTATCAAATTAAGTTAAATTAGGATTGCCACCATAGCCATTAAACACACTGGGCAACCTTAGGCGATTCACTCTCTCTCAACCTAACCTACTTCACAAGGACATTTCGAGGCTAAAGCAGAAGGGGGGGGGTTACTGTCCTAAGAATATAAGACAAGCCTGCTGGAGCAGCTCAGTGGCCCACCTAGTCCAGCATCCTGTTCTTGGCCAACCAGATGCCTGTGGGGAAACCCGCAAGCAGGACCCAAGCCCAAGAGGCATATTCTCTCCCGTGGTTCCCAGCAACTGGCATTCCCAGCAACTGGCATTCGAAAGCGTTGACAACCATTGGCCTACAATGACTGTCAACGGCTCTCTGGGATTTCAGACATGAGTCTTAACCAAGCCCTACTTGGGAGATTCAGGATTTGAACCCGAGACCCTTTGCATGGAAAATACCATGGGCCACACCCCTTACCTAAATCTGCAAGTTTATCATTCTGGAGGGTCCTTGTTGATGTTTACCTGCGGGATCTGAAAATTCCTCATGGCCTTGACGGTCTCCCAGGTCTCGTTGCTTGTTCCATAGCCCCAGCGGCAGAGATGGAAGCCCAATCCCCAAAAGGGAGGCATGGCGGGGAAACCTAAAACACAAATCAGGAAAGCGTTAGGTGTGCTATCTCCTCTGTCCCAGAGCCACAGTCTTCTTCCTCCTGTGCCTTTTTGACTTGTCCAGGCCGGAGTTTACTCCGTATATGCAGTTATTTGCATTCCGATTTAATCCACGTAGTCCAGTGTTCTTCAGTCTTGGGTCCCCAGATGTGGATGGGCTACAACTCCCATCATCTGCAGCCAGCTCAGCCTGGTGGGCAAGCATTATGGGAGTTGTAGTCCACCCACTTCTGGGGACCCATGATGGATGAACATTGTCGTAGTCCACATGACAAGAACCTCAAACAACACCAATCAGTATGATTCAGGTTTACCCAGTGCAGGGATAATCCAATACGTTGGGGAAAATTGAGCTCTGAATCACTACACTTGGGGTCATAGATGATTTATTTCTGTGTTTTGGGGTGGGTGGATCGACTGTCACCTTCTTCTACTCCCCTTTCCACGCCCACTGCTTCCTCAGTGCAATCTCATTTCTTTTTGTAACTATTTCCGGTATGCATGTGCCACTGACCATCTGGACGTCACCCCAATTTATTAGTCGTTCTGCCATCATGCTTCCCCAGTACAACAGCATTGCTTCCACCTGGAGGGGGCGCTCTTCCATTACAGCGTAATGAAAGCAGGGCAAACAGAACCTGGAACGTTTGGTCATGTGAGGAAATTGCAGGAGTTCAGCAGGAAGCTGTGGGATTGGAAACGAAGCAGGGTGCCTGCACCCAGACTGTTTACATACTATCAAAAGCACAAAGCACAATAGACAAAGGGACATTTGGAGGAGCCTATAGATACTCACCAATCACCTGCTGGTACTGCTGGACCACCAAGTTGGGGTCTGGGCCTAGGAAGATGTAGAAATCCAGAATTCCTCCAATGGGTCTCCAGGTGAGGGCAGGTGCAGGCTGCAGCACCACCTCTAGGTGACAGACAGGAGAGAGGAAGACTTAGGGTTTGTTCACAGTTCTGCTTGTGTGGTTTTTCATCTGCCCCACCGCTTTCCCTGGGAAAACCAGTGCTGAATCAAAGCAAATATCAATCCGCAGAAGACCTGATTGACGTTTGTTCCGATTCAGCAGTAAAGAGTGTGTTTTCCCCAGGGAAAGTGGTGGGACAAACGAAAGTGTGCGCTGTACACATTAGTGCTGTGACTTTTCATTTGTTATTTGTCCTTTTTGATTATTTCCATTGCTTTTAAAAACAAAAAGAAAAAAAACCATTTAAAAAAATTTCAGTATTGCTAGGCACTGTGTACAGCTTCGACAGGGAGGTGATGCATAAATATTTAAGCAAATGAATGAATGAATTAAAAGAAGTGTTGAATTCAAATGGGCAGATTGTTGGGCAGAAGGAAGCTGGGAGAAATCCACAAAAATGGGGAGAGTAGAGAAGATCTGTACTTGGAATAATAATAATAATAATAATAATAATAATAATAATAATAATTTATTATTTGTACCCCGCCCATCTGGCTGGGTCTCCCTGGCCACTCTGGGCGGCTTCCAACAAATATTAAAATACATTACAAATATCACAGATTAAAAACTTCCCTAAACAGGGCTGCCTTCAGGTATTTTCTAAATGTCAGGTAGTTGTTTATCTCTTTGACCTCTGATGGGAGGGCGTTCCACAGGGCGGGCGCCACTACCGAGAAGGCCCTCTGCCTGGTTCCCTGGTATCCAACAAAAACCTTCTTTACTGTAACTGATATTTGAATTTATGGCTTTCAATATCCTTGAACCCTCCAGATCTTTTAGAGGCATTTAAAAAAATGCTGGAAATTGCTAATCAACTGCTGGAGGTATAAAGGACTGTCAGACTTTGAAAGGTTGGCATCAATGGATCAAGTACATCAATTTTGTTGAATTTTTAAATTGGCTTTTCAATAAATGTGCAATTAAGTTTTTCTGTTTTGAATTTTTATTGTGTTGTTATCTTCCTTAGTGAGTTGTGTGCATAACACTATTATGAAGGGTGGCACTGGGGATGACATTATGGATCCAAGCTGGCAGTGACCCAAAAAAAGTTTGGGAGCCACTGCACTAGTTCTTAAGAGCGCTCGGGGACACACCAAGGTCCCTCTTGTCCCTTACTCTTCATGGCTTTGCCAACATGATGTGTGTGTTGGAAGTGCTTGGCCAAAAGGGGAGGGTTGCTTGGGTGCCTGTAGCCCTTTCAGCTGATGCAGGCCACCTGCCTCTCCCTCTCTTCTTCTACCAGCCACTCTGCAGTATCTATGCAGTCAAAAGGCCAAGCCCCTTGGAGAGAATGTCGGAGACAATAGGCAGCCAAGGAGGGCTGAGAAGCAGCTGGCTGTGAAGGCAAGCAGCCAGCAGCTGCAACGTGCGGTTAAACCGCCCAGCGGTTGCTAAAGAGCCCGCCTCATGGCAGGAAACAGATGGCTCTTGCCTCCGTAAAAAGCCCCTGCTGCATCTCCAAAACTCCATTTTCCTCCGTTACTTCTAAAACACGGACTCAGATTGGCTTCTCGCGCATCTGAAGTCCGTCCGATTACCTGAAAAGCATGTGTCACCCGGAATTTTTAAAAAAAGACAAACCCCTGAAGACAAACCCACTTTTGACCACCCTCTGACTAGTTATTCAAAAGAAGTGAGCTTACAAACATTTTTCTCTTTGATTCCAGTGAACTCCCTGGTTTTCTTTATTCGTCACCTTCAATCAGATCCACATGAGGCAATGCTCAGAATGTTCAGATTGATCTAAATTATTTCACCCCAAAAGGTGCCAAGGGGACACGTACCCATTGCGTTGCTGTTCATGAGGAATACCCCATGGGAAGCTCCGTCTCTCTCCATGGCAAGGTAAAAGGGGTGGACGCCATAGAGATTGTAGGACTCCTGAAAACAAAAGAAGAAGTCAAGACTCATTTTCAGCCAGTACTTCATAAGAACGCAAGCAGAGCCCTGCTGGATTGGGGCCAATGGCCCATCCAGTCCAGCATCCCGTTCTCACAGTGGCTGACCAGATGCCTCTTTGTGGGGGACCTGCAAACAAAACCCAAGAGCCCCCTCCCCTCCTGTGGCTCAGGGTCCTGCTTGCAGATAGCCCAACAGGTGCATCTGGTTGGCCACTGTGAGAACAGGATGCTGGACTAGATGGCCTGATCCAGCAGGCTCTTCTTGGGTTTAGAGAGGCAGCCAAACATGATAGTCCAGCATCCTGCTTCCCACAGTGGCCAACTGGATGCCTCCAGGAACGCCACAAGGAGGAGATGGAGGGCAATCATTGGATGGGCCTCCCTGGGTTTGCCTGGTCACAAACCCGATGGCCATCGACTGTGGCAGCAAGTTCCACAAGTTAACTATATGTATGAAGCAGAACCTTCTTGCCTCTTCCCTGGGTCACATTTATGGAGGAGTGAGGATTCTGACAGGTGTCGGTGATTACGAACAGTGGGCCTTATGGGAACATTGGCTCATGGGGCAAACAGCCGCTTTGGGGAGGAGGGAATTTTAAATAGGAAGGCAGCCTGAAGGGGGTAAGGTTAACCCCTCTAACACAACCGAGGTCCTGAATTGACTCAGCAGTTGTTATTAATCAACTTTTAAAAATAAAATAAAATGGGAGAATCTGATCCACCTTTGCCCATTCAAACATGTAAGGAAACGGGAAAAGAAGAGAGAACATTTGACCAGGGAGGGGGCAATAAAGCTACAGCATGACTAAAAATAGTTAAGACCCCCAATCTTGCATAAAAGGTACCGTAGGAGGGACATCTCGGGCCCAGAAGGTCAGGGTGTTCCACTCCAGACTATGCAAGAAGTTGCTTCGATGTTCTCCCAGTCCATAAATGAATGTGGATGGAAGGACTGTAGAAATCTGCAGAAACTGGTCAGCAAAGAACAAGGGAGCCACTGTTGTGTTCAACCTAAAGAAGGGAGGGGAAGAGATGTTAGGAAGGACAGGGGGCGAGAAAAAGGCTGCTTACCTATGTTTCCCCTTGCCAAAAGTGTTTCTAGTCCTCATGGCTGAACAGAGAGAGTAGCTTTAAAATGTGGTGAGATACTAAAATGAAGTCCAAGGGAAGGCCCCTCTTTCCATGAGAGGTCCTGCTTTAGGCCTGTTTCACACACTACTGCATCAGCCTGGAAGTGGGACATGAATTTAAGAAGTTAATAACAAATACATAAATTTAGAGGGGAAGAGACGGATCCTTACAGCACGGTCCCCGAAAATTTCCGCTTCACTATCAACCCAAAGGGCTCCTTGGAGAACTCAATGGCGTACAATGGATTTTCCGCTCTCTTGGTTGCTGGAGGAACATCAAGGGGCACTTTGTACCGAGACTTTGTGGCATCAGTGATCTACAAAGAGGGGACACATAAGACACACCCAGGTAAATGGGAGATGCAAGACACTGAATTGTGCCAAGGGCTCAAGCTGAGGCCAGGATCCTAAAGCTGCATGTGAGAGCGAAAGAAAGTCTTCAATTGCAACCACTTAAGACAACTTCTGCCAACCTGAGGTCTTCCCAATGCCTTGGACCACAATGTCCAACAGCCCTAGTCACCATGGCTGAGCTGAGTGGGCAGACGGGAGCGGCAGTCTATGACAGCCAACATCTAATAAGTTATAAACAGAATGTACAGTACGGTCGCATCTTGTGCAGGGGTAACGCAGGGATGAAGTGTATACACAAAAACATGTACACTTGAACCACCCCCTTGGAACTTCCCCCCCTCCTCCCTCCAGCAAGGCAGAGAGCTTAAAAGCTCTTTCCACACCAGGAAAACCCGCCTTGTGTACAATTGATATGCACAGTTTCAACCAGCCGGCTTTCAACCGCATAAGGTTGAAATCACACGGGTAAATTGGGCGTTAAGTTGCAGCTGTACTGCATCTATTGTAAACTTAATGTGTTTGTGTTAATGTATCTACGTTTGTTTTAAGATGTGTTGTCTGGAGTTCTTTGGGGAACGTGCAACTACCAAGTATTTATTATTATTATTATTATTATTATTATTATTATTATTATTATGACAATGATGGTGATAATAATGATAATTGTGATGATGATGATGATAATAATAATAATAGCAGCACCGGGCTGATGAAGGCTGACTGAAGACCAGCAGCCTGCTAAGGCAGGCGCGGTCCATTAGCTTTTAAAAGCATTTTTCATTGCGCAAAACTAGCATTTCCTGCATGTACAAATCTCCCATTTTCCGCTGCCTCTCTCCCTTCCGAATGCACATCCAGCATGAACATCAGGGTACGTGGAAAGTCAGATCACTGGCCCATCAGTTTCGTCTCCTCAAAGACTAGGGTTTCAGGAAGGTTTTTCCCCCCAGCCCTACCACTAAACAACCACCACCACCTGCAGAAGCTGGGGATTGATCCTGGGAACTTGTACACCCCAAGCAGATACTCCACCACTGAGGTATGCCCTTCCTCCTCTTCCCCAAAGCTCCTGCCCTGAAGGGTTCATTGTGCACCAGGACTACCCAGCTGAAAATAGCAGAGCTGATCAGGGTGGGCAGCCAGCGCACCCCCACCCCCATGTTTTGAGAATACAACTCCCAGCATCCCTGTCCATTGGCCATGCTGCAAGTGGCTGGCAGGAGCTGGAGTCCAACAACTGATTCTCCAGCCCTGGAATAGACAGCATGCAGAATGGAACATATGGCTCACGTTGTTGGAGCTAGTGAGAAATCTTTACCTATTTTCATTTTAGTGCACCCTAAACTACTTGAATATCACCGAATAACGTGATTTATCATTTAATCCAGCACAGGAGCGGTGAACTTATTGCTCTTCAGAAGTTGTTGGGCTCCAACTCCCATCAGCCCCAGCCACCATGGTCAATGGTCAAGCACAACAGGAGCCTGGCAACATCTGGAGGGCCCCTGGTTGCCCAGCCCTAGCATACAGAGACTGGCAACTGATCTCCAGAGTTTAAGAAGCCTTTTCCCTTGGGGGTGCCAGGGACCTTCCACAAGCAAAATGTGCTCCCTCGTGGGCTGGCAGCCCATTCCCAGCTGAGTACGATTAAAAGTGGGAAACGACAGCTCTGGCAACAATAACCCATAGGAAACGACTCGCCTTGACATGCAGCCGGGCGTCTGTTTCAAACTCCACGCTGAGCTGCAGCTTCTCAACATCTCTTGGGTAATAGGTCTTTGCCTTCCTGGTCAGAAAACCTCGCACTCCCAGCTCAGTCTCATTCAGGCTGCCCAAGGTGTAGCTGGGGAAGTCAGGCGGGTAGAAGCACCAGGGTACCCCCCTCGCGCTGCCTGAAGGCCAGTCACCATCGACGAAGCAGCATCCCCGAGCCTCGCACAGCTCCCGCGTCACGACTGCGTTTCTCTCCGGGAAACAGTCAAAACGGAGGCTTTCCGGGATGGAAACGCACTTGGCCAGGGGCGGCATTCCGTGCTGACCCCACCAGATCTGCCCGAGAACCCAGACGGTCACTCCGCTAAGCAGGGCAGCCACAGTCAGTAGACCCCCACCCAACCACCAAGCGGACAACTTCTGATGACACAACGGTTTCCCATCAGCAGCCTCCTCTCCGGATTCTGTGATCTGGGGGACGTCTGCTGTCAGCTTCTGATAGGACTTCATTTTCTGCGTGCTGGATGAGGATGGAGAAAGGAAGAAGAAACCCACGGTGACAACATTTCTCTTATTCACAACCACAGGAACTGAATAAATAAGCATAGTAACTTTGACAATGGACTACTGTGATGCAACATACAAGAGACTGCCTTTGAAGACTATTCAGAAAGTTCACACAGCCCAAAGCGCACCTGCTGAACTGTTGACTGGATCAATAAAACTGAGGACATCTTGCCAGTTTTTAAGCAGCTTCCCTAACTGCCAGCATCTTTCGCAAGCGTGGAAACTGAACACGAGCCTATAAAGCTGTTTAAGATCTTTAATTCCAAATGTGGTTTTTAGGCTTTAAAAGAAGTATGAGAAACCTGTGAACCTCCAAACATTATCGGACTCCAACTCCCATCAGCCCCAGCCAGTGTGGTCAATACACAGGGATGATGGGAGTTGTAGTACAACAAAATTTGTGGAGGACAGGTTCCCTATTCCTGCTATAGTAACTGACACAACAAAAGTAGGAAATAGTAGAGTGTCCTAAGAAGCAGTTGTGTGGTTTTTAACTTGTTCATAAAAGGTAGAGTTACAGGTGAGAAATGAGGTGATCACATTCGCTAACAATTAGAGATAAACAACTACCGGTACCTTACATTCAGAAGACATCTGAAGGCAGCCCTGTTCAGGGAAGTTTTTAATCTGTGACATTTTAATGTATCCTAATATCTGTTGGAAGCCGCCCAGAGTGGCTGGGGAAACCCAGCCAGATGGGCAGGGTACAAATAATAAATTATTATTATTATTATTATTATTATTATTATTAACAATACTAAATTGTTCAGGAAAAAGCTCCAAAGGGACTTTTCCAAACTGAGCGAATGGGTGGTAAAAACATGAATACCATGCAATGTAAACAAATGTAAGGTGCTGCATGTCAGGACACATTTAATATGTTTAATATAATTAATTTCACATGTAAGATCTGAACTGTCAGTGAATGCCATGGCATTTAATTTCACATATAAGATCTGAACCATGGGTCGGCAAACTAAGGCCCGGGGGCCGGATCCAGCCCAATCGCCTTCTAAATCCAGCCTGCGGATGGTCCGGGAATCAGCGTGTTTTTACATGAGTAGAATGTGTCCTTTTATTTAAAATGCATCTCTGGGTTATTTGTGGGGCATAGGAATTGTTCATATTTTTTTTCCAAAATACAGTCCGGCCCCCCACTGAGGGACAGTGGACTGGCCCCCTGCTGAAAAAGTTTGCTGACTCCTGATATAAACTTTCAGTGACTGACCAAGAATGAGATGGGCCGTTGGCCTGCTTTTGCTCTTATGTTAGCATCTCAATATCCTACTTGGTTTTACCAGTCTTGAGGGCGGCAGCTTTAAAAAGCAACATATACACACATGTCAAACAAGCTTGCAGTCAACCTGTACTTCCTTATTTTGCTGCGGCTGGGCTCACCTCTTTGGAGAGCTAAAACAAATCCACCTCCCCAACCATACCTCCATGTGTCTCCGCTTGATAATGGTAACAGCAGGAAGGAATAAAGCTTTCCGCCTTGCAACTGTTGGATGGCACTACCGCAAACCTCCTAGAATAAGCTTGTATTTGTTTTCAGCAGAATATTTTTTTGAGCCTGCTCCCAGGAACACCATGAGCTGGATTCTGTGGCTTATATGCCTGGGTTGCATTCTTAGCTGTGGCCAACAGTAATGCTGTTTGCTTTTTAGAGGCTGAGTTGTTTTTTGTTGCGCAACAATTGTTAATTATTTCTGCCTGCTTTTTTTTTTAACGTTTTTATTTGAAACGTGTTTTTAATTTTTTTTGTGCACTGCCTGGAGACTGACTGTTTTTTAGGAAACAGCAACAAAACTGATGAAGGTGATGATAAGTA
Source organism: Lacerta viridis (assembly GCA_900245905.1). Lineage (NCBI taxonomy): Eukaryota > Metazoa > Chordata > Lepidosauria > Squamata > Lacertidae > Lacerta > Lacerta viridis. The sequence goes on along the minus strand of OFHU01003749.1, from coordinate 641,972 downwards.
AAAGCCTGCATACTAACAGAACAATTTGTAAGTGTCCTTTCTTTGCAACAGAAGCACTATCACTTTAGGGCAGAACTTGCTACCTTTCCCTCAATCAGGGCTCTTGAACACACTCTGTTTTTCAGGCATTGTTCTCTCTCTCTCACACACACACACACACAACCTTTGATTTACCTGTATTTGATCTTACAGTGGAGAAATAGAAAGCGAAAGTGTTTTCGTGCTTTCCTACTGTGGCAAAAATCCAAAATGATTGTTTTTAAAGCTTTTTTTAGAGGAGGAATTCAAATATGCAGACATCCCAAGCCAATCTGATTTAATCAAATAAAACAAACCAATCTGATTTAAACAAACAAAAGAAACATAACATAAATGAACAGGGGTAGGGGAAGCACTGTCTGTCATACCACATAGAAAAGGGTACTGAACAACCTTAAAAGACTGACAGAACTAGTTTATGTCTAAAAAGAGCTGTGTAAGTGTATACTGCTATTGTGAAAGAACAAATAAGAGACCACTTCTTTAGATCTATGAATTGTTATTCTCACTTGGCAGATTTTACACAGAATTGTAGAGCTGGACAGGACCCCAAGGGCCATCTAGTCCATCCCTCTGCAATGCGGGAATCACAGCCAAATACCTGACAGATGGCTATCCAACCTCTGTTTAAAAACCTCCCATGCAGCTGTCTCCACAACCTTCTGAGGGAGTCTTACCATCAGAAAGTTCTTCCTAGCATTTAGTCAGAATCTCCACACTCTTCTGTTTGGATCCCACCCTCCAAAGCAGCAGAAAAGAAGGTTTCCCCATTTTCCATGTGACATCCCATTAGATTTTTGAAGATGGCTCTCATATCTCCCTTTGACCCAACTCCATCAACTGTTCCTCATAAGGCTTGATTCTCTGGCCCTTTGTCATCTTGGTCACCCCCCCTGCACACATTCCAGCTTGTCAATATCCTTCTTACACTATCCTGCCCAGAACTGGACAAGGGATTCCAGGTGGCGGTTTGACAATTTCATTGTACACAGGGTATTATTATTATTATTGACCATAACTTGTGCACACAAAGAAAAATGTTGCAAACAGCAGGATGATTTGTAATTGACAGCAGCGCTTCAATAGCCCTGGCTATTACTATTATTACTGGATGGCCAAGCTGGTGACTTCTGTTTCAGTGTACAGTATCTGAAGAAGTGTGCATCCACACGAAAGTTCATACCAATAGCAAACTTAGTTGGTCTCTAGGGTGCTACTGGAAGGAATTTTTTTATTTTTTTATTTTGTTTTGACTATGGCAGACCAACACGGCTACCTACCTGTAACTGGATGGCCATCTGTCACGGATGCCTTAGCTGAGATACCTGCATTGCAGGGGGTTAGACTAGATGAACCTTGGGTTCCCTTCCAACTCTACAATTCTATGGTAACGGTATATCTGATGTGGCTTCTAACCCCGCCCCCCAAACACCAGTCCTTAAAAGTCTCTTCCTCCCCTCCTCTCCACTTCAACAGAAACGAAGCCATTAGGAAACACGCGCCCTGCCGACAGAGACCACCCAGCTCCATTCACCCGCTTTTCCCGCGCTTCCTTCCCCTGCATGAATGAACATCCTTCAGTGGGCGTGGCTACGCCAAGCACGGCGGGTGGGAGCGAGGAAGGAAGAGCCGGGAGGAAGAGGGAGGGAGGGAGAGGAGCAGGAGCAGGAGCAAGCGGGCGTGGCTTTCGCTCCCTTGCCCCGCCCCAGGCTCGCTGACGTCTGCCGTGGCGAGGCTCGGGTGACAACCCGTCCCCGGAAAACGGCCCGAGCTCCGATTGGCTGGGCGGCTTCGGAGGAGGGGCTTCGGCGCGCGCTTGTTGCTGCCGCTGTTCTCCCTCCCGGCCTCCCCTCCCCTCCCCTCCCTCCCGTCCCCGATGGGGGCGGGGAGGAGAACTTGACTTTCACTCACTCGCGGCACGCGCGCGCCAGGGAGAGGAGGCCAGAGCGAGGCCGCTGCGCTGAGGGGAGGCGAGGCGCGAGCTCGGCCGTCCGTTGCGAGGCCCGTTCGCCAGTTTTCGCCTCACGCTTCGCTGTCCGGCGGGCAGAAGGGGGTGGGGAAGAGTAGCCGCGGGTGCGCGCGCGCGCTCCCGCCCGCCCCGCGCTCCCGCCCACCTAGTCCAAGGTAAGTTAAGCGAGCGACTGACTGGCTGACTGGAGTGGCGGCGGCGGCTTTGTTGTTTCGTGAGGGGAAGAAAAACAGAGGCGAATTCGGTTGGACCGCTGAGGGGACGGAGGGAGGTCCGGGATTGGGCCGCGCGGTGGGCCGGCTCGCGCATGCGCCGCCTTGTGGAAGGGAGGGGGAGGAGCCTAGATGGGAGGGGCCAGAGAGAGAGAGAGAGAGAGAGAGGAAAAAAAGTCTAAAGGGAGGAATTTGCTGAGTCATTGCTGGAGCCCAGCACGTGGTGGCAAAATAAAGTCTGCCACGCCATATGTATGTATGAAGGAAGTTCTCTCTCCCTTCTTCCCTGCCCCTGTATGGATCAGAGTTTGTTTTGCGGGGGGGGGCAGCTGGTGGTGGGGCAGGGGAAGCTGGTCATCCCACTTGTTTGCAACTAACCATCACGGGTAGCTCACCCCTCCTCCTCAGAATCATATAGTTTTTATCTTGCCCCTTCAACATAGGTTTATGTTCACAGGTGGCTAGCAGACTAGTAACAAACAAACTAAACAGTTTATAATGATGACGAATAAACAAAGCACACATACTAAAGTTGGGATAGCTCCGTCAGAGCATGAGACACTTAATCTCAGGGTTGTGGGTTCGAGACGCTTGTTGGCAAAAGATTTCTTCCTTGCCGGGGGGTTGGACTAGATGATCCTTGTGGTCCCGTCCAACTCTACAATTACAGTGGAACCCCAGGTTACGCACATCCCGGGTTGCGGACGTTCAAGTTAAGAACACCCACAACCTGGAAGCGTTTCCGGAGTGCGTGTGACCCCCGGATGCGCAGAACACTTCTGCGCACAAGCGCATGCGCATAAGCGCTCAACTCGCACTACTTCCGGGCTTTCGGGTTTTTTGTGTGTTCGGGATACACACGGTGTGTTCGGGATACACACGGTGACCCAGAACGGATCGCATGCGTAACCCGGGGTTCCACTGTATATGATTCTATGCTGCTAATAGGACGCAGGTGGCACTGTGGGTTAAACCACAGAGCCTAGGGCTTGTGAATCAGAAGGTCGGCAGTTCAAATCCCCACAATGGGGTGAGCTCCTGTTGCTCGGTCCCTGCTCCTGCCAACCTAGCAGTTCGAAAGCACGTCAAAGTGCAAGTAGATAAATAGGTACCGTCCGGCGGGAAGGTAAACAGTGTTTCTGCGCGCTGCTCTGGTTCGTCAGAAGCAGCTTAGTGATGCTGGCCACATGACCCAGAAGCTGTCTGCGGACAAACGCTGGCTCCCTCGGCCTGTAGAGCGAGATGAGTGCCGCAACCCCAGAGTCGTCCGCGACTGGACCTAATGATCAGGGGTCCCTTTACCTTTACCTTTATGCTGCTAATACAGGAAATTCAAACAACAAATTTAAACAGCAGCAATCAGTACAAATAAATGGTAAAATTCAAATGCTCTAAGTTAGTGAATGCTTACATTAGCAGCTCTTAAAAGCCTGGTGAAATTGAAATAACGACTATAATTTCAACGGAAATACATTTTGTCATGGTGGAGAACAATGTGGCCAGGTGACCTTTCTGCTGCTCAGGTGCTAGTGTTAATGGGCACCTTCAATACTTTCCTTGGTCTTACTTCTTATGATTCCTTATTTAAATTGTACTTGAATGGGACAGCCCTTCAAATACACGACTGATTCAGATGCAGATACAGAGGACTGTCTGATTCAGATTCAGATACAGAGGACTGTCTGTACAGTTGATAGTCACTGTGGCCTGTTTTGTGTAAGGCTATTTTGTGCTCTCTAAATGTTGCTGCTTTTCAAATTAGTATACGGTAATGTATCTATATAAATGTATTTATTGCACATCAGAGCAGTTCAAGAAGTCAGAAGGCAAGACTTTATCTCTGTTAAATTATTCACTGTAATGATATTTCTATTTCGTTTGTCTCCCAACTGCTCTTAAAGAGGCTAAGGGTAACATACACACAGCCATGCCCGCCCCTGCCTCCCACTCTGAACCTCCAAATTTTGCAACAACCCTGGTGCTTGTCAAAAGGAAAGTGACAAAAATTGGGAAGGGCCTTGAGACAAGGTCCTGCAAGGAAAGGGTAAAGTAGTTTAGAAAAACAATAATAATTAAATTAGTATACTGTCCGTCATCCAAAGATCAGAGGACAGTTCACAACATCAAAATGCAAAACAAGAACACACACAATAAAATGTTTAGCCTGTAGAAGATATTATGAAGAGGTAGACTGACAGCCTTCTTAAGATATTGGAAAGCTGTTAAACAGATTACAGAGCAAAGGATTTGGATGAACTTCTCGACCACAAAAGCTGTTTGATAATGGAATAGATGGCTTGCAATGTGGCAGACTTTCTATTACAAGATTTTACACAGAGGCTGGGTGGTTACCTATCAGATGCTGTAGCAGTGACTTTCCTGCACAAGCAGGGGCTTGGACTGGATGACCTTTGACACCCCTTCTGATGCAAATTTTTGGCTTAGAGAATGGTCCAAGGTCATCAGGGAGCTTCCTGGCTTAATGGGGAGCTGACCTTTGCCCGCCTAGTCCTACCCTGTCACACTAACTGCTGCACCATGCTATATTTACATAAAATATTCTGTATAAAATACAGTGGACGCTCGGGTTACGAACGCAATCTGTGCGGGAGGCACATTAGCAACCCACAGCGCCACGTCTGGACACGCGCAGGTTGCGATTCGGCACTTCTGTGCATGCACGAAGTGCGATTTAGCGCCTTTGTGCATGCGCAAGGCGCCGAACCTGGAAATAACCTGTTCCTGTACTTCCAGGTTCGGCGCGTTCATATCTCGCACCGAATGCAACCCCTAGTGAGCACAACCCAAGGTATGACTGTACTTCTTAACTATAACTACCACATTGTAGAACCGCAAATACAGCCTGTATACTGTATATGGTTGTTGCATGCTCTTGATCTCTTAGGTAAAACCACAAATGTCGCACCAGCTCAGATACCGCTTTCACTAACTGCCTACCCCCACATGCTTACGTGAATCATTTTGTGGTTCAGAGACATCATAAAAGGGGGCAAAGGGAGAAACCCTATTATCTTTCAACTTACAGATGTCTCTGCAGACCACATGGAGGTGATACCTAGGTTATTTCAAGCAAATAGTGTAATATATATGTGTGTGCGTGTAAAAGCTTGTGAGAGCAGAGACCTGCCATTTTGCTGTTGCTTATGTTATACGATAAAGCATTAGATAATGAGTTGTTTTCTGACACATTAAAAGTGCAACACTTAGTGGCATGTAAAATGTCTCCCCTCTATTGGCAGGTTGTGAACATCCACAGGTACATGTTTGTAAGCAGAGGTGCACCTGTTTACATTCCATGGCCTTTTGGCGCCACTGTTTACAAAAACTTAGTTTGTTCATAGCCATGTGCCCGTGTGGCAGTATTTTATATATGCACCATGTAATCTTATAATTTATACAATGAACTGGATTCTGGTCTATGAAATTACTCTATTTCTGATGTTTGGAGCTGAGCTTATATAGCCAAAAAAGACACTGTTCATGCACGGTGTGTGCGTGCACATCACAGCTGCCTGGGGTAAACCCCAGACCCGACCATCAGAGTCTATGTTTCCTCTTTGGTGGGGTGGCAGAAGGAGCATATCATACAGCAACATTTTGTTGCAGATGCCACTTGTGCTGCAATTACAGGTAACTCGCAATTTACGTTCATTTCACTTTAAGCACTTGGGTGTGTGGGTGTGTGTATCTGTCTGTCTGTTTGTCTGTCTGTCTATCTATCTATCTGGGGAAAGACTGGCAATCCCACCTGCCATTGCACCCAATGTGTTTTGACTTTACACAATTTTGGCTTTACGCGTTATCCACAGATTGTAACCCCTGCATAAACTGAAAGTATATTGTTAATACAAAACCACTTTTTTTTGGCTACAGATTAACATGGTTACATTTCTGGATGCCTTTATGTTTGATGAGTGAGTGAGCAGGAATTTATATACAGTATTCTTGTTTGCTACTAGTGGAATCCACCCCATGCCCCTGGGTCTAATATTGTTAAAACCAAGGAAACTCCTGGTTTCAGGTCTCACCACAGCCCTCCAATCAATTCAGTTCATCAGTCTCACTTTCAGTAGTCAGGGGAATAACCATACCAACCTACCTTATGGGAAGACTGAGAACAATGAATATGTGAAGGGCTGGGGGAGTTATAGCGGAATTTATTTAGTGCCGGGGGGCTGTGACATTCACAACTTGCTGCATAGGTTGCGCATGCATGAGCAGTTGTGAGATGTGGGTAGGTCAGTGTCAAAACTATTCTGGACTTTCTTATAGTAAGTTTAAATGTTGTTTTGTTTTTCACGGATGAATGTGTAATTGTACTTTTAAGAGTAGAATGAGCTCCAGTACTCTGCTTGTGGTTGGGAAAGTTTGGCTGTGGGTTCGAGGAATTTCAACCCTGCTGAATGAGTTGGCAGATTAACTCCTTTTAGGGACTCTGGATATGAGGTGCCTCTGAGTCATTGTGTTCTTTGCACTTTCAGTGGTAGCATGCATGTGTCCTGGCCAGCTAACTTCAAATGAGTCCATTCAGCAAAATCTAATCTCCATGCATCTTGATGGCATGCACAGCCGGCTTTGATAGTTTGTGGGAAGCATGCAACAGACACCGGTGGAGGGAAGTTGCTTGAACTGGGTTCTGCAGCAGTGGAATCTATTGCAAAAGAAGAGGGAGTTTTGCTTTCCTCAAATCATTTAATCTCTGCAATCTGTGAACTATTGTGGGCTGCTTTAATTGGTCGTACCTTCTTATGACAGCTCATAGTTGAAATTCTCAACTAGGGAGTGTATCTTAATCATCTGTTCTCACAGGGCCTCCAGAGAGGCTTCCAAAAATCACATGGGATTCAAATCAAAAGAATTCAGTGAATACTGGCACAGTGAGGGCCAATATAACTTGCCCACTGGTTAATATTGGTGCACTATACTCCTTCCTTACTGGTTAGACAATGGATGGGCAGTTAGTGACCTGAGAACTCCTTGCAGGCTCCTCTGCTGATTTCTCCCAAGCCAAAACAGGCTAAGCCGCTAAGGGCTCTCCACTCTCCAGTGTGAGCATAGCCTTTGCCAGAGTTTGTCTCATATGTACTTTTGCTTATGCACCCTGATAGATTAACATGTGTAAGATAAGGGGAGAACAAAACCAAAGCATCTGATGCTGCTCTTGTGGGAGAGAAGGGGATGGATTAAAGAGCCCTTTCCCTGTGTCTTGCTCCTACAGGAAAGCATCCCTATGGAAAGTAAGCATGGCTGGCATTGTAACTTTTGGTCAGGTCAGCTTATGATCCCCATTACAGTTCTGGGAGGGGACTAGCTAGAAAAGCAGCCATTATTTGTCATGGATAGACATGGTTAAGCATAGAGTTGTTTTAGGTCCACTAAAGCAGTGTTTTTCAACAACTGTTCCGCAGCACACTAGTGTGCCACGAGATGTTGCCTGGTGTGCCATGGGAAAATTACTTTATATATAGTCAATATAGGCACAGAGTTAAATTTTTTAACATTTTCTAATGGTGGTGTGCCTCGTGATTTTTTTCATGAAACAAGTGTGCCTTTGCCCAAAAAAGGTTGAAAAACACTGCACTAAAGGACTTGAAGAAACCCAGCAGGAGGCTTTTCAAAGTCTCCTGGGTTTCAAAAATGGTCATGGAGTAGGGCTTTGTGTATTTTACAACCTGGTGACACCTGTCCAGAATACAGGCTGGAGTATCTTGCATGAGAGGGAGGACAGACTGCCATGGGGGGGTGGGATGCTCTTTTTAAAAAAAGTTAGGAAAGAAGTAGACTTTTGGGGAGGGAGAGGTTTCTGTGAATTCCACCATCTTTCATTTAGACCAAGGAAAAGGACCCGCCAGATGTTGTAGGACAACTCTTGTTATCTATTATCATGGGCAATGCTGGCTGGGACTGATAAGAGTTGCCTTCTTGATGTTCGGGGACATCCACAGGTTCTCTGTCACTGCTTTAGATAATTGAGTGTCCAATAAGCCTGGCACTCTGCTATGACTAGAAACTTGGCTGTGCGCTTAGAAAGATGGTGGGGAAATGGAAAGCAACCTCTGGGTTGAGAGCACTCCCCTGACAAGAGACAAGAGTCTGTTGTGAAGAGCAGCGTTCAAAATTAGGCAGGCACATTTTGCACCTGGCTATCGGTCAGCCTGCCTGACGTCTCCACCATGTGGAGGTGCACGCCTGGGGATCATTTGATCGTGACTGTTTTCACACACTAGCAACACAGCTGTAGAATTCTATCTATTGCATCTTATCTACACAATCAGAATGAATATCAGGAACCAAAAAGTTGTATTGAAAAATATAACTTTCAAGCCATTTGGCCCAAAAATGGCAACTAGGCATTCTGTTTTGGCAACTGTAACCTCGGTTTAAGGCGCTGTTTGGCGCCTAGCTTATATATCATGAATTTATAACACTGGAAGAGGGATGGGAAGGGTTTCTAAAGGCACCCATTGGGTTATCTTGGCAAGCCAAGAGTCTTTCAGCTTCGGCCTCTCCACCTATAAAATGGTGCTACACATGCTTTACTTTACATGTAAGCAGAACCCTGCAGGATCACACTAAGCATCTGTTTAGGCCAGAATCATGCTTCCCATGGCATTCATTTGGATGTACCTCAAGAGCTCACAAGCAGCGCTCAAAGGCAGCAGCCGTCTCCCACTGTTGCCCCTAGCAACTGACATTCAGGGCACGCTACCTCTGAACATGGAGGATCGAAATAACCACTGATAGCTGTTGATTGACGTATCCTCCACGAATGACCAAGGTAACTGCATGAAGCACTTTTAAGCACACACACGAAAAAGCACAATCTGTGCTAACAATGCCAATTCATTAGACGCTAGAGAAACTCCCCCTCCCCAGTTGTAGAACTAAGATACTGTACTTCCAAATACAAAATAACTTCAAGCAGTCGTTTCAAGCAATTCGAGACTTTCTCCTTCCTGTCTTCCAAAGCTGTTCCTCTTCTTTCAAAACTAAGCAAGGGGGAAACTACCTTAGGGGGAACGTCCTAAGAAAAGAGACCTTTGCAAATCAGGAATTAGCTAAGCAAGCAAAAATCCTTATGCCAAGGGCAGGCCATAGAGGACCTCTTATTATTTGGCTGCCTCTCACACGATTCTGCTTCCCTTCAATCTCCTTGCTGGCTTCGTCTTCTTCTTTTTTAAAAAAAGGGGGTTACTGGAAGTAGATAAAGAAGCAGAAAACAGAGTATTCCATCCTCTTAAAGTGGAAAGTTGCGCTTCTTTTGTGGATGGGATTCTGAGGCCCTCTTGTTTTGACACTGCAGCCCTGCTCAGACCACTAGCCCAGTCAGCCTGATGTGGTTTAGTATTTAATTCATTTACCTTACTGCTTCTGCACCGGCAAAACTCGCAACTTGCTGGCCTGCTTGCTGTGTTTCCTTCCTTCCGTATACAAGCTGTAATGCAGCGAAGCCTTCCTTGCAGTCACTTCCTAAACATGATGGACACCCGTGTTACCCAATAGCAGCGCACAGTATCAGCAGAGCTGTAGGCAAGGGATAATTAACCCTGTTTTGTACCTACAGAGAGACCAAATGAGCAAGTGGGAAAGGGGGGTTGCTGAAATCTGGACTTCTTCACAGATAAAAATTTTTTGGAACGGATTGCATCAGAAAAGTAAAGAGCTGAGCTGGGCTTTGTGAAATGGTTTAGTGGCTTCAGATCATTAACTTAGAAAGGGTCTCGGCAGCAGCGGTATTTCATAAGAGCAACGGTTCTAGAGATTGCATTATTTTCAGTTTTGCAGCCTTGGCTGTGTGGAGAGTTTCAGGGTGGTGGAAGAAACAGCAGCTTCCCCCTCCACTTTATGTAAGCTATAAAAGATTAAGGCCTAGGAAACTGCATTATTAATGCTGTGTGGCAGCACACGCTGATGATATTTGCAGCATCTTCAAATGAACTCTTAGTGTGTTGTATTTCATGCTAGTGAGATTTGCAGTAAGTGATAACTGTTGTCTTGCGCCTCCTGAACTCACTCTCCTGTTCTGGTTGAGCTGTGAGCCTGCAAGGTGCTGACCATCAAACCTGGAGCAGCAGTTGTTCAGTGTCTGGAGAGCTCCTGGGGAAAGGCAGCTGAACTCTTTGGTGGTCAAGCATCGATGTTAAGTGAGGTTGCAAGGGCTTTAAAGCGGCAGTGCTCTGGGTTGGAGCCACATATGGTGGCCGCAGTATTCCCTCTGCCTTTTCCAGTGGGGACCCCCCAAGAGAGCAAGGTGGTGGGTGAACTGATTCAGACTCATCAGCTGAAAAGCCTGGTCTGCACCTCTTGAAAGTATGATTGACAAACTCCCCTTCAGAAAGGCTCCCTTAGACCAGGGGTCAGCAAAGATTTTGTGGCTTGGGCCGGTTCATGGTCCCGCAGACGCTGTGGTGGGCCAGAGCTTCCTGCGGCCAATGGGAAGCCGCCCAGCATCGCGGAGGGTAGTCCCCACTCAGCTCCACACCGGTTTAGGGCGGCGCACAGGAGCCACCTGAGTGGGTGGCGGGGGTTCATGGGCCAGTTAAATGACCCCCCCAATGGGCTGCTTGTGGCCCATGGGCCTTAGGTTGCTGACACCTACTTAGACTCTTTCCCCTCTGGATTCTCTTTTCTCATCTGATCATCTACCAAGGAGCCAAATAATGGTATAGCACATTCTGGGGATGTCACTGTGTTCTGAAAACTTTGCTTACATGGACTTGCAGTTGGGCCCAACCCCTACCCTGTGTGAGTGGTGGGTGCTCTTTCATAACACACCATACTTGATGCTCCCCTGCCATTGAGCATTGCAGGAGAAGATGTGCTGCGGTGATCATAATGCTCGTTCAGGAAATCAGTCCACCATTATTGATCTCACCGAGGTATGCCTGACAAGCTTCTGAGGAACCCCAGGGTTCTCTAGAATACACTCGTAAGTGCCAATACTTAAGTGTTGAGTTTTAGGAGCATGATTCTTGTTTGAGTGTGCAAGGACCTGGGCTTCAAATTTGGAGCTGCCTGTGCAAAACAGGTGAATGAGGGCTGCAACTTTTTTGAAAAAGCAGAACATGTACTTTGAATGCAAAAGGTCCCTGATTAATGGCATCTCCCATTAAAAGGACCTCTAGTAGCAGATGATGGGAAATAGCTATGCTGGAGGTCCTGGAGGGCCAATGTCAGTTGGAGTAGACCAGCCTTCCCCAATCTGTCTCCCTCCAGATATTTTGATCCACCTGCTCCAGCCAATATGATGAGGGATGATGGGAACTGTAGTGCAAAATAACTAAAGTGCTCCTGCTTCGCAAAGGCTGGTGTGGGCTTGACGAATCAATGGCCTGACCTGGTCTAAGGCAGCTTCATCTATTCAAGTGGATTACACTTGATAGTGTCTCTTTCATAGATCTTTGTCAATCTTTGTTGTCCAATGCACAGACATGCCTCTCCCTCTGCATTTGCTCCCTTTGTAACCAAAGATTATCTGCAGCATCTGCTTCCCAGGCCACGGAAGACTCTTATTGCTGTCCAGCCTTCTCCCAGAGAGCCATGTCTTGGCAGAAGCCTCTCTCAGCCTGGTGGCTCCTGCCTGCTTTTCGCTGCTGGTTCTGATCACTAGGGAAACAGGAACCTGGCCAGCTGGGTGAATTCTCCCTGCTATGTAAACACTGTGACTCACCTGTTTCCCTTTTTTTCTCCTTCCCACCACCACCAGCAGTTCAGGGCAAATGCTTTGCATCGTCTGTATGATTCTCATAATTGCCAATGTCCCCCCTTGCTATGTTGTTGTGGGTAATGGACTGACTGTATGAGTGAGGATTGATGGAGCAGGAGAAAAAATTGTGAAGGACAGAGTGGAAGCATCTCCTTGCAAGCAACGCTCCATGCTTAGCGTTTACTGGCCTCTGTGGTTCCCTTTGTTAGACTTTGGTTAATGTGTTCATTTAAAGAAAAATACTGAAGTGTGGGATATTTTATAAAAAGTAAAATAAAAAACTTAGGGATAACTATCTTATGTTTCCATAGAATCATAGAAATGTAGAGTTAGAAGGAATCCCGAGGGTCCTCTAGTCCAACCCTCTGCAAGGCAGGAACCTCAGCTAAAGTGTCCATGACAGACGGCTATCCAACCTCTGGTTAAAAGCCTCCAAGGAAGGAGAGTCCACTGTCTCCCGAGGGAGACCGTTCCACTGTCATACGGCTGTTACCGTCTTCCTGATGTTTAGACAGAATCTCCCATTTCTTGCATCCTTATTGTAATGATAAAAGAGAGAATAATGACTAAATCGTGATCTTTTGTCTATATGGATGTAAGTCCCATTGGCTTCAGTGGGATTTACTTCCAGGTAAGTGTGTAAAAGATTGCAACCTAAGCAGAATATTAGTTAAACGCAGTGGGTCTATTTGTTTCAGTTGAGGGCTTAGGTTTGAAGGTGGCAAGAGAACAATACTTTTTTGTGGGGTGGGAGAGGCAGGTATAGTTCTGCATTTAAGGACAAAGTGGAGATTGATGGCAAAGAGCCATTGTGGTGTAGCGGTTAGAGTGCTGGACTATGACTTGGGAGACCAGGGTTCAAACCCCCACTTGACCATGAAGATCTCTGGGTAACTGGGTCAGTCACTCTCTCTCAGACTAACCTACCTCACAGGGTTGTTCTGAGGATAAAAATGGAAGAGGGGAAGAAGTGCTTGTGCCATCTTGAGCTCTTTGGAGAAAATGTGGGATATAAATGGAATAATAAATGAAAATAAATAAAAATATACTACAATACAGAAATAGAAATACATTTGTATTGATGGAGAAAGGTTTTCTCCCTTGCAGATTCAGTGGGAGAAAAAAATGGAATCAGGGTAAGAAGAAATGCTTAGCGTTTGTCAGCTCATATTGGCCAAGGCAGCGAACCACCACCATCTGCCAAACGCCATTCATCCAATCTCTGTATGTGATACCAGATGATGAATGGTCTATCACCCTCAACGTGTAACATATTTTTACCCAGGCATTCCAAAATCTGAACCCAGAGAAGCTGAATTTGTCAACCTTACAGCAGTGAGGGGAGTTTGTGCTCCTTATCTTGTTGTGCATGCTGTACTCTTGCCACAGGAGAGTGATATTTGGCACTGCTGGGCAACCTGATTTAGCTTCCTGAAAATGGCAGTGATGTGGTCACTGTTGTGGGGTGGGAAATTTTCCCGTGTGTTATTTCCATGCGGAGGCAGGGAATCCATTTTAGCAAATGGATGTCAATTGTAAATACAAGTATTAGCCGAACTTTGCAGCTTGAAAGCTTTAAGTTACAAGGGATAAGGTGGTCTTTGAAGTAACCAGGTTTATGAGCTGTATAGGGAATTCTATCTTAGTAAAGGTAAAGGGACCCCTGACCATTAGGTCCAGTCGCGGACGACTCGGGGGTTGCGGTTCTCATCTCGCTTTACTGGCCGAGGGAGCTGGTGTCCAGCTTTCGGATCATGTGGCCAGCATGACTAAGCTGCTTCTGGCGAACCAGAGCAGCACACGGAAACGCTGTTTACCTTCCCGCCGGAGCGGTACCTATTTATCTACTTGCACTTTGATGTGCTTTCGAACTGCTAGGTTGGCAGGAGCTGGGACTGAGCAACAGGAGCTCACCCCGTCACGGGGATTCGAACCGCCGACCTTCCAATTGGCAAGCCCATGGCTCAGTGGTTTACCCACAGCGCCACCCGCGTCTATTTTAGTACAAACACCTTAAACTTGGCCCAGTAATCAGATTGGTAGCCAGGATGTGTCTGCATCCTGGCAGCTTAGCTGTGGGGTGCCACAAGGTGCTATTTTAACATCTGTATGAAGCCATTTGGAGTAATCATCAGGAAGTTTCTCTGTTACCTCTGAATCAGGAGAGGCTGTACAGAAGCTGTACCAGTCCTTGGATGCAGTGTTGGATGGATGAGGACCAATAGGCTGAATAGGGATGCTGTTGGTGAATGCTTGCCACCTTTGAAAATGGAGGAGTTTACCTGTTCTAATTGATGTTGTAACTGTTATGCCATTCAGTGGGCTTGTTCATTATACATTTTAATTATGCACTTTTAATGTTGATGAAATTTTATGCTGTGTCTTTTTGGGTAGCTATATTTTTATAATGTGTATTGTACTTGTTATTTTGCTGTTGGCTTTCACTTGTTTTCAAACTGCCTTGCTTTTTCTTCTCAAAATGAAAGGTGGTATATACATTATTTTGATAATAATAATTTAATAAATTTCTCTGACTGCACCCTGGTGTCAGATTAATTAAAAAAAAAAGTTGGCCACCCTAGGCAGAATCTTGGGAACCTGTTTTAAGTATGGATTGATAGAACAGGGGAGCATTTTCCTGTTTAAGCCTAAGGAACACCAGAAGCTGAGACGAGCCAGTGTGGTGTAATGGTTAGAATGTTGGGCTAGGACCTGGGAGAGCAGGGTTTGAATCCCCACTAAGCCATGAAGCTCACTGGGTGACCTTGAGCCAATCACCATCTTTTTACTCTAACCTACCTCACAGGTACAGATAGGTAGCCGTGTTGGTCTGCCATAGTCAAAACAAAATAAAATAAAAAATTCCTTCCAGTAGCACCTTAGAGACCAACTAAGTTTGTTCTTGGTATGAGCTTTCTGAAGAAGTGTGCATGCACATGAAAGCTCATACCAAGAACAAACTTAGTTGGTCTCTAAGGTGCTACTGGAAGGAATTTTTTATTTTATTTTGTTTTGACTACCTCACAGGGTCGTTGTGAGGATGAAATGGGGAGGAGGAGAATACACCTTGGAATATAAAGGTGGTATATAAATGTAATAAATGCAATAAAATAAATAAATGAAGGCAGCCTGAAGGAGTTTTTTTCATCCTTAAAGGCAAGGGAATGTACCTTGGCAATCTTGAGTGAGTTACCCGTGCAGGCTGAGGCAATAATTGCACTGGAGATGAGAACAGTTGGCGTTCGTGGCTCCAGCAGTCTCATTCAGACCACACATGCAGGTTGACTTGTTGATAAAAAGCTGGCTTCCACTAAGAGAGAGAACTGGATGGCCAAAATGATTTATTGGTGCTTATAAGCAGCACCAGCTTTTCATGTGCTGGAATGAGCCTCTGAAGCACTGCAGCACATTTTAATTTTTCCAGCCTCCTTCCTGCCCAGCTGCCCTGGAGTTATCCAGCATTATCTCATTTATTTACTATATTTCTTATCCCGCTTTTTAGATAATTGCTGTCTCCCAAAGTGGCTCAACTCAATGAGAGATAGAGAGAGAGGCCTGCCATCTAGCTGCCAGACTAAAAGAGCAGGAGGCACCAAGGAAGGATGCTGGAGGGAGGGAGAGTTTTTCAAAGTGAGCTCCTGAAGGGCACTTAAATCTACCTGGGGCCAGGTTGTTCTTCCTTTGTTGGTGGTGTTACCTGAATAGCAATGGGTGGCTCTTCTTGGTCCTTCAGCCAGTGGAGGGGACCAGACTCCAGAGTGGCCCTTGTTTGCTTCTGCGCTCCCTGGAGCAACCAGCGGCTAGAATGGCATGTCTACTCAGGCGGAGTGGGACCAGGTTGGTCTCCCCATTGCCTTAATATTCTTCCTGGGAGGAAGCCTCCCAGTGGCCCTGGGTTCCCTGGCCTGATAGCAGAAGCCGGAGTTTGTGCTTACCTTCTGCTCTCCAGTCCCATAGCTCTGGAAGCATTTCTGCAATACAGCTTGCCTGCAGCTTTAAAAATAATAATAAATTACCCACTGCAGGTAAATATTTCAGCATGTTTTGCTGTTCTGATGTGCTTATAGTGACCATTCTATATTCCTCAAACACTTCTGTCAATATGGTGGCCAGGAGCACGTCCCTGGTGGTTGCCAAGAGCAGCAGAGAGAAATGCACAGCTCTCTCTTTTTTACATCCCAGATGACGGCTTTTGATCAGGTTGTGGAGCAAGACAGTGGGATTAGGGGAAGTATCCAGGATGTTTACAGGCTTGCAATGCTGTATTTGTTTTGACCATTTACTCATGGCGTGCTGTCACGTTTGGTTGACTACTCTTGGTTTTCATGGCCAATCATGACTGTAATGACTTGCAATAGTTACACTTGCTAAGTGGAAATTCGTAGCACTGATCATGGATGTGGGAGAGCCGGGTTCAAATTCCCACACAGCCGTTAAGTGTCCTGGATCGTCTGTGATAAGTTGCTGTCACTTGGCTTAAGCTTCATGGAGGACGTTCTGAGAACATAATAAGTAATGTAGAATAATTTCACATATTAAGGACTATCAAAATTAATAAGTTTACTGTTGTGCTCTTGGTGGTCAGTGATGATCATTAGATGTTTCCTTAGTGGGTAATAATGGCCGGAAGCCAGCGTTTGGGGGCTACAGCTAGTCAGAATTTTCCATAGTGTGGATGACAGTGTGCGGAAATGAAAATGGGCAATTTGGAGAGATTTAGTATAATGCAACTGGGAGAGATAGGTCTGAGATTCCCATCTCCCTCAGAAGTTAATAAAATTAGATAGATGATGGATAGATGATAGATAGATAGATAGATAGATAGATAGATAGATAGATAGATAGACAGACAGACAGATTTTTTTTCTCCCATTCTCATAACAATAGAAATCATAGACATCCAGTGAAGCTGAATGTTGGAAGATTTGGGACAGTTTTAAGTCTTTCAGCCAGCACATTGTTAAAACTATAAAACTCACTCCTGCAGGAGACGGCGAGGGCCACCAACTTAGATGGCTTCAAATTCGTGGAGAAGACTTATCAATGGCTGCTCTCCATGATGGCTCTGTTCTGCCTTCACAGTCAGAAGCAGCAGTGCTTTGCAATACCAGTTGCTGGAAACTGCAGGAGGGGAGAGGGCTCTTGTGGTTGTGGCTCTACGTGAGGCTTTCCAAAAGGCATCGGTTTGGCCACTGTGAGATGCTGGACTAGGTAGGCCATTGGCCTGATTCAGCAGGCTCTTCCTAGGTTCTTATCTCTGCCCTGCAGAGATGCCACCAAAGTGCTGCACATCCCCACTGCTGCCTCATGCAATCCATCCATCCATCCATACATACCAAAGATGAGATTCTGGTGCAGCAGCAAAAGCAGGAGACATAAAGATGCAGCAGGTGACCTGGAGGCGGGAGGAAGTCGAAAGGCATTCTCAAAAATAGCAGCTGGTTGGGTGGGCAGATGGAAGAGCAGCAACTCTCAGCCTTTGGACTTTCCCAGTCCTGCGCCTTCCTCCCATCTCTGAGCAAGCTTTGGGCTAGCCTTCCCATCAACTGGCAGAAGAGAGGGGAGAAGTGCTTTGAATATTTCCAGGTCCAGGATCAAAAGCCTTTTTGTGTCTGCTAGTGGGATGTGGCCTTCTCTCCCTCCCTCCCTTTCACTTTTTTTCTGCTTCCCTTTTCTGGTAGAGCCCTGCCAAGTACAGGAAGACTCCAGTGTGTGCTTTTCCTTATAGGGGTTGGGGTGGGGAGGCAGGGAGGAGGAGGAGGAGGAAGTGTTTTTGGTTCTGTGGGAATGTGAGCTTTCTCCCACTCTGTAAACAGCTGGTGACTCATTGCATAGCTATGGCACCAAAGGGATGCATGGCCTAAGGCATGCTGTGTGTGTGTGTATGTGTACATACACAGGGAAGGGAACTGAGCTTGTTTTGTTCCCGCCACATCCCCGCTCTGCTTCCTTGACTTTCTCACCGAAAGAAAAAACGTTTGGTGCGGGGAGAGAGAGAACCTGCGGAGCTCCTGCCTTCATGCCTCTCCTGCCTGCACAACCTGCCTTCCACAAGGGAGGTGCCCGGGGCAGCAGCAAGGAGGCTTCCATGGTGCACGGCAAAGTCCAAACATGAGGGCGGGAGAGGAGAGCTGCACAGGAATGAGCAAGGGCTTGGGAAGGGCTCTGCAAATCCAAGGTAACGCTGCTGGGCTCCTTTCCAGCTCTCTGCAAAGCTCTGCCGCCTTGCCCCACCTTTTCTCATTTCCCGTTATGTGGCTTGCCTGTGATTTTCACTCCTCTGGCTTTTAACTGCTCTCAGCTGCCCTCCAAAGCCGCCTGCTTTTCTCTCCGGGAGATCCTGAGGCCTGGAACCCCCTTGCAGCCTCCCTGTGTGTGGGATCCTCCGATTCTCTTGCCCTTCAGTACCCGCTTTTGTTAGGCAGTCCTTGCCTTTGCCCCCTGCTTCTCATTCCAAGAAGTGGATTCTAGGTACCTTGGCAGCCCTGGCTCACATGAAGCTTAGGACACCGCTACTCCACTCGGTGCTTGAGTTATACTAATGCTGCTGTAGAAATAACAGTTCCCTCCACTTCCTAAAATATATACCACAATTCCTCAGCCCGTTGAGTCCTTCCCTTTGCTTGCATCTTCTTCATTCCGTCCTCATTTGCCTCCCACACCTTGGCTACCTTAGTACTGGATCTGTATCATCGCCTACTAGTTTCGTCAGTCCTGTTTGTCTTTCCAGTTCTTACAGGGATTGGCAAATACAGTCACATTCAGTGTATCAGCACAGAGTTGGCAAGCGACGCAGAACAGCCTCTGTAAGCACCTACAGACTTTCAGAGTTTTAAAATATTTGGGCTGCATTCTCACAGTGCTACCCAGGATTACTGGGAGCTGTGCTTGATTTCTAACAGGTGTCCAGACTCTCAAACGATGCCTCCCTGTTTTAACCGCAAGGTGTGGTTGCTTAGCAGTGAGGGGAAGGCACTCTGTATCTACTCAAGCACCAAGACAAGCAGTGGGTCAGCTGAATAAAGCTTACGGATCACTGGTGGTCAGTTGACCATTCTGGGAACCTCTGTATCACACTGCCGTAGTTCAGTGGGAGTTTCTGGAGGAGAGAGACTAGGCCATTGCTGAGCACCTGCTTTGCATGTTCAGTTCTTGGGATCTCCAGGCAGGGCTGGCAAAGACCCCTGCCTGAAACCCTAGAGAGCTGCTGCCAGTCAGGGTCAACAGTGCAGAGCTAGACAGACACAGCAATCTGACTTGGTGCAAATCAGCTATGTTCCCAAGAAGTGGAGGGCCCCTGAAAGGGAATGTTTTCATTTCCACAGCAGCAATCCCTTCTCTCGTTTTCAATTTTGCGCGCATGTCACGTGACGCTGAACTGTGTTGATCACCACAAGTGAAGGGAGAAGCATTTGTGGCTGAGCCAGACACCCCCCCCCCGCCCCGCCCCTGCTCAAATTCCTCCATTCAGCCTGCTGTACTTCCCCCTTTCACTTTCTGGGGTGGGGGGAGTGTCCTGAAACGAATTGAGTTTGTTGACTCTCCCTTTGTCCTCCCAGCGTCTTTGCACAGAGATGACCCCAAGTCATGATTTGCTTTTGGGCTTCTCTTGTTTCCATGGTTACCGTCTGGGGTTGGCTACTTTCCCAAGGTCACCATGGCAACTATCGGAAGGGAATCATGCTTGGGATGCTTTGGCTGAGTATCCTTTAAAAAAAAATGAATGATTAGAACGTGTGACACGATGTAGAGGTGGATGGAGACAAGTTTTCCTTCTCCGGGAGGCGGCGGGAGCTTGTAGGGGAGAAGGGAGAACTCGGTCCAGACTGTCTTCTAAGGTTCCTTACGCCCGGTGCTGCAGCTTCCGAAAGCCGCCTATGCTTGCTAGGCGCGACAGCCCTGAGCGTCCAGACCCTTTGCTCCCCCGGCCCAGGCTGGTAGGGGAGAAAGAAGCTGCTGTGATGTCACAGCTGCATTGCCCTCTCCTCATTCTCCTACAGGCGCTCCAACTGTGTCATCCATCTGTGCTGCGCGATGCAGGTGGAGGCTCTGCCGCCGAGGTCTAGACAGGCAGACTGCCTCTCCTGCGCTGATTGAAGGGGTGTAGTTTGCAAAGTGTACCTGAGGTGAGAGTGAAGGGCAGCCGTCCTCAGGGCGAGTGGGGAGGAGGAGGCGTCGCTACTGAGTGCCACATTTCCACACAGCGGGGAAGATCAGAAGGGCACCCCCTCCCTCAGCCTTAGGGGCGAGAGAACCCCACAAAGTGAGGAGAACATTGCATTTTTCTCTTTCTCTTTTGCAACCTGTTCCATCATCCTTGTCTTGCCGTCTTGTGATTTTTCCCCCTGTGTGATTGTTTGTCTGCCTTGAGATTTGGGAGGCTTACAGGTGGTGGTGGGCAGAGGTTTGTTCACTTTTCTGGATGCACTGTTGAAATCTTCAGCAGGGTGGGGACTAAGGCCAGAGGTTATCATCCCTTAGCTTTTAGGTGACCTTCATGTGGGGTGGTGGGTTGTCTTAAGTAAAAGTTTGTGTGTGTGTTGTTTTTTTAATTGGGAAAAAACATATTCCATTTCTGCTATCTGCTAACCTTGATTATGTGATTGTAATGAATTTGTGCAGATTTCCAAGATACTATTGCATGATTTTTCAAAAACTGTACTGAGAAAATGGCAATCGGGTTGTGCTGTTGAGATTGGGGAAGAAAAGGTTAGCTTTACGGAACAAACGGTGCCCAGACAAACAGATAAGGAACTGTTCCAAATTTAGAAACCCCCTCACTTAAACCGGGGGGGGGGGGGAATCAGATTGGCATCATGAAATGCTGGAATCCAAGGATAAGCAAATTGATAAAATTTGGGTCTAAAGTCTTTGTAGGCCTGTGGACACAGTGGTGTGGGAGACAGGGATGGAGGAGGTCTTTCCTACCTCAGTAACTTGGTAATTACATGAAAATCCTGGACAGAAATAAGGTCTAACTCCGGCTGCTTTCTCATCTTCTCCCATCTTGCCACTCTGATTTCTTACTGTGTGGATTAATCCGCTGTTGTGTTTGGTCCCATCGGGTGTTCTGGTTTGTTATTCCACAATCCTTCCCTAGCCTAACTAATAGCCCAAAACATCACCTCAGATTTTGTTTGGGTTCCACGCCTTCAGGCAGAGCACATCTTTTTCAGGCAGGCAGATGAACTCAGGTTCCACCCCTGGCACTGTATCTAAAATGATTTGTGGTTGCAAGACTAGAAAAGGTGGGAGCATTGGAGAGCTGCTGCCCATTAGGACAGACAACACTAGGCTATGTGGACCAGTGGCCTTGAGTCTGTATAAGGTGGTCTCCTAATGAGGAAGAGTCATAGCTCAGCGATGACGCTTTTGCGAAAGGTCCCAGGTCCAGTCCCCGGCATCTCCAGATAAGGCAAGGAACGTCTCCAGTCTGAAACTCTGGACAGCTGCTGCCTGTCAGTGTAGACAATACTGAGCTAGACAGAAGGTAGCTTCCTATGTTCCTATGTATGTACAGTCTGATATATTGATACTTTCTCTTACTAGTGGATGCTGGCAACTAGCTCTGCTCATTGTTGGGCTCTCATGCCTAACATGAACACACATTTGTTCAGTTGTTCAGTCGTGTCCGACTCTTTGTGACCCCATGGACCAGAGCACACCAGGTACCCCTATATATGCCTGTTGTGTTTGTCCATGGAGTTTCCTTGGCAGAGATACTGGAGTGGCATGCCAGTTCCTTCTCCAGGTGGATCACATTTAGTCTAAACTCTCCGCTATGACCTGTCCATCTTGGGTGGCCCTGCATGGCATAGCTCATAGCTTCCCTGAGTTATTCAAGCCCCTTCGCCATGACAAGGCAGTGATCCATGAAGGAGAACATGAACACACAGAGAATGCCTGTTCAACAAGGAAGGTCCAGTGTTCCATACCCAGGGGTCTGTATGCAAGTTCTTAGACACACATACAGGGTGACTCTTTTAAAAGAGGCCCCGTGGAACATGTGTACTTTGTATCCATGGGGCCTCTTTTAAAGGACTCACCCTGTATAATCAGTGCTGCTTCTTTCTTTAAATGAGCTCTGGTTCCGTGCGTGTGATGTTTGATAGGATCACTGAGAATGGGGAATCCCTGTCTTTGCCTGTAATAACACAGGTGAGATTGAAATCATAGACCTGTTTATTTCATTTATTTAAATAATCTGTATCCTGCTCTTCAATTGAGGAAATGCTCCCCAGTGTGACTTACAGATTGCAAACCTGAGGGCAGGGATTGGTTTTAATATTTTAGTTTTTGTTTTTTTTAGTAATCTAAAAAGGCACCTCACATAAGGAAAATGGATTGGGAGGGAGGAGGAAAACAGGGACAACTTGTGAGTTAGAAGTTCTAGTAGCTCTACTCAAGTCCCCCAACTAGCAGAAATGGCTACTGATGGCCAGGGTAGGGCACGATGTTGCTTCAGTTCTACCTCCCCACATCCTGCGTCTTATATTGTAAAAAGGCTAGTTTTGTTAATTTATTCTCTTTAAGGCAGAAGTTTTCATTTCACGTTTGGGTTGTGGGGCAACAGAGGGAGGAAGTACAGATTTCCAGGAGTGGCAGAGGAGAAAGAGCTTCCCCAGGTCCAAACTGATTGTCCCCTAACAGAAGGCAGTGCAGATCAATGAGACTAAGTTTGTGTTTGCTATGGAATGACCCAAGACTACAGTGGGTTTTAAACTTACAACTTGGGGGCGGGAGGATTGAGCCTGTGCCATTCCCATCCCCACTCATTCTGGTGTTGATAAAAGTGACAGGTATGGCTGGCTTTATGCCTTTTCTAATACCACTGTTGGATAATTGGCCCCCGGTCTTTTGGTGGCACACATACCTTAGGAGACTGTATATCCATATGCTCTCTTGTGCGCTCGATGATTGGCGAGCTGGCTTATATGGTTCCAGAAATGAGCATGGGTTTAGAAAGACAAGGGAAGGAGTTCAAAAAATAATGGAGGAGCATCGCCTTAAATAGATTTGACATATAAAAGATATGTGACGGTTTCTGAATCGACATGCAGCATATGAATGTGGTGGGGGAAATGTCCCATTTAGAATGCCTTTTCTGGGTCTGTTTCCTTTCTCTAAACCTGTTGCCTCTCTCTCTCTCCTTTTTCTCTTCCCATCTAGTTGCAATTTCTGAGCAGTTCTGTCCAGGTGACTGTACCCAGGTTATGACGACTAATCCAAAACCAAACAAAACATTAAAGGTAAGTAGAGTGGCATAAAATGGGAAAGTGGAACTTGCAACCCTGCAGATGTTGCTGGACTCTAGCTATCATCAGCCCCAGCCAGAATGGCAAATGGTCAGGGATGCTGGGAGTTGTAGTCCAGCAACATCCGGAGGATCACAGGCTCTCCCCCCCCCCCCCAATTCTGGTATAAAGCATAGATGGCTTTTAAGGAAAACTGAGACAAGTTCATGGAACCTCCATGGCCAGAGGCAATATACCTCTGTGTGCCAGGTGCTGCAGGTGACCCATTATCTTCACACCTTGCTTGTGAACTCCCAGAGCAGCTTTCCCTGACTTAGTGCCATCCTTACATTCCAGGTTGCAACTCCCATCCGGGTTGCAACTCCCAGGTTGCAACAGACCATTGTCTGTGCTGGTTGGAGGAACTGTAATCCAAAACATCTGGAGAGCACTAGGTTGGGGAAGGCTGTTTCAGAGGCATATGGCTAGCATTTGCTAAACAGAATGTGGGACACAAGGCTTTTATTTTTTTAAAAAAATTGTGTGTGTGCTCTGTATGAAAATAGTTTTCATGGTGGCAGATCTCCTAAACCACAAGCAGGGAACCTGTAGACCTCTAGGTATTGTTAGACTGCAACTTCCAAAGTCCTTGACCATTGGCTATTCTGACTGGTGCTGATGTGAGCTTTGTTGTTGTTGTTGTTCAGTCGTTCAGTCGTGTCCGACCCTTCGTGACCCCATGGACCAGAGCACGCCAGGCACGCCTATCCTTCACTGCCTCTCGCAGTTTGGCCAAACTCATGTTAGTAGCTTCGAGAACACTGTCCAACCATCTCATCCTCTGTCGTCCCCTTCTCCTTGTGCCCTCCATCTTTCCCAACATCAGGGTCTTTTCTAGGGAGTCTTCTCTTCTCATGAGGTGGCCAAAGTACTGGAGCCTCAACTTCAGGATCTGTCCTTCTAGTGAGCACTCAGGGCTGATTTCTTTGAGAATGGATAGGTTTGATCTTCTTGCAGTCCATGGGACTCTCAAGAGTCTCCTCCAGCACCATAATTCAAAAGCATCAATTCTTCGGCGATCAGCCTTCTTTATGGTCCAGCTCTCACTTCCGTACATTACTACTGGGAAAACCATAGCTTTAACTATACGGACCTTTGTCGGCAAGGTGATGTCTTTGCTTTTTAAGATGCTGTCTAGGTTTGTCATTGCTTTTCTCCCAAGAAGCAGGCGTCTTCTAATTTCGTGACTGCTGTCACCATCTGCAGTGATCATGGAACCCAAGAAAGTGAAATCTCTCACTGCCTCCATTTCTTCCCCTTCTATTTGCCAGGAGGTGATGGGACCAGTGGCCATGATCTTAGTTTTTTTGATGTTGAGCTTCAGACCATATTTTGCGCTCTCTTCTTTCACCCTCATTAAAAGGTTCTTTAATTCTTCCTCACTTTCTGCCATCAAGGTAGTATCATCAGCATATCTGAGGTTGTTGATATTTTTTCCGGCAATCTTAATTCCGGTTGGGGATTCATCCAGTCCAGCCTTTCGCATGATGAATTCTGATGTGAGCTAGACTCCATCTTTTGGGGTGTCACAGGTTCCCTGTTCTAAATTACCACCTTCCTCAGTGGTAATTCTTTAAAATACATCGTTCAGTGCCAGATTCAATTGCCTGCAGATAATGCAGTGATACAGCTTTCCTTCAGAAAAGTGTTTTTCTTCATCACTTTTTAAAGAGAAACTAAGGGTAACTGTGTCTAACTTGCTGGAGACAAGGACAATATTCTGTATCTGGACCTGAGCTGACGTGATGTTTTACACAGTTCATGGAATATTGCAGGAAAATTCATGCCATGCTCACAGGCTGGGGACCATAGTGTGGTGGTAGGGTGAATTTTTGCAAGGCACAGTTTCCATATTCAACCCCCAGCATCTCTAGTTTAAAGGATTTTGTCACTGTCCGGTCTACGGGTGAACAAAGTCCCAGCAGAGGACGTCAGGACTGGGGGCAAGATTGCGAGGTGAGAGCAGGAATGTGAGTCCAGAAACCAGGGGTCCGAGAGTCAGGAAGCAGAAAGTCACGAAGTCAGAGGTCCAGGGGTCGAGAAGCAAGGAGTCACAAAGGCGAGGGCCGAGAAGCAAGGAGTCCAGAAGCCGAGGGTTGAGAAGCAAGGAGTCCAGAAGCCGAGGTCCGGGGATCAGGAGGCAGGAATCAGGAGGCCAGACGCAGCAAGGCAGGAAGCGTGTTGCTGTGGCAAAGAGCCGAAGGGAAATGCTGACCTTATATCCCTTCCCGGCTCTTGCCACCAGGTGCAGTGAGTTACCAAGCGGCCTCACCTGTGCGGCCATGCCTTGCCTCTCCAGAACAAACTTAGGAAGGCCCCAGTCTTACGAAGCCCTGCTGGTCATGGGGCCTGGCTCCTGCACGCACTCCTGACAGATTTTGGTTAGTGGGCTGGAAAGCACATCTACCCGATACCCAGTAGATCTGCTGTCAGCCAGCTCAGTCTGATTCATACACTCAGGTCCTGTAACAGATTTCCTGGATGTCTTCATATGGTCATGAATTTCCGTGCATAATCATCTGAGTCATTTCCCTTTCCATTCCTCGTGGAAGAGGGACATGGGAAGCCCTTCTGAGGTACAACATCCTGAGGTTGATGTGGCTTGTGGAGAGGAAGGAAGGAGCCACTCTGCTGCTTCCTGCCTTGCAGCTAGCAGGATGTCCTCATGCCGTTGTGGGAAGTGGGGAAAAAGCAAAGGCCCATTGGCCCATTTGAAAAATTCCAAAATCCCTTATGAGGGCAGCATACTTTTATTAGTCCAACCCAAATGTGTGACCTGGAGTGGCTGAACACACAGCCCATGAAACGCTGACATTTCTTAAAATATATCAACGTGGTCCTTTACATAGGAAATCCATTTTATTTTTTAAAAATCCATCAAATTCACAATACCTGGGTGGTTTTTTTTGGGGGGTGGGGCTGCCCCCAAAATAAGACTGAGCATAGAATCATAGAATCTTAGAATTGGAAGGGACCCAAGGGTCATCTAGTCTAACTCAGCTAAAGCATCCATGACAGATGGCCATCCACCTCTGCTTAAAAAACTCCAAGGAAGGAGAGTCCATCACCTCTCGTAGGAGTCTGTTCCACTGTCAAACAGTTCTTACTGTCAGAAAGTTTTTCCGTAAGTTTAGTCGGAATCTCTTTTCTTGTAACTTGAAGCCATTGGTTCGAGTCCTACCCTCCAGAGCAGGAAAAAACAAGCATGTTCCCTCTTCCATGTGATAGCTCTTAAGATGGCTATCATATCTCCTCTCAGCATAGGTGAATAAGTGGGCTTGGGGGGGGGGGGTTGTGATGAGATCACTGCTGAGAAGACCCTGTCATTTGTTGCTAAAGGAGCTACCTAGAGAAGGGCTTTAGCAGAATATCATAACCTGTGTGGGAAGACTCAGTTCATAAGATATTTGGCTCCCAAGGCATTTAGAGCTTTAAAAGTTAACATCAGCACTGTGAACTGGGCCCAGAAGCAAACAGATAGCCAATACAGTGGTGCCCCGCCAGACGGAAATAATTCGTTCTGCGAGTTTTTTCGTCTAGCGGGTTTTTCGTCTAGCGAAGCGGCAATGTAAACCGCGGTTTTCGCTAGACGAAAAAAAAATTCGTCTTGCGAGGCAGCCCCATAGACTTTTTCGTCTTGCGGGGCAGCCTTCCGCTAGACGAATGCATTCGTCTAGCGAGTTTTTCGTCTAGCGAGGCATTCGTCTGGCGGGGCACCACTGTATTAATTTATTTACATACTACAGTTGAGCATTTGACTGATTTAAATAGCTGTTCAACAGTGGGACTGACTCCCTCTGAAAGTGGTGAAGGTTTTTGAACAAAGGTTGGATGGCCACCTGTCATGGATTCTTTAGCTGTGATTCTGCATTGCAGGGGGTTGAACTAGACGTCTTTTGGGGTCCCTTTCAACCCTATAGTTCTATGAGAGGGGGAAAGGATTTGGTCAATTAAGCAGGTCAAATACTGGTCAG
The DNA here is from genome assembly GCA_900245905.1 of Lacerta viridis. Classification (NCBI taxonomy): domain Eukaryota; kingdom Metazoa; phylum Chordata; class Lepidosauria; order Squamata; family Lacertidae; genus Lacerta; species Lacerta viridis. Next base: position 614,757 of record OFHU01003749.1, on the reverse strand, counting down.
GTATTTTTAAAAGCACTAACTTTATCACAGCAGCAGAAAAAGAAAAGTTACTGCCACGTATCTGAATTATAAAAACTCAATGATACTGCTAATTGTTGTGAAATACCGGTAATACTTTACCATAACTTTTAACTATGTTGGTTCAGGTTTTTTATAAATGATGAATGATTCTTGTGAATGATGCTTTGGACTCAGAGGGAAGAGTCAGATGCATAATGTTGACTTGGGTAGGAACTACTCTGCACCAAGTGCCACTCACTGGATCATCTGCATATTTCAAGTAGAATTCTCCATCTGAGTTCCTGCAGATGAGGAATTCTGATGCAGAACTCTGAAACTGGGTAGTAGAGATTCACAAAGAAGTGGTCAGAGGCAGCCAATTACTATTCCACGTGAGGAAAACTGAGGCCAAGAGATTAAGTGATTAGCATAAGGAAAGCAATGACAGAGGATGTTGCTTTTCTTGCCATTTTACTCACCAGGAACCTTTGTTGATCTACTGCAAATAATCCAGAGATCTACCACTAAAACCCAACGTGGCTCCTTCCTGCTTTAGTATATCTTCGCACGGGACACTTTGGACCCAAACAGTTTAGACTTATAGAAGTCAAAGCCCACACCTTGATTTGAGCCCAGAGACCTACTGGAAGCCAGTGCAGTTGCTGAACAAGTATAATACGGTTTTGTCAGCTCATCTTGGTCAGAAGAGGGGCAGTATTTTGAACTAATTGGGTAGCCTTCAAGGGCAGTTCCAGATACGATAGCAAATAATCAGGAAGTTACCGAGGCGTACAGGATAGCAAGGTTAGACCTGGGATAGCTCAGTCGGTAGAGCACAAGACTCTTAACCTCGGGGTCGTGGGTTCGAGCCCCATGTTGGGCAACACATTCCTCCACTGCAGGGGTTTGAACTAGATGGCCCTTGTGGTCCCTTCCTATTCTATGATCCTGTGATCCATAAGTTGCCTTTGTGACACTGGTGTCTGCAGGTCAAGGAGGAGTCGGGAGAGAACGCCCCGGTGCTCAGTGACGATGAACTCGTGTCGATGTCTGTGCGGGAGCTGAACCAGCACTTGAGAGGTCTCACGAAAGAGGAGGTCATCCGCCTGAAGCAGCGGCGGCGCACACTTAAGAACCGGGGCTACGCTGCCAGCTGCCGCATCAAGCGTGTGACGCAGAAGGAGGAACTGGAGAGGCAGCGGGTGGAGCTGCAGCAGGAGGTGGAGAAGCTCGCCCGGGAAAACAGCAGCATGAAGCTAGAGCTGGACGCCCTGCGCTCCAAGTACGAGGCACTGCAGACCTTTGCCCGCACCGTCGCCCGGGGGCCCATCACCCCAACCAAAGTTGCTGCCACCAGTGTCATCACCATCGTGAAGTCGGCAGAAATCTCATCCGCTTCTGTGCCATTTTCAGCAGCCTCCTAGTGTCCAGAGTGGCAGAACTAGCAGCCCTTTTGGAAGGGAGAGTAGGATCTCGTTGATGGGTTTAGGAGCCTGCCTTCCTGAAAGATCAGCAATCCATTTTCTCCCCCAAAGCTACCAAGTGGACTCTGCAAAGGGGGAAACTAATGGGCTGTTCTTGCTGGGCACTTCAAGTTCTGTCAAGCCGCTTGTGGCTGAAATGGGAATGCCATATCGAGTAGTAGGTATTGCACAAGGGGTCTTGCACAACTCCTCCTCACAGCCTCTTTAAGTCCCAGGCAGCTCCCCAATCGAGAGAAGACACCAGGGTACTCTCCAGAACATTTTGGAGTGAAACTGAACCACTCAGAAATGGATGGCCTGGCAGAATTGACAGGCAAGTTGAATAAATGAAGAACAGCCTCTTCCTTCTTTCAGAAAAAAATATATGTCCAGTCGTAGTCAGCTTTATATCAGTCACAGAATGGGCAATTGGCTCCGGAGCAGCTTTTGCTGAGAGTTCATCAGAATGTCATAGAACAATGTCTTATCTCTCCAGTTATGGAAACACCTTCACAGGTGAATTTCCACCTTTGATGTGATTATCTCCCCTCCCCTTTGCCATGTGGCCTAGCAAACAGAGCAGTATCTACAATGCAAAAATGTCTCTTTAGCTACTTCCCCACAATGTGCCTGTGAGTCAGATGTCTTTTTAAAAATGTAGTCTAGTTACTTCTAAACCAATATTCTCTCTCTCCCCCCCCCCTTGCTTTCTCTCTCTCTCTTTCTCATAACAATAACTATTAGATCTAGACTGAACAATGCTGCAGAGAAAAGGAAATGGGAAAGTGTTAAGGGTGTGGGGATGTGGGTGGGCCATAAAAAGCGAGAGATACTGTTAACGGTAGGAAGTCTGTGCTCTGACAAGGTGTTCTCTTACAGGGTCTGCTAAAAGGCCTGTAAAGCAGCAGCATGCAGGAGAAGACAAGAAAGTTTCATGTAAGAGACAGAAACAAGTGTGACGTCAACACAAAGCCTTAACATATCCTCTTTCTGACTTCACGAGAGCTCTTTTCAGTGCTCTTTAATGCCAAAAGACAATGTATGGCAAAGATGAGTGAGTGGTGAAAACAGAGAGCAGTGTTCTTGGATAAGCTGCCTAGTAGATGTAAATATCTACAAGGGAACAGATCCTTGGAGATAATCTCAAGACCAGGGCATAGATGAAATACTGCCAAGGAATGCAAGGAGGTTTGAAAATGCAGGAAGGTTTCTTTCTCAAGTAATTGCAAAGTTGGGACGGGATGGGTGGAGAAGTGTGTTTCGTGGATCCAAGAGAGGAAGGATTGGAGCTGATTGGTTTGTGGTGGGGAGGGCAGAAGAGGACTTGGGAGATGGGGTGGAAGAGTGGAGGGAGAGGAAAGCAGAGATTTTTGAATTTAGTGGGGAAAAGAGAGGAGTTAAAAGTTTGTAAATGAGTTTGTAAAATCCAAGGAAGTAAGGAAAAGCAACAGGTTTTCAGATTAAATTAAAAGGAAGGACCTCGTACAAGTTGACTTAAGCTGTGCCTGCAAGACAAGTCATCTTCATCTTCTTCCTCTTCCTCAGCAAAAGGTACTCCTTTAAGGTTGCCAGATAAAAAGGGAGGACCCCGAGGCTTGGAGCCAAAATGCCCCATGTGGCAACACTTTAGATGGACTGCACCATTTTAGACTGCTGGTGTAAGACAGAACCTTTTGGGTGCTGCCTCCCCACCAGATACTCAGCACTTAAGCCCCAACTAAGCATACCAGAATAAAAGCTGCCCTGGAATTTCTCCCTGACTTGCTCCTTTTGGAGGATGGCATCCTTTTACAGGGAGGAAGCTCTGTTTTGCACATTATCCGCCGCTCTGTATATTGATAACAGGGCCGGAGAACTTCCAAAACAGAGCTGAACCATTGCATATTGCCAGTGGGGCAATCTGTGACGTGGATTTGAACCAGGGCAGGCCGGTGAAGATGCTGGTGGCGATTTGAACCTTGTGTGTGTTCCCAAATAGCCAATGCCAGGAAGAAGAATAACTTCACTCAAGCCCCTTTGGCACACAAACACACACACTCTCTCTCGCTTGCTCTTTGTGTGCGTTTGCTGCTGCAGGAGTGATACTCTGCCTGACACACCACTGCACCATTATCATTGATGGTGGTAAGCAGAGACCACATTCCCCTTAGTGGAGTTAGGAACACGGATGGTATCTAACACCTACTGTGTCTACACTCAATAAGAGTTAGCAGGGTTGCACACTTGCAACAACCATAAGGGAAAGAAAACAAAAACCAAGTCATTTATTCAAGACTTAAATTCCTACCAGCCCACTGTTCCGGTGGCTTATTTTCTGAGTCTTGAGATGTGACTCTTTTTTAAGGATTACCTCATTTCTTTCCAGGCCTCACATTACCCTCTAGAAGGCAAGCTGATGTCCTGTGTTTTAACCCATGCCTTTTTTGACCCCCTCAGCAAAGGTTGAGGAAGAAAAAACAACAACAACACAATGTTGCTGTTATTTCCTGTAAAAAAAATTATTTTGGAAAATGCCCTGGATCTCTGCAAGCTTCTCGAGTTCTTAAAGCGGAGAAAGGTTTTAGATAATTTGCACTGTTGGAGCTTTGGAAAACAAATAGGGCTGGCCATTATGGGCTTAAGGATGCCTGGATGCTTCATAACCTCCCCCTGCCCCACCCCAGAATTTACTCTCGAGAAAGAAACCCCTGTCCGCAGCCCAGGACCATCTCATAGCTGAGCGATGGGGAATTTGTGGCCCTGCAGATGTTGCTGGACTACAGCTCCCACGATCCCTCACTCGTAGCCTTGTTGGCTGGGGCAGATGGGAAATGGTGCTCAACAACATATGTATGGCCACAGGTTCACTGTCATAGCCAGGACCCTGAAAACGAGAGGATAATGTTAACCTCTGTTTTGTCATAGAGATAACGAAAGACTAGACTTGCTCAAAAGCTGCCGTACGAAGGGCATCACCAATGGCAGCTCCTACGTTGACTCCACAAATTGTTCTGTACAGGCTGCACCCAGTTAATGACCACCCTACAGTGCTAGAGTCCCATAGATGTACAGCTCTTGAATTTCCTTGAATGTGTTTCATGGGGTTTCCTTTCAGAATAAGAACAGAGACACAGACATTTCCTTGAGTAGTGTTTCTTTGCAACTGAGTAATCACCTGCCTCCCTCAGTTCTAGGAAAGTTGGCCAGAGGTGCAGGCAAGCAATTGCTGATTTTTTAAAAAATAAACTGGTAGGAGACGCTCCAACAACAATCTAACTGAAATCGTGTTTGCAGCCCAGCGGGATTAAGGCTTCAACCTTAGGGTTTAGCCCTTAGCAGCTGTGTGTTTACCACCAGCTAGCGGCTGCTTACTCTCCCCATGGGGTAGTTGCTGGAAAACCTCCTCCCTAGGTGGTCTGCAGGCACATGAAGCATCTAGATTTTGCCATGGATAGTACGCTAATCTCTGAGGGAGTGACCTCAGCCTGATCTCTGCCGTTAATTTGAGAACTAAGAGCATCTTCTGTGGGGCAGAGTGACATCAAACCAACCAACCGACAACAGGACTATGTACCTTTGTAATTTGATCAGGAGCAAGAGGCCGAAGGCATTATTAAAGCTGTCGTTACCATAGCCATGGTAGGTAATCCATATTGGATATCATTTAAGGACCATGTGGAAATATTTGAGAGACACACTTATAGAAACATATATAAATATATATAGATATAGATATATAATAAATGCATAATTATATACATTTTATCGTACAGATTTTTTGTAAAAGATATTGTCTGGGTTGTCTTTTTTAGTGTGGTATATTGTCATTTTCTTATTTAAGAAAAAAAAAAGTCTGCTTCCAAGAGAGAGTGGGGAGGAGAGAAGAACCGATAGTTTTCTCTGACGAGTCAGGAATATGACAGAAGGAATCTGAAAGCTTTGTTTTATTTCTCACCTCCTTTTTCGACACATGTGGCTGCAGCCAGAGATATCCATTGGAAGCACCTTCCTCTCAAAAGTCTGTGCACCGAAAGGATGGGAAGTTCAGGAGACCTGAGCAAATTGTGCCATCAGTCACTGCAGGAATGTGTATCCATATACGTGCATATGCCTACTTAGACAATTCCTACACGGAAGGCACTTGAACATGGGAGTTAATATGTAACCCATGTGCGCAAACCACCACCTATGATGTGTGTGTGTGTGTGTTTTCAAGTGTGTTATTCGTGCAGCAAGGGGCTGCAGGCCAACTTTTTATAAACCACGGAACATCCCTTCATGTTTTCTGCTCATCAGCTTCCACCATCCTGAGCTTCATTTCTCCGTACATGAAAAGATGTTCAGTGTATGCTCTGGCTTTTCTGAGTCTTGGTGCGGCTCATGCCCAACTCAGTGGCCCTTCCAAAGGAACTGCCTAGTGGTTTGTGGTCAGATTTGTCCGTCTTCCATTCTGCCTTTCATGGTGCCCCAAATTCAGCTCCTGGGGTATCTCTTCCCGCCTCGGTGTCAGCTCACCTTCATGTGAGGTTAACAGTCCAGCTGTTCTCCGCTAGGTCTGGCACATCTTTGGCCATCCAGCCTCCAGGACCTGTTACAGGAGCCTCGGAAACACATGCACGACACAGTTGCTGTGCATGATGTCCACATTGGGCATGACTTGCCATTGGGGGTTCTGGGGTCTGCCTCAATTTCCACTGGGGCTGAACTCTCTTCCTCAATGCTAGCATGTCCAAGAGGGGCAGATAATTGGGCTGATGAAACATCCCATGGACTAATTTCGGTCTAGCAGCCAGTCGCACTGTTCCGATCCTTGCCGCTGTTTGGCCATAGCAACTGCCTTTCTTGGAAGGTTTGCTCAGTATTGGAGCTGTTGTGTAGGCTACCATGATGGTAGCATTCTGGACTGTACCAGATTCCATGGGAGGGGAGCGTGGATCATGATTTTGAATGCACTGAACACTCCTCACCTGCAGTAACCTTGCGCATGAGGGAGAAAACCATGCTAAACCTTTCTCCCTTCCATGCTGGCTTACTACACACAGGGGAGTTTAAAAAAAACAAAACAAATGGGGGACTATCAAAGAAATTGACCTCCCCACAGGTGGTGCAGGCCTGCCATCTCAATCTGCATCATGTATTCCCAGATCCCATTAGCCCCAGCCCATTATGGCCTGGGCTTGTCGTCTTAATAACATCTGGAGGGCAGCAGGTTGGGGAAGGCTGCCTTAAGACATGGCACTTCGATATTTGAAAGCTAACAAGCTGGATTGTTTAATCCTGCAGTGAAGGATGTGCAACTTTTTGAGAAATGGGTAACTGGAGCAGTCAGCAGTGAGGCTTCTTAATGTGAGAAATCAGAAGGGAATTCAGGTTACTCCAGTGGCCTAAAGCCAAGAAGTGAAGCCCTTCCCTTCCCCCTCCCCTTTCAAGTCTTTTTAAGCTTTACCACTATTTGGTTTTAATGTTTAAGGTTTTGTGTCCCTACCTCCAAAAACACAGGAGTGTTTTCCCACCGATAGCTGACCATAATGCTTTTCTTCCCCCATTTTCACTCACCCTCGAAAAATTATAGGAAAGTCCCTTTTTTGTCACCTGTTCATCCCATCTTCTGTGGTTTTACTTGATTATTTTCATTTCGATATTTATTTTTCGTGCGCTGCTTTTTTATGAAATAAATTATTGATATATCAAGTAATGTGGGTGCCTGTTTCGTAAGGCATATTCACCGTGTGTGTGCGTGTCCAATCTACTTTTCTCTTGACAAAAATAAAATAAAAATTACAACACAATGTTAATTTATTGCTGTAAATTTTAAGCTGCAATGACTGGTTTTTGGTTGTCGTTGTTTTTTGTACCTTTCCAATAAAGCATTTTCTGGTTTCAGATTTGACCTGGTCTGTGATCAGTATGTTCAAAGCTTTGGGACCTTGGGCTGCCATCCTTCCTGCAGCTTACACCGGAGCCCAGGAGGGCTTCATGAAAGACCTAGATGGTTGACATCAGTCTGCCTCAAGAGATTATGGAGTGTGTCCCCAGCGGTGAAGTCAAACTGCTGTGTTAGCAGCACCAAAGTGACCTCCCCGGGGCACAGTGTCTGGAGGTCTTGGGCTACCCCAAAGGAAAGCAGAGCAAAATGTTTGGCAGCAGGAGTTAGAATCATAAGAGTTGGAAGAGACCACAAGGGCCATCCAGTCCAACCCCCTGCCAAGCAGGAAACACCATCAAAGCATTCCTGACAGATGGCTGTCAAGCCTCCGCTTTGTTGTTGTTCAGTTTCAGTCGTGTCCGACTCTTCGTGACCCCATGGACCAGAGCACGCCAGGCACCCTATCCTTCACTGCCTCCCGCAGTTTGGCCAAACTCATGCCAGTCGCTTCGAGAACACTGTCCAACCATCTCATCCTCTGTCGTCCCCTTCTCCTTGTGCCCTCCATCTTTCCCAACATCAGGGTCTTTTCCAGGGAGTCTTCTCTTCTCATGAGGTGGCCAAAGTATTGGAGCCTCAACTTCAGGATCTGCCCTTCCAGTGAGCACTCAGGGCTGATTTCTTTAAGGATGGATATGTTTGATCTTTTTGCAGTCCATGGGACTCTCAAGAGTCTCCTCCAGCACCATAATTCAAAAGCATCATTCTTCGGCGATCAGCCTTCTTAAGCCTCCGCTTAAAGACCTCCAAAGAAGGAGACTCCACCACACTCCTTGGCAGCAAATTCCACTGTCGAACAGCTCTTACTGTCAGGAAGTTCTTCCTAATGTTTAGGTGGAATCTTCTTTCTTGTAGTTTGAATCCATTGCCCCGTGTCCGCTTCTCTGGAGCAGCAGAAAACAACCTTTCACCCTCCTCTATATGACATCCTTTTATATATTTGAACATGGCTATCATATCATCCCATTGATGGAAGGAGGGCCACTCTGCATTTGTGTAGTCTAACCAAAATGAACAAAAGCTGGCAGGTAGCAGAGTCTGTTTGGGGACTCCAAAAACCACAGTGACCCTGCCTTTCGTAGGACTAATTAAATTGCTACCCCTCTTTATCAAGCTCTCAAGTTCTCCAGCGATTATCTCCACGGTGTGACTTAGAGCAACAGCTGCTGGGGAGAATGAGCTGGGGGACTGCCGTTGCACCCCAGCCCTGCCTGTGAGCGTTCTCTTGGCAACTGGGGGGAACAAGGTGGTGGGTCTGGGGCCTGATCAAACCGGGCTCTTCCTAGGGGAGGCAAGAGGGGCCGGAAAAAGCCTGAAGGGCTTTAATTTTTTAGTAGCCTTAGGCTGCCTTGCAGGAGATGTCATGCACACTTAATTAGAGCACTAGTAGTTGTGTCAAGGGCGGCTGGGAAAAGATGCAGCAGTGACAACTCGCTTAAAACCCTGATAACAAAATCCATCAGTTACTCTGCTCTGTGTCCAGCATCAAGTGAAAGACCTAGGGGCCCTTGAGGCAGACAGCAAAAGTTGAAAAGTAGTAACATTTGTATTGGGATGCGGGTGGCGCTGTGGGTTAAACCACAGAGCCTAGGGCTTGCCGATCAGAAGGTCAGTGGTTCGAATCCCCACGATGGTGAGCTCCCATTGCTCGGTCCCTGCTCCTGCCAACCTAGCAGTTCGAAAGCACGTCAAAGTGCAAGTAGATAAATAGGTACCGCTCCGGCGGGAAGGTAAACGGCGTTTCCGTGCGCTGCTCTGGTTCGCCAGAAGCGGCTTAGTCATGCTGGCCACATGACCCGGAAGCTGTATGCTGGCTCCCTCGGCCAGTAAAGCGAGATGGGTGCCGCAAACCCAGAGTCGTCCACAACTGGACCTAATGGTAAGGGGTCCCTTTACCTTTTAACATTTGTATCAGGCTCAAACAGGAGTTGTGGGGCACATGCAGCCCTCCAAGCTTCTGTATCCGGCCCTCAGAACTCTGCCCAGGCCACACCCCTTAGGGTCCTGCTCCACACTCTCCTTTGGTTCTCTGGCTTGGCCAGAATATCCCTGAACCATATACAATCGTACCTCGGATGTCAAACAGAATCCGTTCCAGAAGTCTGCTCCGTCTTCCGAAACGTTCAGCTTCTGATTGGCTGCAGGAAGTTCCTGCAGCCAATCGGAAGCCCCGTCGGACATTCGGCTTCCGAAAGAACGTTCGAAAACACTCACTTCCGGTTTTCGATCGGGAGCCACAACGTTCAATTCCCAAGGCGTTCAAGGAGCCAAGGTACGACTGTACTAAAGTGTCTTGCTTGCCTGAATGAGCTCAGGAAGTTCCGACTCCGTTGGAACATTTTGAGCTTTTCCCTGCAAAGATTTCTTCGTACTTCTGCAAACCTTGGGGCTTCCCGGCAGCTTGCTGATCCCTCCCAATCCCAGGTGGTGCCTTCCTGGGATACAGAGGACTCCTATTCAGAGAACGGGTTTGCCTGCTAGGGGAATACTTAACAGTGATTTGACAATGCACACAGAAATGTTTTTTTCCCCCCTTCTTCATTTTATTAGAAGCTTTTTCATATAAATAATTTAAAATGTACAAGTTTACACTCCCAAGCAGTTGCCACCTCTCTGTAAAAGATGCAACATCCAAAGAAGAAAGCATTACATACATTTTATCACTGCATAGAGAAGTTGTGCTGTTCAAGCAGAATTTTGAACGATCTCCTGCAGGCTAGGGACAGAGGTGAAAGCTGTTTCCTGGTTCTGCTGGATCTCTCAGCAGCTTTTAGTACCATTGACCCAGGTATCCTCCTCGACCATCTAGAGGAGTTGGGTGTTGGGTGCACTGTTATACAGTGCTTCGGCTCCTTTCCCCTGGGCCGTGTCCAGAAAGTGATGTTGGAGGGATGAGTGTTCAGATCCCTGGGTACTCACTTGTGGGGTGCCTCAGGGCCCTGCCCTCTCCCCCATGCTTTTTAACATCTCTATGAAGCCACTTGGAGAGATCACCAGGGAGTTGGGGCTGAGTATTCACCAATATGTGGAATTGCGGATGATAACCAGCTCTACCTCTCTAAATCGGAACCAGTGTCTGGAGTATGGATGGCAGTCTACAGACTGAGGTTGAATCCCAATAAGATGGAAGAACTGTTTTTTGGGGAAGGAGTGGGCAGGTGTGGAAGACTCCCTGGTCCTGAATGGGGTAACTGTGTCCCTGAAGGACCAGGTGCGCAGCCAGGGGGTCATTTTGGACACTCTGCTGTCCATGAAGATGGTCAGTTCTGCATCCAAGTCGGCTGTCTACCAGCTCCATCTGGTATGCTGGCTGAGACCCTACCTGCCCACGCACTGTCTCACCAGAGTGGTCCATGCTCTGGTTATCTCCTGCTTGGGCTACTGCAATGTTCTCTACATGGGGCTGCCTTTGAAGGTGACTCGGAAACTACAACTATCGGCCATGCTCTCCGGAGCTGATGGGGAGCTGGGAGTCGCACAAGATTAGAGGTCGACAGGCTGGTCTTCCTTTCTACACGTTCTGCATTCCAAGGGGAGAGCCATAGGCAGTTCTTACGCTGCCCCCTATATATGTGGAACCTCCACAATGGTGGGTGTAAGAACTGAGCCCACATGGTGTGTGTTAAACACACCAAGGATTTCTGCCTACGTCCTTTGTACCATGTGGGCAAACTGTCCTCGGCTTTCCTCTCCAGGAAACAGTTTCAATTCCACCACCACCAATCCGATCCATATTCCATATTCAGCCAAAATTCCTGATCCATAGCAGATCAGTCTCGCTAAAATGGCTTTACCGAGATAGATCTGGGTTCAAACAACACACCATATATATTTTTTGATTTTTTTTAAGGTTTTTCCTTTAGCACCAAGAACAGACTAGGAATAGCAATGTTTAAGCTTCCTTGGAGTCTTCATTTGCTCCATAAGGAGCTTCCACTTGCCTCTGCTTTCAGCTGGAGCCATTACAGCTGCCCCCCCCCCTCAAAGTCCTCTCCTCCGTCAGATTTCTGCCTATTAATTCACATGTGACTTAGCTGGATCCATTTTGTAGACTGCTTTCAAACGCAGCTTCAGTTAGTTTCATTCCTTCTCACAGGACCAAACCTGGACAATATTGCTGTTGGGGCGCAGTTTTCATTCAAAACCATTACTTCCGGTCCCGCAATCCTGGCCTTTCCCCGTTCTTCCAAGCCAGTCCCCAACCCATTCCCGTCTTGGGCCCAGAGCTGTCGCTCAGAGTCCTACTGAGAAAAGTCGTCCCTACTACACTATCTTTGCTTCAGCCAACAAGAGAGAGGCTGGAGGCATTCTAAGCCATCTTCCAGAACCTCTTGGAACTTTCCGGAACATGCCGCCATTTTGTGCCTTCACGGCGCATCCCCAAAAGCAGGAGGGAAAGGCTCACGCAATGGGTTGAGTGCAAAGGCCGAGGAAACGCTAAGAAGTGGGAGGGCATGAGAAACCAACTTTCCAAGTATTTGAGCCTTCTTGAGGCAATAGCCAATTGATGGGATTGGTGGCGACGCCTCCATTTTCCTCTCACGTCGGCCAGCCCATCTGACGTCCAGTTCTGTCCGCAGCAACTGAGCTGGAAGGTGGGTAAGGAGGTCTTTCCTACAAAACCCACCATGGTTCCCACCTGCGAGACGTGCCCTATAGCTCGTCGTCAGAGGTTATCAGCACCCTCTTCTCGATGTTCTTGCTCTTCTTGATGTGTTGGCCATCGGCTTTGGGCTCCATGTGCCCGTTCTGCCCTGGATAGCCAGCCTCTTGCATGGACTGCTGTGTGTACTGCTGGTACGCTGGGGAGAAGTTGTGAATGGCATCCTGGACGATGTCCTGGGGGCTCATGGTCTCCTTCAGACCACTGGAGATGCTCTGCATCGGGGCAAGGTTTGCTGGGAGCAAGAGGAGGACATGAGAGAAGCGTAATCATGTAAACATGCCTACAACTAATCCAGAATGCAACAGCTAAGACGGGCGACTGGGAGTGGCCGCCAAGATCACATAACACCGGTCCTGAAAGACCTGCATTGGCTCCCAGAATGTATCCGAGCACAGTTAAAAGTGTTGTTGCTGACCTTTAAAGCCGTAAACGGCCTTGGCCCAGTAGACCTGAAGGAGCGTCTCCACCCCCATCGTTCAGCCCGGACACTGAGGTCCAGCACCAAGGGCCTTCTGGCGGTTCCCTCACTGCAAGAAGCGAGGTTACAGGGAACCAGGCAGAGGGCCTTCTCGGTGGTGGCACCACCCTGTGGAACACCCTCCCATCAGATGTCAAGGAAATAAACAACTATCTGACTTTTAGAAGACATCTGAAGGCAGCCCTGTTTAGGGAAGTTTTAATGTTTGATGTTTTATCGTGTTTTTAATATTCTGTTGGGAGCTGCCCAGAGTGGCTGGGGAAACCCAGCCAGATGGGCGGGTATAAATTATAAAGAAGAAGAAGGAGGAGGAGGAGGAGGAGGAGGAGGAGGAGGAGGAGGAAATAAAGGGGAAACTTACCAGGAACAATCCTGGTAAATTAAACAATTGCTTAATTTAAAGGATTCTAACGAATCATTAACTCGCTTCCAACAATCTGCAAGGGAATGTGGTCTGCTTCTTGCTCACTAGGAGTAGTGAGGAGGGATATTGATATTTTAATATTTGATGAATTATTGTATTTTAATGTTTTGTTGGGAGCCGCCCAGAGGGGCTGAGTAAACACAGCCAGATGGGCGGGGTATTAATTAATTAAATAATAATAATAATAATTAGAAAGAAGAGACTAAGAAAAGCCTTCTCAAAAAGCAGGTTTCCTCAACCTGGTGCTCTCCAGACATTGTTGGACTACAATCCCCATCAACCTTGACCACTGGACCATGATGAGGCTGGTGGGAGTTGGACAGCTGGGGGCACCAGGATGGGAAAAGCTACCAGAAAACAAAATTATCCGTGCAGATCATAAACAGTAGCGCTATGTAGGTCCAGTCGTTTCCTACTTTTTGGCCACCAGTGGATCAAAAAACATGTTAAAATAAGAATTCTGCCCCAGTCTCCAGTTACTTTGGCCCTATTGTAGCCTGTCCCTTCCACACACGTTATAAACCATGCCTCCCTCACCATTTTATAGTAATCTAGGGGGCAGGAGTGCCAGGTTGGTGCCACGACCATGGGTGCCCAGGGTCGTGGGTGCCAATAATAATAATAATATAATAATAAATTTTTATTTATACCCCACCCTTCCCCGCCAAACTGGGCTCAGGGCGGCTAACACCAATAAAATCACAACAAAAACATAAAACAATTCATTAAAATACAGATTAAAATACAATTTAAAATTTAATTTAGACTGCAGCCTCATTTTTAAGTAGCCCACCAATCACACCAAAAGAATGAAACATCAGGGTTAAACTGAAACCAACCCAAAGGCCAGGTGGAACAGCTCCGTCTTGCAGGCCCTGCGGAAAGATGCCAAATCCCGCAGGGCCCTGGTCTCTTGTGACAGACCGTTCCACCAAGTCGGGGCCAGTACTGAGAAGGCCCTGGCCCTAGTTGAAGCCAACCTAGCATCCTTGTGGCTTGGGACCTCCAAAAAGTTATTATTTGAGGACCTTAAGGTCCTACGCGGGACATACCAGGAGAGGGGGTCCCTTAGGAACGAGGGTCCTAAGCAACGTGCATGGCCCTGGCACCTAAATTTGTGTGTGCCCGGCGCCTTCATGGGGAATTTTGTGGGTGCTATGGCACCCAGGGCCCCAGGGAGTTGGCACCTATGCTGGGGGGGAAATGACACCATTGTTCTGTCTGCTCAAAACACTGTTCCCCGAAAAAGACTGAATACCTCTTAGGCGTCAGCTGCCGGACGGCACCTCCTTAAAAGCTGAAAAGCTCCTTCAATATCTCAAGAGCCAAGTGCTGTTCACCTTCAGATTGATGACTTTTATTTGAATTTATTTATTGACCTGAAAGCTGGGTTTCCTCCTCAATAAAGGGAAAGGAGGAGATGGGCATCAGAAGCATAGGTCAGGCCAAGGTAGCTTCGGTCAAAGAAGCGGATGCCAGCCTGCCAACGCAGCTCCATATTCCTTCTCTAGGACCCATTTCCTGACCAATTTAGTTGGTCTTTTTTCTCTCCTTTCCCCTCGGCCAAAAAAGCCTCTGTTCCAAGAAGCATTTATGCGTCAGAAACAAAATCATGCAAATACAGTTAATACGCAAGTTTTATATCTGGTGCCGAATCCAGGGCGCAGAGCCCTGCTATTTGGGAAATTCACACAAGGAAGAAGAAGAAGAAGAAGAAGAAGAAGAAGAAGAAGAAGAAGAAGAAGAAGAAGAAGAAGAAGTTTGGATTTGATATCCCGCTTTATCACTACCCGAAGGAGTCTCAAAGCGGCTAACATTCTC